>OX336396.1:58772826-59349826 GCA_946902985.2 Meconema thalassinum | reverse complement strand
TGCCAGCTAGTGAAACTGTATCACGGTCATAAAAGTCCATGTAAAGACTTTGTTGAATCATTCCATGGGTGTCATGGCGAGAAAAAGCAACAACAACAACAACAACAAACACAAACATCGTCCACAGAGGAGGAGGAAGACCAAACCTTTTTACCATCGATGGAAAAGGATATGCCAGACCTGTACTGGCAATGGCGTCATTGACAAAGTGATTCAATACCTACCTTTCGAAATCCATCTTCCAGGTTATCGTTTTTGCGGCCCTGGAACTCGTCTCGAAAAACGTTTACAACGTGGTGATGTACCCATTAATCTTTTGGATCAAGCATGCAAGGAACATGACCTTTCTTATCGCCATAGTCATCCTGGTTTAAGACATGTGGCAGATAAATTGTTATTAAAGAAAGCTAAACAACGTTTCACATCCAGTGATGCCTCAGTGGGTGAAAGGATGGCAGCCCTAATTGTCATGAGTACTATGAAAGGAAAGTTGATGATGCATGGACATAAACATTGAGGAGTGAGGAATTGGGATTTGTTTGTATTCTATTTTTCTTTTGTCAATTCACTATGACTATGAAATAAAAACAAAGGTTTGCCAGAGCACGATGTTTTGTTATTTTTAATTTTAAGAAATCGTGATGTTGATGGCTGATTTTTTAATTTTACACATTTCACACATTGCCATTTGTTATTTTGCAATTTACATATGTGAAAAATGTTCGTTTCAAGTTTTATGATTATGATGAAATGGATTTTTCCAGTTTGTTGATGACACTTTTTAAACAATGTCTGTTTGAAGTTTTTTGAATTTTCAAATTTCACACATGGCCATTTCCAGTTTTTAAAAATGTCCGTTTTAAGTTTTGCGTTTTTGGTGATATGGAAACATGGATTTTCCATTTTGCTGTTTTCACATTTTTCCATTTGGTGTATGTCGAAAGTTGAGATTTGACAATGATGTTGATGCGAGTGCTTGACCTTGATAATACTGCAATGTGCTGATGCGTGTTTGGAGAAACGTCGAGGTCTACGACTACTGCAGGTAAGACTGTTTTTGCAAAAATAATGTCTATTGTCTGCCACATTTCAATGAAAAACGAAACTATTTAAAACAAAATGAGTATATAAGTGACCATTTACCCCCTCCCCATCCACCCACTCTACCTCATCGTGTTTGCTCTGGTCAATCATACACACCAGTTTTCTCTCTCCATTCATACATTCACACCTGTCTTTGGGAAAAAAAAACACAACCACTTTATTTATTCCCAAAAGCACATTCTCGACATGCTCACTCATCCCAAAAGAACTTTTTAGTTTATCATTTACATTACGAAAAATAATTAAATACTAGTTATTAAAGTTACTAAAAATCTTACTTATTTCATATTTACAAAAAAAACTCAACTTTGTACAGCGTTAAAAGAATCAAACTATTTACCAATCAAAAAATTTAAAAAGTAAGGTTGCATAGAACTTTTTAAAGAGCAAAAGGTCCAAGTGGGTTGTCACTATTTACAAAATCTACTATTTACAATGACAGAAACCAATATTTACAAAATTCTAAATCTACAAGTTACAAAAAGCCATGTCCCATAAACGATTAAACAGTGAAATCACACCTCCTCCTCGTTGCGATCATAACCCCAGGGCAGGCTAGTGAGCAGGTCATCAGCCCACACACGCTTGTTATCCATGGAGGCGAGGGTGCGTTTTCTCTGTTCCACAAGATACAAATGATGGTTGCTGGATTGTATCCTGCACTGCGTATGAGACATAGCTTTGCCAGTGCGTAAAACCGCTAGGTAATCGTCTACACGTAGCGATTTTACCACTGCTCTACCTACACCTTTTGCTCTTTTGGCTTCCTTACAATCGAGTGTGCGGTAAGCATACATTTTCGAAGCCAAACCTACGAATTCCGTCATAATGGAATCACCGCATTCATCTTTTAAAACGCCCATTTTCTTCTTGTTCTTTATGGGCAGCTGAAACACGTTGTCAGCACTATAGCAAGAGGTGTCGAACCAGTCACTATGTTGCCTCATGACGTCATAGGGGTTGCAGTGGCGAATGTGGTAAATGAATGAGTCCGTGTCCATATACAAAAGAGAGACGTCCTCAAAATGGCGTTTGGCAAACTCATAGTGGAATCGATACATGACCGATTTAGAAAAGTCTAAAATGACTTGACCCAAGTAAATGGGTTTATCCATGGTCACGCTGGTCTTACTCATTTCAATAGTAGCCAAATCCTCATCGATAATTTTGATCGATTTGAAATTTGGCTTGGCAATGTACCGCCGGGCACCCCACTGCCCCTCCCAGACATTCACCAATTTAATGACACGGTATTTGCGGACATTCTCCATAGACTTGCCATAGATGCAGTTGTTCATTAATTTAAAAAATTTAATTTCAAACTGCTGTGTTGCCATTTGTCGGTGCTCCGTGTTGAGTCGCATGTATGGCTCAAGCCATGCTTTTTGAGCAAAAGAAATACCCCTGTGGATTTTCTTTAACACCAAGCCTTGGGCGAGGCATTGCACCAACATTTGGATATGTAGCACATACCGATTTTTGTTGTAAAGTGTGCCCATGAGTTTTTCAATTTTCACTTTACTGTCAGGGGGAACCATTTGCTCAAGGCAGAATGGGAAATCGGCATGTTCATCATACAAGGATGAGGGATATTCAATATCCACTTCTAGCACATATCCACGGCCTGTTTCTTGGCTAGCCTTCATTACATCAAATTCTGACACTTGTTTGTCTGTCAGCCAAGCAAACTTCCCATAGGGCAAAGGCTGACTCATGGCGTAACCGTACAAATTATTCACGTCATAGTACATTAAGTACGATTCTTGTTTTTCCGGTGAATAATCAGGCATGTAGACATTGTTCGCTTCAGCATGGCGCTGGTTAAGTGACACAAAGCCGCCACGAATGCCCTTTTCAAAAAATAGAACCATGTCTACATCAGTGAGTAAATCCAATTCCACTTGAGTGTATTTTAAAGCGGCATCAAACGAGAGCCCAGGACTCGTATAATAGTGAGCCGGGTCAAGACCGTAAATGTGTTGACACAAGTTACGGAATTTTTCAAACACATCAGTGAGCAGCAATACATCCAGTTTTAGGTAATGCAAAGCATATTCGCTTAGCGTGTTCATGCCAAACACTCGCCAAACTTGACATGCATGTGCATAGTCTTCATCGGAAACGGTACTGCGTGTTAGTTTCGAGTAAAATTTCTCTTGTGGTGGGAGTTTTTTTTGCTTTAACACGTCCCAGCTATTGCAGAAATCATACGGGAATATACCTTTCCGAATGCACAATTGAAATTGCTCAGGATCATTAAAATGCATTCTAGTATTTTTTAATTCCTCCTCATTCAAGCCATTCACAAGGCTGTCTAGCGAGGATGCCATAAACTTAAAGGAATCCAAAAATCGAATGCTAATGTCGCCCAACCACCATGTCAGGGCTGTAAAACGCTCATGGTTTTGGGGAATAATGGTAAACGAGCCCTTGTTGACATGACCCAATTCACGAATCAAAAACTGAATGTCATAATTCGCCAGATTGTGGAAAAAGACACTAATGAAACGAGGAGCTGGAAAGTTCAAGTTGCATTTACTATGCGCAGCTCCGCGAAACTCCCCCGTAAAATGCGAGTGGTCTCTGACTTTTTCCTCTCTATTTAAAATAGGCTTTTCGCAAATATGGCATGTCGTGGCATGCTCATACTGCTGCTGCTGTTCTGGAGATAGGCTCATGGGTACTGGGTGGTCCAGTAATTCCTGTACATCATGAGCCAACTTGACAAGTTCATCCAAGAACCATTTGGCACAATCTGGCCCCTCGCGGTATTTGTAAACGGATTGCGTGGGGTCATGGGCACACACCACATTAAATCCAATGGCAAAGGGTTCATGTTTTTGAATGGGTGTGGTTGAGCTGATGGTGGGATCTGGTTCACATCCCGCCATGGGTGTGGTGAGTGCTTCAAAATCTGCATATACCACATAGGGAACAGTGTCACGCTTGTGAATGTCCTTAAACTTTAACACAGCCTTGTCCCCTTGTGGCAATATCAGTCTCACTGCTTCCTGAGAAACACAATCTACCTTATGACGTTCCAAAAGCGTAGGGGTTGTAAAATATTGCAAGCAACGGTCACAAATATATTTTACACCAGCGTGTTTAGACACTTGTCTGCTTAGCAATCTACTCAAGCTTTTAATCAGGCAATAGTGATTCACCTCTCCCTCAGACAGATATAAAAGATGAATGTGGTGTCGTTTCGGTTCTTTTGTGGCATAAAGAGGACCCACAATCTCATCACCATTAAGGCCATACACCATGAACGAAAAGTCCTGGTTATCTTGTTCAAACCTATGGATCTCGGTTAAGTCCATAGGGAACGACACTCGAGTTAAATTTAACGTTTGTTTTAATTCATTAAACTTGGCCTTGTACTTTCCCGGCCAACAACCATCATGTTGCACCGGCTGCAAAAAGGCAGCCACAGACCACAGAAAGCAATCATTGTCACGATTCTTTATATTGACCACAGCATTTTTCGAAGCTATAGCTGGTGGTGTTTTAATATAGCTAGACCCAGCATTCAACGGGTTGAATTGACAAATGTTGATTTGTAAATGATGAATTTTGTCTAAGGCTAGACCACTCGGTCCTTGTTGCAGTTTATCAAATTTTGATAGCAAGGCATTCACCACGTGGGTTTCATACCACTGTTCCAAATTATGGGCTATGAATAGCTCTTGCATTTTACTGCAAATATAAAATGTCTCTTTATGCTCTACGTCCTTCTTTTTATATATGAAATCGCACACCAGTTCTGTATTCACCTTTAAAGCCGTATGCAACCTTTGCGCTGTACAAATTTCAATTTTAAAAATTTCAAAACAAGATTGTAAAAATTCTTTGGGAATCAAACTTTTTCTAACATTGACCACGCGGCCAGAGCACACACGCGATTTGAAACAACTGTTTATGGGTTCCCAAGTTAACGTATTCTCAGCAGTAAAAGACATTATTTTGAAAGAACACTCTACCTGAGTTTTCACTTGTAGACTGCTTGACAATGGTTCCACTCTAAAGCCACTTGGTTTTCAACTGTATTTATTATAGCAGTGAACCCTTTTTTTCCAAATATCTAAAAAGAAATAAAATAAACCACCATAAGTATATCCATTCCATATAGTTTATGCATTCCATAAACAAAACAAAATCAAACAGGTTATATATTAAAAAAAAACAAATCTCACCTTGACGTGTAATGCTTTTCTATATTCCCGTCTCGTGGGCTAGTATGGAAATGGTTTTCTTTTCTGTCTTTCTCTCTTTCTTTAATATATTTCCCACAGACACACGACAGGCAGGCTATACACGTTATCTGCAAACAAATAAATAAATAAAATCATTAATTACCTAATCAATAAATAATTGCATGTATTTATATAAAAATCAATAAATATATAAATAAATAAATAAATACCTACCCCACAACAAGGTCAAGTATTTTCCACCAACACCAAAACTGTTAAACAAGACCAGAGGTTTCATGCAACGCAATGTGTTCAAAGGTAGTCACCTAAGTGAGCGTGGAAATGATAACGACATGTCTTTATATATGCTACGTTGCATGTATAATCTTTTTTTTTCCACGCTTTGAACATTCTGTTATCAGGCACGTGGTCAGCTAACGTCCAACCTGAACACCTGTGACAGATCAAATTTCACGTCAACTTGCATTTTGTCACGTACGAAGCAAGACAGGATGTGACTTGTTAACAGTTATCATGCACGTGGACAGATAACGTCCCAAGCGAACATCTGCGGTAGATCAAATTTCACATGGACTTGCATTTTGTCACGTACGAAGCAAAACAGGATGTCACTGGTTTAGCGTACATGTGGTTTCACAAATGTGTGTGCATGCCTTTCGCACTTCCCTGCCACCACAATGGTCAGATTATTTCACCTTCAAGCGTCACCTGTTGTCAAGTCAGATCGGAGCCTTCCAATAAGCTCAAATGACCTTCACCTCCTGTAAGTTTGATTTCTGTACTCGCTTCGACCAACATAGAATCAAGTTCTCATCACCGTTTACACGTTAAAGGTAAAAAGTGTAAAAAAAAACGCACCCTCGCTCTGTCATACACCGACCAGCCGAAATAGCGATTGTTCTATTACGCATGGTCCTTGTGGTTAGCGACAGGTTCGTTGAAACACACACACACACACACCCAGCCGTATCGTCTCTCTCAACCACCACGCTTTATAAACATTATAAACAGGTAAAGAAAAAGAAAACGTTATTTCAACATGTACGGCGTTAGGCCCTTTGTGAATTTTTTTTGGGACAAATAGCTACCACATTTGAAAGGGGGCGTTAGCCCGAGTCCTAGGACATCTCGTACATGTCTCTAGCGTTATTGGTTCGTGACATATCGGCAAAAATCATAAAAAACACGTGTTTACCCCAAAATCGCATTTCCCATTTTTTTTAAATTACAACGAGTGGTCCATAGCAAAGAGGACGTCACCCCGAGTCCTTGGACCCGTCGTACATGCCTCTAACGTTATTGGTTCGTTAGATATCGGCAAAATCACAAAAAGCATGTGTTTACCCCAAAATCGAGTTTCCAATTTTTTTTTAAAATTGCAACGAGTGATATATAGCAAAGAGGACGTCACCCCGAGTCCTTGGACCCGTCGTACACGCCTCTAGCATGATTAGTTCGCGAGATATAGCAAAAAGTTCAAAATCGCGGTTTTACCCCAAAAAGACCGTGTTTCCAGATTTTCACCTTTTCGACACCTACATTCCCGTAAAGAGCACAATGAGACGAAAAAAACGAATCCAAGCACGCCCTCCTAGCATGGCTCCTTCCATTCCAAGGTCGCAGGGGCTCACCACTTGCTTTTGGAAGCAGCTCCCCCACCATCCCACTACTACAGGTTTTCATTCTAGAGACTTGAAATTTATTTTGGGGGTAGAGGGGGTAGGGACCATTGATTTACGTCAAACAATTTTTTTTGTAGAGTTCCTAGTTTCCAAAATATAGGATTTTCAAAATTCGAGTGTTTTCAAAAAAACCTAAAAAGTAAAAAAGTTTTATTATAGAAAATAAAGGTCATAAAGACCATTCGTTTGAGCCATGGCACAACGTTCTATCATCTTTGGTTTTCAAACTATCACCAACTTTCGAAAACAAAAAAATTCAAAGAATTTTTGAAAAATATAATACATCGTCAATAGGAAAGAGGACGTCAGCTCGAGTTCAACGACACCTCATATGTCAACATCCGACCATGGGTTCGCGAGATATTGGCTTGGACTAACGCGGCGGCCATGACACTCGTTGGAAGCACCACCACTCCACTACTGACGTACCCATTCGCGACAACGCTGCCTCAGTTCAATTCCCTCTCATATATTCCGCTCTCGCAATTTAAATAACTCAGCTCTCCACAGAAAATTGTTTTGTGTTGGTATCTTATAATTATAATTTTCAAGATATTACTCCGTCGATAAAGCTTGCCTTTCAACGCCTGTACTTAACTCATCAATTTCTCAGTGAATTTATTGAATTTTCTACAAGTGGCTTTTAATGTGCCGGTTGATGAGAGGTCAGGAGACTATTCTACCAACCATCTCGCGTTGTGCGGCTAGCATTTTTTGGCAGTTGGTCCAGGTTCAATTTCCAGCTCTGCCAAGAAATTTTAATTTTGGTCTGAGGGATGGAACAAGGCACACTCAGCCTCATGAGGCAAAACTGATAAAAGGAGGGTTCGATTCCTATCTTAGCCATCTTGGAAGTGGTTTCCACGCTTCTACTCCTGGCAAATGCCGGGATGGTTCCTAAATTAAGGCCATGGCCACCTCGTTCCCAATCCTCATCTGAATAATAAATGCACACACTAAACCAGCCATCACAATAACACAGGTTATCAGACAAATTCCACATGCCCAAGTACACAGATCTACATGACCATGATGTCACAAAGCCCCAAAATCAACCAACTGCTGCTTTCTACCATTCCAAGACGAAATCTTCGAGTTGCCATTAGTCTAATGCCCCTAAAATTCACGACTAGTTCGAATGGTTTTAGGCCTAAGCATTGGATCAACCATCTTCTTGCATCTCAATAGGGATTTGCCAACAGGCTTTCAACAGCTTGTCTCAATTCTGCCTTCATATATGCAGGCCTATTGGCAACTCCAGCTATCTGATATAACATCTAGCGGTAAAAATTAGAAACTTACCAAGTAGGGTACATTTGTCACGTGGTGACTGTTTGTATATGGTTTCTTGTATTCGTAAGCAGATCGAGGTAATTTCTTCGTGTCTTTATACATAAGTAATAAGTTTTACTCGTTGATGGAGTGTAAAATGAGTAAAAGCAACGTATATTGCTCAGTTTACGGCTGTAAGTCGATGCATAAAAGAGGGCTGCGGATATAACTTTTCATCACTTTCCAAAAGATGTAAATAGCAATAGCCAAAAGGTGACGATACCAAACAAATACGGGCAACAGGAGCGGGTTGGACTACTCACCACTACACTCACTGACGACAGGACGGTTTGTTCACTGTTTACGCTGAGCCAAGCCGTACCAAGACAGCTAGGCCTACACCAGCCGACTACAGCCAAGCTTCATCAGTCAGGTATCCTTCCCCCTCCCTAGTTCATTTCCAATTACCCTACCAATCGCCATCACCTCGCTCTGCGATATCCGAGCCATTCCACTACGAGTCATATAGGCCTAATTTGACTTCGCAGGGTAAATATCTACTCTGCGAGAACCTGCTACCTGTCCGATATTCTACACCAAACCCACCAGCTAACCATCTAAATCAAGCAATTCCTGTGTCCCCCGAGCTTTAATACAAGTTAAACTCATCCCTTCGCCCTACCAAGCAGCAAATAATTTCTACAGTCTATGGTACAGTGAGCAAACTCAAATATAGCTTTTAAAGTAACAGCGCCATGACTCGAACTGCTCAAAAACAGATACCAGCAGACAACCGATGCTTGATAATATGCAATTGACACATAAAATCCAGTGGAACACACAAATTAGATCACGTGTATCGCACAGTTATACATATATACAATCAAAAATAACACTGGCATTATTTTAGGGACCACATTTACTGATTATAACCGAAAAATAAAAAGTGTTCCATATCAAACGCGTGTTATTGAGTATTTTTTACCCTACTTATCCAGACCGACCGCAGCGCCCCAAGTGTTAGTTTGAGTTGCCAATACATGCAAGAAATGAGTACGGTACTTATCAAAAATAAAGAAATAATAAGCTAATATGTACCCTACTATTATAGTTCTCTCCTACTCCTAAATCCTTCTCTGAACACTCATCTTAAAACAGAATGGTCTGCATTTTTGGACTAATTATAAAAATATAGCCTATAAGAAGAAATGAACATGCTCATCTTTAGCTCCCTGGCGAAAATAATTGAGTAAGTATTAATGTTTCTGTTCTTTTGCATTTTATATGATGCTTTAAAAATCAATCTAGAAGAGATAATTTAAGTTAACTTCACTACCATAATACTGCTTAAGAGTTACTGTCGAGGACTGATGATCAAGATGTCCCTAACTTGAGCAAGGACTGCTTCACAACTTCATGTAAAACGTATTTTCGTAAAAGAGCCTTTACTTAGTTTGGGTCATTTGCGATACGTGTTACATGGATGTGTGTGCTGACTTTTTGGTGTTAAATGATGTAAGTTGGCAACACCAAATGTGGCGGCCATGTTGGTTTTCTAGTAACTTATTTAAGGTGTCCTGGACTATACCATGTGACGTGTTATTGTTGTTGTTTCATTCAAGGGTCATGCACGTCGGCGGCTTCGGTGGCGTAGTTGGTAGCATGCTGAGCTTCTATGCCCAAGATCGCGGGTTCAAATCCGGTCGAAGTCGTCGGATTTTAAGAGCGTTAAAAATCCCTCAGAATGCCTTCCTTCGGAGGGGAAGTAAAGCCGGCGGTACCATGTCATAGATTTATGGCATGTTAAAGAACCTTCCACTAATTACACCTGTGTGAAGCTAAATGGTATAGGTTAAAAATGTAAACAACGCTCTTAGGTTCCTACTTTCGTTGCCAAGAGCCGACTGCGGTGGCGTCTGTAGGCTAAGTTCTGAACTTGTAGTCGTTGACGGTGGCGTTTGGCAGTAAAGTAGGAACTATTTGAAAAATTCAAAAGTCTGCAGTCCTTACTTGAATTAAAAAACAGATAACACACACTAATACAGTCATCACAATTAACACCGGTTATCAGACAGATTCTACACACACCCAAAGTACACGGGGCTACATGACCGCGTTGTCGCAGCCCCTAAACTGAGGAACCAACCAGTCTTGCACATCGTGGTCTTTTGGCTCAATGTGCATGGGCCTCTCTCTTTCGAATTTGCCAGATAACCTATGTTATCATTCCCACTCATACCTCAAAGCTTCCATCGGAGACATCGGTGGAAAGCCACATTTTGCCCTAGCCTGTGCTAACAGACAAATTCAAATGTACTGCATTCATCAAGAGCTGGTAAACAGGCAATAATTACAAATATATACACTAATACGGACATAAAAAAGACAGGTTATCAGGCAAAATTCCACACTCACCCAAGTACACGGGGCTAAATAACCAGTATGTCCAAGCCCCTCAAATGAAACAAAACTTTTTTCGTCATATTCATTCTTTTCAACCCAAAAATTAGTAAGATTTGACTCATAAAGTGAAAGGAACATTTAAAACCTCTTTTTGTTGTTGTTGTTGGAATCGATTGTTGAAATTCTTTACGTAGACTGCAGTATCCTGCAATCGGGTTCGTTAGCCGTGGTCGTTACGGCGTGGCTGCTGGCAGTCGTTCACCTCCGGGAGGTGAGGAGGTTTGAATCCCCCGCCGGGAACCTTGAAGATGGTTTTCTGTGGTTTCCCATCTTCCATCCGGCAAATGCCGGGGTTGGTCCCAAACTATAGGCCACAGCCACTACCTTCCAATTCCTTGTCCTTACATTCACACTTTCCTCCCCAGACAACACTCCACACGAGACGGTACTTGTAGCTCACCCAATGGGTCTCCGCATAGAAGCAGCTACAAACTCTGGCGAGCCGAACATGTCCTCGGGCAGTCCCGGCACTAAAAGCCAGTCACAGTCACCACTGCGCGCTCCTCACAGGGAAAGCACTGAACGCGGGAAAGCTCCTCCTGCGTCACAAACAAGGTAGGTGAAGGTGGCTGGTAGAGTTTCGAATTTCACACATACAGGGTCATTCATATGAAGTAAGAACGGCGAGTGGCGGATTTCTTATCCGCTACTGCAGCGGCCTTGGCCGAACTTGTTGCGTGCACGGCCCCCTGCTGTAGTATTGAAAACGCGTGCATAGTACATACTCGACCTTGCAATAAGCGTGCCGGTGTTCATTTGCCAGTCTGAACCTCAGATGCTAACATGGTGAGACAGTTATCATTACAACATCGTAGTTTTGTATGTAAAACTTAAGTACGAGTCAGCTCGGTGGGTACGTGATGCATTTGTCCAGCAATTTCCTGATGAAGGGCCACCTTCACTAGCACAGATTCACGTAATTGAAAATAAGTTTGACACTACTGGCTCAGTGCTGAATAAAAGACATAACATGAAAGATCAGAAACATTACAGTGAAGAACTATACAGCCTATTTTCATACGTCCTACTCATGTTAATTGCTTCTATCAACATCCAAAATTTCAGTTTGAAGGTTGTGATACATTCGTAGATATTGAACTCACTCGCGTCAGCCAGAATGTGGTTACTAGATACAATGCCTCTATAACACAAGAAGGACGACACTTCCAGCATTTATTATACGGTGAGATTTCATGTAGGATTGCACACACGCTTAAAGCAGGGGGCCACGGCACGCCACAAGCTTGGCGTTCTTACTTTATATGAAAGACCCTGTATATCCAAGTACACGGGGCTATAAAACTACGCTGTAGTTAAGCCCCTAAATTATCAATAAGAACAACATTTAGCCTCGTGAGGCAGACCTGACAAGAGGTGGGATCGATTCCCTCCTCATCCACCCATGTTTTCTCCCACTTCTACTCCAGGCAAATGCTGGTATGGTTCCTAAATTCAAGGCACAATCACCCCCTACCTTATACCAGCCCTTCAATTACTAATGCACACATTAATAGATCCTCCACAATGTCTTTGAGTCTTCAGTCTTTTGACTGGTGTGATGCATCCTTTCATGCCTCCCTGTCCCGAGCTAATCATTTCATCTCTACATAACTCTACACCCTACATTCGAGGCAATCTGTTTAACATATTCTAACCTTGGTCTACCACTACAGTTCTCGTCCTCGATCCTTCCTTCCATACCTAAGCTTATTCCTGGGTGTCTTAGTATGTGTCCTATCAACCTATCTCTTCTTTTCATTAGTAGTCGCCAGAAACATCTCTCCTCACCCTTTCGTCTTAATACCTCTTCATTTGTAACCATATCTACCCATCTGATCTTCATCATTCTCCTATAACACCACATTTCAAACGCTTCAATTCTCCTCTTTTCTGCTGCAGCAATAGTCCAAGTTTCACTTCCATAGAGCCCCACGCTCCAGACAAAAAAGGCTTTCAAAAATGACTTCCTAATACCTAAATCTATATTCGATGTCAACAGATTCCTTTTCTGTGGAAATGCTTTCCTTGCCTGATCCAACCTACTTTTTATATCCTCTTTGCTTCGTCCATCATTGGTTATTTTTCTTCCAAAGTAACAGACGTCTCCTACTTCCTTTAGCCTTTCACCTGCCAATAACACTTGTTATCAGATATATTAGTCATATACACCCACCTACGTACACGGGGCTACAAGACCTTGATGTCGCAAACTCAACAACAACAACAACAACAATTTATATCCCAGCGGGTATCCCTTTCATGTAGACTCAGATGAAAAAGAATGACACAACACCGTGCACCCATTAGTGATGAAGATGAAGATGGAGAAGATGATGTAGAAAAAGGTGATTGACGAGGAAGGATTTCAAACAAAGAAATACGTTCATTCCTTATTCTCTTATTGTCATTCACCCCGTATTCTTTATTGAAGGCTGTGGCCAGACCTTCACACACGGGTCGTCTGTCAGAGGCAGCCATACATCTCACATACAAACAGAACACAGTGTCCAGTATTGCCAACCATACAAGACAAAACTAACTGGTTTTATTCTTAAAAATTATCGTATATTGTTTTGATGACAGTCATTTTATACATTTTACAGTAAAGATTACAGCTGCTATGTTACCCAATATCTCAAAGTCTTAATTTTTCTTCATTGCGTTCATGGAAATCAATTCTTGGATTAATAATAATAATAATAATAATCTCTCAGGAAGATGCTTAAGCAATTGAGGTTCCAGGACAAACCGCCAAGAAAGACAACAGGCGCCCTCTGGACCCAGGAGAGAAGGGAACAACACAGCCAGAGGATGCGTAACTATTGGGCAAACATCAAAGCACACTCCAAATGTAACAGTTGAACGTCGTGGTCCTTAGATGGCCTATTCTAAACAACAATAATAATAATAATAGAAAACGGAATTTGGATCAAGAGATGAACTGCAGACCTCTATAGGCATAGTCTCACAAACAGCTTCACAAACACTGTACGGAAGAGGACGTTTGAAGAATTTTGGGCAAATATTTAGGATCGACAACAATAGACTGACAAAAAGATTATCTCTACTTACAGTTAGTATAAAAAAGTCCCCGATTCTTAGATGTCACGGATAATCTCGAGAACCACTGAATGAATTTTGATGCGGTTTTCACCATTCTATAAAGGATACCTCGAGCTAGGTTTCAGTAGAAAATAATTTATTTGTGATCAGAGGAAGCCAAGCAGTAACAATTTCAGTGGAAATGTCGAAAAGAAACCTGGCGTCCATGCACTTTTTAAGCTTACGCAGGGCAAAACGTTAAAAATATCAATGTACGCTACTATGAGTGTAAGAATCGTTCAACATGAAACGTTCTACAAAGAAGTCCACGAGAGCATACCTTTATCTTCAATACATCGCACACTATAAGTGTTTTTACGTTTTCATTTCTTCCAATAATCTCCATTCAATTACTGAGGCGACAGTTTACGAGCTAGCTAGGATGAGCCTATCATCACAGTTACAGTCTACCTAGCGGGCGAGACTATTAGCCTACTCCAGATACAAACTGTCGAGTCGTGTTGAGTTAAGACTTCAGAGAAGAGTGGTTGTGTTTGGAGTTTCCCTGGAAGTGCAACTCGGCTTTTCTTGATTTCGCCAATGAACTTTTCGTTCCGCAAAATACACAGTCAAGTTAAGATTGGACGGAAGGGGGATTTGTGTTCCACGCACCTCGCCATTCTTAAATATAATTAATAGTCCAGTCAGTGATTTTAACCCATCATGCCGAGACGTAAAACAGATAAAGAATTGGCATCGAAAAAGAAGCGCTTATCAAGTAATGTATTCATAACTGTTCCCGGGCGAAGCTATATCAATACAGGATGTCTCAAAAATGTACTAACACTTTGAATGACTATAAAATTATTATTTATGAACATAGAGTCAAGTTTAAGGGCTTCAATTATAGAGGAGACATGTAATTAAAGACTCATGTTCACAAATATTGAAATTGATCACCGTCAGTGTCCAGGAGTTCGACAAACCGCCACCAACGCACCGGACCATTGCTCGCATCAGAGATAAATTTGAAGCAGATGGAACCGTTCACTACGTTAACAAGACACGTTCAGGACGACCGCGGATATCCACCAGTCCTAGAAAAGAAGAACAGGTGCAGGAAGCCCTCACTCGATCCCCAACGAAATCACTACGACAAACGGCTCGAAAGACACACAACTCAAAAGATAGCGTCCATCGCATCAAGAAGCGTCTGCGCTGGAATTCCTACATTCCGACAAGAAATTGGAAATTGGCAGACAATGTCACGAAATTCTAAATGAACTTTGTCGTAACATTTGCGAATCCATTGCTTCGCGTTGTCAGCGTTATCAGCTTTATCTGGACACTGATGGTCATCAATTTGAACATTTGCGAACATGAGTCTTTAATTACATGTCTCCTCTATAATTGAAGCCCTTAAACTTGTCTCTATGTTCATAAATAATTATTTTATAATCATTCAAAATGTTAGTACATTTTTGAGACACCCTGTATAATTAAAACACAAAATACTAGGATTATTGGCTGGAGGAAACAAGTTTGGGGGGGGGGGCGGGGGGGCGGGGAGGGGTGATAGATGTGGGGGGGGGGGGGGGGAGGGACGAAGGGGCGAGGGGGAACGGAACTGAATGAGTTGAACATTGTTTGGAACGCAGCAGACAGGTATTGGGACCCCGTCGTACGTTTTCTCATTCAGAATAAAACAAAGAAGAATTTATCTTTCAATTATGTTAGAAACTAAAACGCAGGAGAAACCAGTTGATAAATTCTTGAGGAGAGTGGACGAGAAGAGGCGTGTCTTGATCTGTCAAGTGGGCCACCTGACTTCATTCAGGTCTCTCCGTTACATGAAAGTGACAGCTCTGTACGAGGAAAAACTTTGCATATTGATAATGATCATAATTCTCAGAATCGACACATACAGTGTTTCGCAATGAAGTGCAATTATATAATGTTTACGGTATCGTGGTTATGTAGCCCCGTCTACGTTTGTTACAGTGTGTTGAATCTGATAACCTGTGTTATTGTGAGGCTGTAATGTTGTTGTTTGAGTCATCAGTCTTTTGACTGATTTGATGTAGCCCTCCATTCCTCCCTGTCCTGAGCTTATCGCTTCATCTCTACATAGCTACCACACCCTACATCTGAGACAATCTGTTTAACATATTCTGACCTTGGTCTACCCCTACAGTTCTTGCCCTCGACCCTTCCTTCCATAACTAAGCTTACTATTCCTGGGTGTCTTAGTATGCGTCCTACTAACCTATCTCTTCTCTTCATTAGCAGTCGCCAGAAACATCTCACCTCTCCCACTCGTCTTAATACCTCTTCGTTTGTAACCCTATCTACCCATCTGATCATCATTCTTCTGTAACACCACATTTCAAATGCTTCAATTCTCCTCTTATCTGCTACACCAATAGTCCAAGTTTCACTTCCATAGAGCGCCACGCTCCAGACAAAGGCCTTCAAAAATGACATCCTTATACCTAAATCTATATTCGATGTCAACAAATTCCTTTTCTGTAGAAATCCTTTCCTTGCCTGAGCTAACCTGTAATAGTGTGTGTATTTGTAATTGGAGGGAGGGCTGGATTTGGATAGGAGGTGGCCGTGAACTTGGAAGGAAGGATAGCCATGAAAGGCAGATATTAAAGGGAAGGAGGAGAGGGCCTGCCCCAAGGTCAGACGAAAAGGAGACAAAACGGACCCAGCTCAGGAATCCCTTGGGTGCGCCAACTCCCAAACTCACCATCCTAGTGTTTTTGAGGGTGTAGCGCTATCCAGGGTGCACCAAAAGTTGTGTGGCTACATACACCCTGCCTCCTTGAGAGCCTTGAGCAGAAGGCAGGAGATAACATGAAAAGAAAAAGAAGGCTGACCCCTCAAAGAATGAGGGTATCAGGAAAGATGAGACAAGGGCCAATTAAGGCGGGAAATTGAAAGACTCCCTAGGTCTCGGATGCCCTAATACCGTCGAGGTCAGAAGAGAACAAGAGTTGACCAAAAGAGGTCGACAGGAAAGAAGACAGAGATGAGCCTGGCACAAGTAAAAGGAAGCAAGGCCGGACTCAGCTGGGGTCCTGTGGTCGCCAACCCACGTCCCACTACATGTGAGCTCCCGGGGGGAGGGTTAAAATACACTAGACGCATTTCTCTCGAGTTGCAAAACGCTCGGAAATACGGGACAATAACTAGAGCCCTGCGCGGATAAGCAAAACGTCATCCGCATCCGCCCCGCATCCGCACGATTTCTTTCCGTATTGTTCAGGTTGAATTAAGGGATGATTGGCGTGTTGACGTGTTGACGTGTTGACGGGCAGAGTCTCCGACGGAAACCGATAACCTCCCTCAGATTGGGGGCTTTTTATGTATTTGCATACTGCTGCGTTTGCACATAGCTGTTTGGATGAGCAGTTCTTGTGTATTTGTTTGGGTGTGAGGCAAGCGCTTGGGTAACAGCTGCGGTTAGCTGTTCCGACTTGGTGTGGAAAGAAATGCATGGTTGTAGCTGATGCTTCCAGCTTGGGGGTGTCTAAAGGGTGAAATCAGTGTAAGGCGTAGGGCAGATGGTTGTAATCGGTGTCGATGGTAGGGGTGTAATTGTAGATAGCTGTAGATGTAGATTTTAGCTGTAGATCAGTTGTATGACCCTTGGTGTATGCGTGTACACTTCTTAAGGGTGCTATGCGCCCTTAGATGTGTAACAGTATTCTCATGTTTGTTATCCGAATTTACTGGCATCACAATACTATTTTAAATTAGATAAAGCATAAATTACTAAAGCAACATTTGAGGAAAAAGTCGTTCCCTTAGACTTTGTATGTCATTTGCTATGATTAAAATGAATGTTATACAACTAGAATTGCAACACTCTCCTGCTCGGAGTGTTAATCATGCTTAATGACACAATTTGAATGAGATTAGCCTAAATCATCATCTTACAATTGTCATGAAAAAAAAAACATAGGACTTGTAGCCGATATATTTATTAACATTCACCAAAGAACAGTCTTCATAACTTCAAGCAGGTGTCCAGGATCAGGAAATTTCTCTCTGCGTGGGGTCCCTTACTTATTCCGCTCCATATTAGCTCTGCAACGTTCTACAGCGACTGCAACATCCTTTCCGGAATCCACGTCTTCGTTAGTGTCCGCATCATCTTCATCTTCTTCCTCCTCTTCTGATGCCTCGGCTTCAGCTTTAGCTGCTGCTTTTCGGCCTCGCTTCTTTGTCTCCTTCGCGGGTTTAGCAGCGGCTTTCTTAGGCCTACCTTGACCTTTCTTAGAACCGTCAGATTTAGCAGATTTCTTTGATTCGGTTTCTCTATCTGAAACGTCCGAATCTTCCTTCATAGAAGTCACTTTTCGTGCTCGTAGTCTAGTTTTCGGGGACTGAGCGACTTTCGATTTTAAGGTGCCATTTTTCTCATCTTTCTTAGGTTAAGGTTTTTCGTCTTTTTCATCTGAATCGCTCTTATCCTCGTTTTCTAATTCGGCGTCCATTTCATCATTCTCCTCCTCATCGCTGGAAGGTTTTGGCGGCTTCTTTTCGCATCCCTTGCCTTTCTTTGCTGGTGGTGGAGACTCGATATCCTTCGAAGTTTCTGCTTAAGGTTTTTCAACTTCGGTAGATGCCTTTTCAGTAGCACGTTTTCCCTTGCGAGCAGGCATTATGCTGATATAGACTAATGGAAAAATATGATATGTCATATTAAACATCTGGGTCCTAGTAATGACAATTATTATGCCTAAACAAGTTCGGATTGTATTCTAAAAACTATCCACAATTTTTCTGCAAACATTATCCGCAGCTTATCCACTATCCGCACAGCCATGCAAACTATATCCGCATGGCGAAAAATTCTGCGGATATCTGCAGGTTTATCCGCGGATATCCGCATCCGCACAGGGTTTAACAATAACCGTCCCGGATAAGGACTGTCCGGGACGCGGAACATTTGGCACGAATACGGGACTGATCCGTAAATTCCGGGAAGTCGGGCAACCATGGCCCTAAGCCCCCATTGAAGTTACGATCCCGAGAGAGGAATGGTTGTATCCTGATTGCGGTCATTCCAGATTGCGTTCACCTCATTAGCAGTCCAGATTGCGGTCACTTTCATTTTAGGGAAGAACTATAAACATTCCAGCGGCGTCGAGATTGCGATCACTTTTCTTGGGAGGCCGGTCCTTGGTTCTTGGTTCTTCCCGACTGACTCATACCTTCCGTAAGTTTCGTGGATAACAAGGGGAAACTGATATTTCACTGCCTAACCAAAGAATACAGTTCAGTGTTCAGCTGTGCACACCTCATAAAACTTCTCTTAAAGAAATCAAGTCCTCTCCCAATCTGACAGCACCTCGTAAAGCAATGATTATAACATTTTCAGTCTTAAGACTAGAAACGTTTGAGGATTGGAATCAACGACCTTCACTTTCAACAAAACTGTTGTAACGGGAAATAATATACTTAACAGGGTACAATTTTTAATTTCTGCCCCTCCTCTCCCATTTGAGGCGCGAGATATCTATTTTTATAATAGGTACTGTATATCGTGAAAAACATTCTTTTCATTACCTCGAAAAATTCGTCTCGTTAATGTAATTTGTTCTGCGTTTGATTCTAAATCCCCTTTGTTATCAATGTTTGTCCGCGCCCCCTCCTACACACAAAATCAAACATTTGAAGTTTTCGGTTTATTAGCATTCCAGATTTGAAATCTGTGACTTTTGCTAAGTCAAAATTAATAAGTTCACTGCCAAAACCGGTCTCCCAAGAAAAGTGATCGCAATCTGGACGCTGGAATGTTTATAGCACTTCCCTAAAACGAAAGTATATATATATATATATATATATATGCAGTCGTTTCATTCCGCCGCATGGCGATTGCCCCTGCGGCGGCGGGCCCCCTTAGACGGTTTCGCCGTCTCTTCGGGCCAACGGGTTAGGGTGTTTAGGAGAGGTGGAAATTTTGGTGATGGGTCGGTTTGGTTTTAGGATTTGGAAGAAAGTGTGTGAGAATTTTGGTTGGGGCATTGCTGGGGAAATTTGGAGAAGGGTGCGGGGAGCGAAGTTTTGTTTTGTGAAGGGAGAGTTAGATGCAGGAAGGTGGATGTGGAGGAGAAGGGTGACTGCTTCATTGTGCGTATGTACAATTTTAAATGTCGGAAATTTTTATGAAACAAAGAAAACGCGGAAACCACGGAAACGACTGCCGCAATTGCCAAAGTAGACGAAGGAACTTCTATTGCTCGCTCTGAGATTAATATGAATTTTAAGTTTATTGGGGAAAAAGAAAAAGGGGGGGGGGGCTATGTTTAAGTCCAGATCATAAGGTGATGTTTTTATTTTATTTATTATTATTATTATTATTATTATTATTATTATTATTTATTTTTTCAAGTTTTTTTTAATGAATGATGGTGATGAGAAGGGAGTATTGAAAGATGTGCGGTGAGATGATAAGGGGAGTGTTATGGTAGTAAAGAGACTGGAAGAAAGAATTATGTAGCTGGTAGTTTGAGGAAATTAAATGGTGTCGGTGAGAAGGGAGTAATGAATGATGTTTGTTGAGATGCGAGAGTGGTATTGGTGGAGTGAGAGAGAAAGAAGAAAGAAAGTAGAAAGAAAGAAAGAAAGAAGAAGAAACGCATAGCTGGTGATGTGAGGATGGTGACGATTTAACAAGTTGAGATGGGGGAGGGGGGTTGAAAACGGATGAATTGAATGGGTAAATGAGGAGTGATGATGTCAACGATGTGAAATTAGACGGTGAATGTGTGTGAAGGTGAAGATGAAAACGAATGTGACCGCAATCTGGATTGCTAATGTGGCGAACGCAATCTGGAATGACCGCAATCAGGAAGACACCGAATGGGCAAGAGTCCACTGCACGTCACGTCACAATAACGGAGGGTCTGCATGGTCCTGGCACCTTGTTTGGTTCAGTGCTGTTGTCTGCTGTATGGATATTACACCTTATATAGCGCGCTGCACGCCCACAGTAATCACTGAGCCAAGGTGCGCCTCGCCGCGCCATCTAACGTGTGGGATTTCATTCATAAATGCCTCAGTGTCTATTCTGGTTGTTACGAAACAAGCATGGGAGAGGTCCACTTGAGCGGCTATAGTTCGAGTCCTGCGCGGATGAACAAAACGTTATCCGCATCCGCACAGCCATGCAAACTATATCCGCATGGCGAAAATTGTTGCGGATATCCGCATTCGCGCAGGACTTCAGCTATAGCTAACCCACGTCGCGTCAGGCGCACGTACAGTAGAGTATGTTGGTCTTTTCAATCGAGTTGACTGATGCCTTACTTTCAGATAGCTACTCAATTGTCCTCACGAGGCTGAGTGCGCCCTCACGTCAAAATGCATTCGTCAAGAGATGACCACGATGTCACAAAGTCCCAAATGAAATAATAACAACACAACGAACTAACATCTAGTCCATGAACTTTAAGAACCTATCCGATTAAACTGACCAGACTTGGAGAGGTGTGCAAATTATTAGTCTGAACGCCAATTTCCCAACATCAAACAAATTGTTGGAATACAGTGACGTGAAGAGTGTTACAGTGAAAGGTGATGATATCTCTTCTGCTGCTCTCTCGAGTGTCGCTACTGTCGTTTTTGGATGTCACTGGTGAACGTCTGGATGGATTTTGATGTGGTTTTCACCATTCTGTGTAAAGGGTATCTCGAGGAAGATATCTGTAGAAAATTATTTATTTATGATCAAAGGAAGCTGAACAGTATCGATTTCAGTGAAAAAGTCCAAAAAAATAAATATACCTGGCGTCCGTGCGCTTTTAAACTTACGCTGGGCAAACCGTTAAAATATCTGTAGACTATGAGTGGAAGAATTGTTCAGCATGAAAAGTTCTACAAAAGAGTCTGCGAGAGTATCTTCAATACTTCACCCACTTTAAGTGTTTTTACATTTTCATTTCTTCCAACAATCTCCATTCAAATACTGAGGCGACAGGAGCTGGCTAGGGGAGAGTCTATCACCCCAGTTACAGCCTAGCTCGAGGGTGAACATACGAGGCACGTCCAGAAAGTAAGTTCCGTTTGGTAATAACATTAAATTGTGTACAGATACAGAAAAAATATTTATTGCACAACATTCTACACCTCTTAGGGCCGGTTTCACCACGAGGCCGCTTAAACCCTGCTTTGCTAAGGGTGGTTTACGGTTAAGCGATATGACGGCTTAAGGCTGGGTGTTGCACCAACTCGTCTCGCACTTCGCTTAGGCGAACCGAGTTTACGGTGGGAGTCAAAGATCTTCGTTGCGTGAGTAATGCTCCCTGCAGCAAAGAATACGTAGTCTACCGTTATGCCAACATAATCCCAGCCGTGTGGAATTACTTGCATAACGATCATATGCAATATAAGGAAAGAATGACAACTTAAGTATCTCGGGAGCTATTTGAACGCTATTATTGTATTCGCATCATACATATAATATGAAATAATTTCGGCAGGATTGATCCTCCGAGATTGATTTTGTTTGTTATGTTGGTCACGGTTATCATTTGTTTCTAGCCGTCGCAATAATTTTCCACGACTACAGCTGTTATACTTTTGGGGTTGGCGACCATAAAATACATTACTAGTTGTAGAAAGAATTGCCTACTGTGTTTGCGAGACGTGAGCATCAGCTGTAGTAGACGCGGGGAAAACCGTTGTTGAAATATAATGCAGTGTATTTTCCTTATCATTACGGTAGCCTACTTCCTGAACATGTTATTGACTACACCCCACATTGAGGTGGTCGCATCTTGCGAAGGTTATGTTTTCTTACTTGGTTTTCATTATATCGCTTGTTTATAAATACGCGTATATTGTTACGGCTGTGAGTTTGTGTCATCGCTCGCCGCATGAGTCACAACTGCCCCTGGGCTGGGCTGTGCCCTGCCTCGTGTATTGCGTGCGCCTTATGCAACAGGGCTACTAGGACAAAGGGATGGTCCAGAATATTCGTGACTCAGCCAGTGGAGGAAGCCTCGAGAAGCCGAGAACCCTGGATGGGTCTAGAAGCATTTATTGAGTCAGCGGCCTGCTATATAAGAGCGACCTGTCAAGCAGTGGTTGTTGTTGTGTTTTTCGAGCTAGTGCGAGCGCTTATCCTGAGCGACAGAAGTGTGGTGACTTGCGAAACCCCTAGTGAAGCTAATTCTCTTGACAGTGAAGAGTGTGAATCATACGGAGAGGCTGGGTATTGAAGAGTGTGTGCTTACCTAGTGCGACAGAGGTCATTGTGGTGAGTTGCAACACAGTAAGTGACAGACTTAGTGCAGCTATTTCCAGCCAGCGTACGGGACCGGACTTATTAGCACGGATTAACTTCTGTGGTTTGTTCACAAGTGAAAGGGTGAGTCGGGCTCCATACAGGAGGGAGCTTCTGTAAGACAGCTAATTGTTTCTATCTGCTTATTGTACGTTGTATACTTCTGACCTGCAAGCAATAAAGCTAACTTCTCTTTAAAGCAGTAATTGGTGTTGTGCTTTCTACCCACCGTAATCCAGTTAACAAAAGTGCCACTAGGGGGGTGGCACGTAACAATATTATAGCATTAAGCACAAATAGTGCGTATTTTCTAATGATATATATATATACAGTATGTATACGAATGACACAGCATGTTGTATTGCAAGCATCCACAATAGGCTAGTTCGTCATTGGCTAAGGATTTCTACATCCGTCCCTGGGCTAATATTTAGTTTAACAACCAAAAATGTACATTGCGGTACTGCCAATATAAGGAAGAGTATTTCATTTTACGTTGTCAAAAGCTATGATGCCTGTAGTACAAGCTACCGCGATTTTAGGAACGTGAAGGAAATCCCTGTGGCAGCGCATTGAAGGAGTGTTATACGTATATATTTAATTTGCATCGCAAAATGCACACTATGTATGCCTTATATTATAACGATTGAGTAATTATAAAACAATAAAAACAATAAAAGTCTAGCAAAAAATATTCCTCCCCACTGGTAATCGAACCCCGGCACTCCGGGCAGGAGTCAGTAATGTTATCCACTCAACCAAAGAAGCCGATATACGTTACTGCTTTATCAACAGGTATAGATACTACTATATACAAACTAAGGCTTTCACGGCCGGCGTTAGAATCTAAGAAGTGATTATCCGGGCTGTTAGGCCGTGGTCCAGTAGGGCTGTTGTTTCCCGACGTTTCAGCGAAGACACGAGCGACACAGCCGGCTGGGCCAGATGGAGAAGTCCTCGGTGGCAGAGCATTCCCTTCTTAAAGGCCATGATGTTCATTACGGGTGCACAGAGGTGCTGTCCAGCACCGTCCACTACCACGCGAGGCTGCAGCGAGAGGCTATTGAAATTTTCAAACACCCTAACAATTTCAACCGGAAAGAAGAGAGCGAACGGGTGAACAAAATCTGGCATCCCGTCCTCAGATCAACTAACATCAAACCATTGGCTGAGCATTGCACACCTCTCGGTACTGGCAGCCAATCAGCGCGCTCCACTCCTGGCGCGGAAAGTTCCGGACCGCGCAGTGAACCGACCCGGTCGCACACTATATATAGCGGTGGCGGACAAGCGCAACTTCAGTCTACCTCTGACCATCGGAAAGAGAAGACCCTTGATAATGGCGAACGCAGTCTTCGCTGAAACGTCGGGAAACAACAGCCCTACTGGACCACGGCCTAACAGCCCGGATAATCACTTCTTAGATAGATACTACTGCTTAGCAAATGATCACACGGAAGAAAATATCTCTTCATTGTATTGTGCCGTCATTATAAACCATTAAATAATATTTTTTTTTATTATTTCGTTCACTACATTATATAACAACACCTCCAACCTACTGAGATATGGATCAGACACAATGGGGCCGGCCGCCATTTTGGCGTATGAGTGAACGGCTTAAACCATCCTTATGTCTTAAACCACCGAGCACGGCCGCTCAATCTAAGCCTACTTTAAGACATTGCGTATGGTCTGGTGCAACGGGCCACATCCTTGAGGATAGTTTAAACCACCCTTAGTTCGCTAAGCGGCCCTTAAACTACTTTTCCACATAACTGCCGAATTTTTGCAGGCATTTGTCATAGCGTGGCACAAGTTTTTGGATACCTTCTTCATAGAAGTTTGCCGCCTGTGTCTTCAACCAGTTGGAAACATCTTCTTTCAGCTAGTCGTCATTGTTGAAGTGTTGACCGCCAAGGAAAGACTTGAGATGTGTGAACAGATGAAAGTCGCTAGGAGCGAGGTCAGGACAGTACGGAGGATGGTCGAACACGTCCCAGCCAAATCCCTGTAGGAGGTTTTTCGTCACATTGGCAGTGTGTGGTCGTGTGTTGTCGTGAAGAAAAACAACACCTTTTGATAGCAACCCTCGGTGCTTATTCTGTATTGCGCGGCGCAGTCTCGCAGTAAGCATCTGCTTTGATTGTTTGACCACGCGGTAAGAAATCAATGAGTAAGATGCCTTTCCAGTCCCAGAACACTGTGCACATCATTTTCCGAGGTGTCAAGATTTGTTTCGGCTTAACCTTTGCTGGGGATGAAGTGTGCCTCCATTCCCTTGATTGCCGCTTACTTTCAGGGGTGTCGTAAGAAACCCAAGTTTCATCTCCTGTGACTATCTGTGTCAGAAATTCTTCGCCGCCTTCATTGTAACGGGTCAAAAACTGATGTGCACTACCCATCCGTTTTGTTTTGTGTTGCTCCGTAAGAATCTTTGTACGCAACGTCGGCAAAGTTGACGAAAGTTAAGTTTTTCGGTAACAATTTCATGAATATTAGTGATCGTGAGATTTGGGGAAATTTCATAGCGAGAGCACTAATTAAACCTGCGGTTTTCCCGAATCTTGTCATCAATCGCGTGAACCAGTTCTTCTGTAACCAAAGATAGACGCCCACTTCGTTCTTCATCGTGCACTTCACTACGTCCTTCATTGAACTGTCGGACCCATCTTCTCACCATTGAATCACTCATCGCATTTTGTCCATACACTTCGCAAATTTGCCGATAAATTTCAATTGGTTTCACTTTCCTAGCATTCAGAAAACGAATCACAGATCTGATGTCATAAGCGGCGGGATTTTGAAACAACACCGACATTGTACGAGTAAACATGCACAACAACGCGTACGTGGCTGACAGCGCTCTCCAAATGGTGCACATTTCTTCTCCTTGATACAGAGCGTCTACCTCGCATATGCGGAACTGCGCTGCAGCGGAACGCACAACTAGTTGAAGACACAGGCGGCACACGTCTATGAAGAAGGTATACAAAAACTCGTGCCACGCTACGACAAATGCCTGCAACATTTCGGCAGTTATGTGGAAAAGTAATTTAAGGATTGTAGAATTTTGTGCAATAAATAATTTTTCTGTATCTGTACACAATTTAATGTTATTACCAAACGGAACTTACTTTCTGGACGTACTTCGTATTACCCCAGATTGAGCCAGCTGCAAACAGTCGAATCGTGTTGAGTAAAAACTTGAGAGAAGAGTGGTTGTGTTTGGAGTTTCCCTGGAAGTGGAACTCGGCTTTTCTTCATTTCGCCTGTGAACTTACCGTTTCACAAAATACATAATTCAAATGTTTACGAAGCTTAAATTTCGCAAGAGCGACAGTTTAAAGAAATCAGTCCGAGAATACGTTGTCACCCTCAAATATCGTCGTGCATCGTAGTTGCACACACCCAACTTTTTTAACCTACTTTCGATTTTTTCAAAAAATGAAAGTAGACTTATGAGATCTACACAGGGCCAAAAAATGTGTCTGTCTGTCTGTCTGTGTGTGTGTACTCAGAATGTCTGTCCACCCCTATCAATTTGAACACAGTGAAACCGAATTGAACGAAATTTGGTACGGAGGTAGAACTAGCAGAGGACACCTCAGTGTCATGTTTTATATCGCCGCCATCTTGACGGAAACGTAATGGTGGCCACCCAAATGTTCAATATTTAAATCAAATTACGACGAACCTAATCATCTGATCTCTACCAAGTTTTGCAATATTATACCTTTACGTATGAGGAATCTTTTGACCAAACTACAAGATCATCAGTCCAATAGTTTGCATATGGCGGCCATGTATGTGTGCAATTCGATACCCCCTATCAATTCAAACACCGTAAAACCGATTTGAACGAAATTTGGTACAGAGGTAGCAATAGCAAAGGGCACTTCAGTGTCATGTTTTATATCGCCGCCATCTTGACGGAAACGTAATGGCAGCCACCCAAATGTTAAAAGCTTAATCAAATTACGACCACCCTAATAATTTGATCTCTACCAAATTTTGCAACAACATACCTTTTTGTGGGAAGCGTCTTTTGAATGATCTACAAGGTCATCAGCCTAATAGTTTGCAGATAGCGGCCAAGTGAAAATGAAAATCCACAGCCTGCTTCCAGTCTCCGACCGGGTCAGGAATGGAATGGATGAAGCCCCTATCTAGCGGCGAGGATATGAACTGTGCCGGCTGCCGAGGCCTGACGCACTCCTCTGTGGCAATGATTAAATGAATGACAGATGAAATGAAATGTTAGTGGAGAGTGTTGCTGGAATGAAATTTTGACAGGGAAAACCGGAGTACCCGGAGAAAAACCTGTCTGCCTCCGTTCTGTCCAGCACAGATCTCACATGGAGTGACCGGGATTTGAACCACGGACTCAGCGGTGAGAGGCCGGCATGCTGCCGCCTAAGCCACGGAGGCTACAGCGGCCAAGTATGTGTGCAAACCGATTCCCCATATCAATTCCAACACGGTGAAACTGAATTGAATGATTTTTTTCAGAGAGGTAGCACTAGCAAAGGGCACCTCATATTCATGTTTAATATCCGTATAGCACGTTGTATTTCAACAAGCTACTACAAACAACATTCGATTATGCTCCCTGAAAAGGACAAAGAGGTATAACAATACCCATGCATTTAGGAGAAAGTAGGCTATATGTTCTTTACTGAACATCTTTTTTTTATCATTTCAATTGATCTTGTCGACTTCATCGTTATGCTTTGGTCTACCGTTATGCGTTACGGTTACGGCGCGTATGACGTCATCATGTTGTTCAGCGCATATGCACCGAGTCTGAGTTTACTCCTGGGGTCTGGCGTTATGCGATACGGAGTCAGTGAGTGCGTGACGTTATGCAGCAGAGTGCACCTCCCGCTCTCCGTTCTCCGCGCGGGAAGCCTAAGTTAATGGGTAATGGAGTCTGTTGAATGAGTCCTGGGGCTTCGAGCGAAACGAGAAGCCCTCCTGAGCCTTTCTAACGTGTGTAGCATTTGTAGCATGCGTCATTTGAAATGATATAATGTCTAGTCTCTCAGACTGACTGTATCTTTTACGTTTTATAAAGTAATGCAGTAAAATTGTTTGCAAGGTGGTGAAATTATTTCAAAAGTTAATTACAATTTCTTTTAAGAAGCTGACTAAAATAATTTTTTATAATTTCCACTAAAATAGCAGCCTTGCTAACGCACGTTTCATTTTGATTGCTTTATTGTAGTTTTTGTGTGAAACTAGAGGAATGGAATTTGAAGTATTTTGTTACTGATGGTCCAATCTTGAACTATTCAAAGATTCGTGGGCAATGGATTGTTATCACCAGATTTAGATGTTACATTCCAAAGGAAATGGAAAACGAAAAAACAGACTCAGCTCAGGTATCCCTCATAATCTCCAATTTTGAAAATTCCCAGACGCAATATCATATGTAAAAAGTTATAAGTTCATATGGCATCATTATAGGGCTCGGATATTTAGATAAATACACATTTTGAGCATTTCTTCTATAAATATATAAATTCCTGCATTTTACTTATTAGCACATAAAAAGACATAATATTTTTTAAAAATCAGTAGGCTATCTTTCAGTTTATTGCAATTTTGTTCTGTGTTACTTCAACGGGGAAGAACCCGTGAGCGTATGTCGGCTTGCAACTGTGCATTTCTTATCCTGTAGCCCCATCCCAATTACTGTGGAAGCCGGGGATTTCCTTGTTCATAGCCATATTGCACCACGTGCTAGACCTCCTCCTCCCCCCCCCCCGCCCCCAGCTACCAGGAACCAGAGTCACTCACATGCAGTAAGTTCATTTCTGGCACTGTGAAGTGTAAGGCAGTTCTACGATGCCTAAAGTTAAGGGAACTACAAGTTATCGTCTGCAGCAGTATGTTTCAGAATTTAAAGATAATGTCATGTAGTTCTAATGTGGGTGGGGGGGGGGGGGGGGGGGGGCGTTCTGTTCTGTTCTGCCAACCATGTGGTAAAGCAATCAATGCTGAACATCGATCTCATGTTCCACAACGCTGTTTCAGAAGAAGTGTTCGCTATAATCGTCGATCATTTGTGGTTAACAGCCTGAAGATGTATCTCGTTGTGTATTGTAATTCTTCAGTAGTCAGCGAGGCATAGTATTCGTCAGTACTGCATATTGTTTACATTCACATTATTCTTCTCCATGTGCCGTCTCCTCTACCAAGGTTGGCGATCATCACAGCAATCCAGTTTTTGGATCTAGCAGCACTGATAAGTTCACTGGAACTACACTTGTACCATTTTTTTCTGTTGTTCAACAAAGAGATCCTTCTTCTTCCTCGACTCCTTCTGCCCACAACCTTCCCTTGAATAATTTCTTGTAGAAGAAGATACCTGTCTCCTCTCATTATATGGCCCAAGAATTGTAACCTATTGAACCCTTGCAAAGAAGCATATGAGACTCAGATTCGGGGCGTAACGGGTCATATTCGTAAGTTGCTGTCAGGGCGCTTCATTAACTTGCAGGGTAACATATAACAAAATAACATGCAGGAAAGAGTGAAGCCAGGGTTAAAAACAACTGAATTTAATAACAAATCACCATATTTACACATAAACAATTAACAACAAAATCTCCCAACTGACTCCCATTTAATAAAAACGCCAAAAACTAGGCGATATCTCTGGAGAGATTAATTACTTGGACCAAGTGTCCTTAAATAAAAGATACAACAGTGACCATCTAAGTGACCATATAAATGCGTATGCCGTTCTATATGCATCACGATGTGTACTTTGAATGCGTGATTCGTTATCATCCGGGATGACCCTTCAAACACCGAATCCGCATTTCCTAGAGCTAGACCGACACGGGGGAACACAACTACACTACTTAAATTAAACCGACACTTCCTAAATCTACTATAAACAAACACAAAATTTCCGAGTGAAATTGGACTTAGATTGCCGTAGCAACATTTACTGCCTAAAAACTTAGGACTTCACACACAAATCAACACAAGTACATTAACACGTGACCAATAGAAAAATACTCAAATGACCGCTGTCAAAATTTACAAAATACTCTACCACTACACCACACGGGTGTGACACACAAAATTACATGAATTGAGTCATCAACAAAGCAATAGGCAAACAGCCAACATTTACGTTAATCACAATATTTTATCCATACAAGGTACAACAATCCGTTACAAACATGGCGAACTCCCCAATTAATTATGGCTTAAAAATTAACCATCACAATGAACAGGTTTGCTATATGAAAGCTTACAGGGTTCAGTCGGACACAAGGACTGCCTATCAAAATAAGTCACAGGCAAAACGGGCGGTTTGTGGAACTCTGCATGTCTGTCAACCCTCGTGTCAAAATACGTCGACCTCCCAGAACATGGGTCGAACCTCGAAGAAATGTGCCCCAAAGCACAATAATACATGTGTGTGTCAGAATAACCATATGGACAAGAATCAGCAGTCTCCCAAGAGCACTCTGTCTTTCCATCTAAAAATACAATAGCAGCAAAAATATATAAGGGCGGTAGGACAACTACCCCCTCCTCACGTAGAATCAACACACATTAGACACATCAACACACACTGAATCACACGTATGGGTTTTGACAGACCCTGAAATAAAATACACAAATAATATCCACATGCTGGCGCCATCGTTCATTGCCGTGACTAGTCACCTGAAAAGGACTCAAGAAAATCTATCAAAATTAGAACGAAGGTGTTCTACAATTACTTTTAAGTTGGTGCACTCGGCTACCCTAACATGAATAATAACCTGTTCAGCAAAATGTTCTACACTCATTTCCTCCCTTTCCTATTTCAAATATTAACGTTAACAAAGCACCATTTATCGAATGTAACGGGTTCCGCAATTGCAAGGATAACAAAATCACGCACGCACGCCGCGTACATTACACTTGACTCAAGAAAGAAAAACAAAATATCAACAAACACTTTGGCCACGCGCCAACGGACATTTAAACATATAGTGTCGGTACAAGAAAAACTCTAAAACAACAAGAAAGAAAAACATGACTATATACAAAGTTCCCCGGCCAAATCTAACTACATAATTGAAATAAATCCAATTTTAGTACATCACCGCTTCTGCATGTAGACCAAGGACATTCTCCTCAATCCATTGCCCTATGGACAATTTAGCTCTCCATAGTAGTCGTCTGTGCTGATTTCTTGAAGCTCATCCCAACTTCAAACCACGTGCTGTTCATCTTGGTCTCGACTCCTTGGCAGAAAAGTTCAATATTAAATATTTGCCTATCTATAATCGCTTGCAGGCTACTCAGTTCACCCACAATTGTCCTAGTGCGATTAATAGCGAAGACTGGCCCTACTTATATCAGACACACGCACTATAAAAACATACATAAAATACACACAATTTATACAGAAATATACATGTCGAGTCCGCGCCACTGGCTCGTTAACAAGTTCACAATCCTAGCTGCACTAGCAGTCGCTATCTCGTCTGGTATTTCCGTCTGTACTATGGACTTCGGTTCTGGTAAGCGCTAATTAGGGTGGTACGATACTTCCCTCTTAAAGTTGAACTCGTCGTCTTGAAATGAATGTTACTGTTTACCACGCGCTAGCGTAAAATATTTAGATCACACAACAAAGTTGATTTTACAATAAAATGTATTATAGCTTTTTAAAATTTGATACTGCGATCGCTGCGACTTTTGTTTCTCAAAGCTCACAAAATGAATTAGCTTTACTGAGTTAGAGCGTAAAACCATATTTCACACCAAATAATGACTTAGATAAATTCGAGCGTCAAAATCACAAACCAAACTGACGTGGAGTATGCCTCTCAAGGCTCCACAAGGTAAGACTTTAAAATTCACACTTCGAACTGGCGTGGAGTATGCCTCTGAAGGCTCCAAAAGAATAGACTTTAATTGGCGTCAGGCCAAGCTATTTATGAGAAACTGACAAGGGCGGTGGAGTGGGGCAAAGTCGGATAAGAACTTCCGGAGTTTTTGTCTCACAAAGATGTAACTAGTGTCATTCTTCTCCAAATAAATCCAACGTCTCAAATTACTCGAGCGGAAATTAATCCGTTCGGCGGTTCCTTAGATACACACTTCCGCGGGCTTTTTACTACTGACGCCGTCCACCTCGTGGTCACGGCTTGGTCTCTTGCGATTGGCTGATTCAATCGTATGTTCGTTGAGAAGACCTCGTGATTCTTCCTTTATGTCTCCAATTTTGGTACAGTAGTTGCACAATTTAGCCTTGAACTCGACTAATTCTGGCCGTCCCCCAGGAATAGCTACTGGCTCAACTTCTGTTGCAATCGTTACGAAATGCTGGCCTCCCTAATATCCAAGTCGACTTCCTTATGTGCTGCCTGGGCCGTAGTAATAATAATAATAAATATGAATACTTATTTATCGAAGATGAATAAGGGTTCACTATCCTATGCAATATCCCAAGATTTGTGATTCTATCCATCCAGCTCACTCGTAAGATCTTCGATATGTCCACATCTCAAACGCCTCTAGTCTGTTAATCATATCTTGTTTGAGTGTTGTTGTTGTTTGAGTCATCAGTCTTTTGACTGGTTTGATGCAGTCCTCCATGCCTCCCTGTCCTGAGCTAATCGTTTCATCTCTACATAGCAACTACACCCTACATCCGAGGCAATCTGTTCAACATATTCTAACCTTGATCTACCCCTACAGTTCTTGTCCTCAACTCTTCCTTCCATAACTAAGCTTGCTATTCCTGGGTGTCTTAGTATGTGTCCTACCAACCTATCTCTTCTCTTCATTAGCAGTCGCCAGAAACACCTCTCCTCTCCCACTCGTCTTAATACCTCTTCGTTTGTAATCCTATCTACCCATCTGATCTTCATCATTCTTCTGTAACACCACATTTCAAGAGCTTCAATTCTCATCTTTTCTGCTGCACCAATAGTCCAAGTTTCACTTCCATAGAGCGCCACGCTCCAGACAAAGGCTTTCAAAAGTGACTTCCTAATGCCTAAATCTATATTCGATGTTAACAGATTCCTTTTTTGTAGAAATGCTTTCCTTGCCTGAGCCAACCTACTTTTTATATCATCTTTGCTTCGTCCGTCACTGGTTATTTTGCTTCCTAAGTAACCGAAGTCTCCTACTTCCTTCAGCTTTTCACCTGCCAATTTAATGTCCATAGAGGTTTCTGATTTATTTCGGCCGCATTCCAGTATTTTTGTTTTACATTTATTAATTTTCATCATGTAATCTTTCCTCAAGACGGAGTCCATACAATTCAAAAACTCATTCAAATTCCCAGGCGTGTCGGCCAAGATGACGATGTCATCAGCAAATCTCAGAGTTGAGTGTCCAAGCTTCCATACCGTAGAAGAGTACCGAGAACACATTCACATTAGCCTAATAAACTAAATCATAATTAAATATTTTTCCTTTTTGTCACATATTTCAGGTATTTTTAATACATAAAAAATACATATTTTCCTGATTTTTAGCACCTAAAAATCTGAGCCCTAATCATTAAGTAGGATAATAACAAGTAGTTCCGTGAAGAACTATAAAGCCTATTTTCATATATCCTAGTTATGTTAACTGCAACTATCAACATACGAAATTACAGTTTGATTGCTGTAACAGAATTCGTAGATATTGAGAACCGACTAAATATTTCGGATGGTCACCATGTTGGATTTTATATACACACATCAAAAAAAGTTTTGCATCACCTCGGTTCCAAGAGTTCCGGAACCTTTAAATACAAAGGGAATAGAGATCAACACAAACAACATTTCAGCTCGTTTTATTGCTCATGAGACCCACACATTGCATGTTGTACCATCATACAGCTAGACTTTCAGCATTTGTGGTCCAGATTGCAGTACACACCACTACCTCTAATACCCAGTAACACGTCCTCTTGCATTGATGCATGCCTGTATTCGTCGTGGCATACTATCCACAAGTTCATCAAGACACTGTTGGTCCAAATTGTCCCACTCCTCAACGACAATTCGGCGTAAATCTCTCAGAGTGGTTGGTGGGTCAAGACGTCCATAAACAGCCCTTTTCAACATATCCCAGGCATGTTCGATAGGGTTCATGTCTGGCGAACATGCTGGCCACTGTAGTCGAGCAAATGTCGTTATCTTGAAGGAACGCATTCACAAGATGTGCACGATGAGGTCGAGAATTGTCGTCCATGAAGACAAATGCCTCTCCAATATTCTGCCGATATGGTTGCACTATGGGTCGGAGGATGTCATTCAGGTATCGTAAAGCCGTTTCGGAGCCTTCCATGACCACCAGTGGCGTACGTCGGCCCCACATAATGCCACCCCAAAACATCAGGGAACCACCACCTTGCTGCACTCGCTGGACAGTGTGTCTAAGACGTTCAGCCTGACCAGGGTGCCTCCAAACACGTCTCCGACGATTGTCTGGTTGAAGGCATATGCGACACTCATCGGTGAAGAGAACGTGATGCCAATTCCGTGGGGTCCATTCAGCATGTTGTTGGGCCCATCTGTACCGCGCTGCATGGTGTCGGGGTTGCAAAGCTGGACCTCGCCATGGACGTCGGGAGTGAAGTTGCGCATCATGCAGCCTATTGCGCACAGTTTGAGTTGAAACACGACGTCCTGTGGCTGAACGAAACGCATTATTCAACATGGTGGCATTGCTGTCAGGGTTCCTCCGAGCGGCAATCCGTAAGTAGCGGTCATCCACTACAGTAGTAGCCCTTGGGCGGCCTGAGCGAGGCCTGTCATCGACAGTTCCTGTATCTCTGTACCTCCTCCATGTCCGAACAACATCGCTTTGGTTCACTCTGAGACGCCTGGAAACTTCCCTTGTTGAGAGCCCTTCTTGACACAAAGTAACAATGCGGACGCGATCGAACTGCGGTATTGACCTTCTAGGCATGGTAGAACTACAGACAACATGAGCAGCGTACCTTCGTCCTGGTGGAATGACTGGAACTGATCGGCTGTCGTACCCCCTCCGTCTAATAGGCCCTGCTCATGCATGGTTGTTTACATCTTTGAGCAGTTTTAGTGACATCTATGAACAGTCAAAGGGACTGTATCTTGGATACAATATACACAGTCAACGTCTATATGCCGGAGATCTGGGAACCGAGGTGATGCAAAACTTTTTTTGATGTGTGTATGTAGGTCCTAGAGTTATGTATTGTTACATGAAGATTATTGTGTATGTGTAGCATTCAAACTTCAATCCCATGATTAGGACACAAGAAGTAACGAGATATTAAAATTTCGCACAGCTGCCATCTTGTGGTTATGGAAACAATTGAAATAAATTAGATGCCACTGGATTAACATTCGTATAAGGATTTACTGTTCCAAGTTTCACTGCACTCGGATGGTTAAATTGCGAGAAACGTCCATGTGAATATGTATAGTTCGCCGCCATGTTGGATTTGTGATCACCAGGTTATTTAAAGTCCTATAGGTAGGGTCCCTGATTTATGGTAATATAAAAAGCTCCAAAGCGGTGATATAAAATGTCCAAAGCGGTGATATAAAATATCCATAGCGGTGAAATAAGAAAGTGAGGTGTGAGTGTGCTAAATAACTATTTGTACGGTGCACGGATTTTGATCAATAATGGACTCTATAAAAACATTTGAAGGAATTACAAACAATTTATTCTAGTTAGTTTACACTATAGAACTGTAACACAAATGAAATCGTATATCTAAGACCTAACCTATCATTTACTTCAACACTCTGCATGCCTTAGTCCTTTCATCATTAACTCGTGAAACTTATGTTGTCCCCAAAGTATAAACAGAGCATTGTTTCCAGGTTTTCAGGACGCAGATTTGTACGCCTATCTGATAGAATAGTTGAATACGCTGAAAAGCCTCTTTCACTGTCCACGTTACTTGTGGGAAACCATACAGTTTCCAAACTCCTCCTAGAAAATTCAGGGTAATCTTCCATTAATCCCTTCAATAGTTCTGGAACTACGTCTACTGTTACGGTACCGGTACTTGAATTGGCCAAACTTTGCAGAGCTTGATAGCCTCGAAGAAAATCTTCCTTCGATACTGGTTTCAAAAGAGGAATCTTCTGTACATGCGAGATGAGGTCATTATCTACTGGCGCAACCACTAAATTTGGGAGGTAGAAAAGCTGGGCAATCGCCTGAAAGATGTTCTTCGCCGGATCTTCTTCCACCATTTTTTCAAGCTTCGCAATGCTGTTTCCCGTTAGCTTCTCGACTCTTCGCCCTTCCCTCTGTTTCTTTTCACCCTGTAACTTTTCCAACGCAGATGATGTTTCAACTCCAAACACTTTGTTTTTAACAAGCTGCAGTTCACCTACCAGGGCTCGGACTTATGGCGCAAGCTTGTGAGCAGTAGGGTAGTGGCAACCTTCCAAGAAAGTTATCATTGAAGAAACTGCGGTGCAGTGTTCCTTAACAAACGCGGCCTCAAACTGAATGCATCTTTTCTCATTGCTGGAGAGTTCTGTGAAGTACCCGACTGCTGGATTTGAATCGCTCAGTTTCCCAACGTATTCGACTAGGTCATCCAGGTATTGTCCAACGTATAGTGCAGAGTTCAGCCACGAGCCCCAGCGAGTAAGCACAGGTATGGGAAACATCTTAACTTTTTCGTCACTATGCTTAGCCTTCAGAAAACTTAAATATTGATGTTTCCTCTTCCTCGCATTTTTAAAAGCCACTTTCACCATGGACACACATTTATTGAGACTGACCAGATGATTTGGCACTAACTTTGCAACCGAGTCCAACTTGTGTGCCCAGCACTGAATGTGAACCAAATCCCCAGAAACCAATCCTTTCAAAGTACCGACACATTTGGTCATGTACCTTGCACTGTCTGTCGCCACACCTACCACATTACAATACTGCACCCGGTATCGTAACATCGCATCTTTTTTTTTTTTTTTTTTTTTTAGCGGCTTCGGTGGCGTAGTCGGTAGCATGCTGAGCTTCTATGCCCAAGATAGCGGGTTCAAACCCGGCCGAAGCCGTCGGATTTTTAAGAGCGTTAAAATCCCTCAGTATGCCTTCCTTCGGAGGGGAAGTAAAGCCGGCGGTCCCATGTCATAGATTTATGGCATGTTAAAGAACCTTCCACTAATTGCACCTGTGTGAAGCTAAATTGGATAGGTTAATGTAAACAACGCTCTTAGGTTTCTATGTTCGTTGCCAAGAGCCGACTGCGGTGGCGTCTAGTAGCTGAGTTTCGAACTTGGCCTAGTAGTCGTTGACGGTGGCGCTTGGCGGCAAAAGTAGGAACTATTTGAAAAATTCTAAGTTGCAGTACTTAAATTTAAAAAAAAACAGATAACACACACTATTACAGTCATCACAATTAACACCGGTTATCAGACAGATTCTACACACACCCAAAGTACACGGGGCTACATGACCGCGTTGTCGCAGCCCCTAAACTTAAGAACCAACCAACCTACGATACCTTGACAACAGGTTTGTGAATCTGCTGATTCAAGTTCAGTGACACTCACAACAAATAACTTTGTTGTCTGAAAACCATTGGGAAGTATTCTAAATCATACTAATATATAAAAATGAGATGGTGTGTGTCTGTCTGTCTGTCTGTCTGTCTGTTACCTAATAACGCAAGAACTACTGGTCCGATTTAAATGAAATTTTGCATGGATGTAGCTGAAATACCAGGTTTACACATAGGATACTTTTAATTTCGATATTTTGCACTATTAAGAAATGGCGACCATTTTAGTGACGTCACTACACCCTTTGGTTTCAAAATTTCATATTTCCATATCAAATAAAAAGAGCACGGTAGGAAATAGCAAACTTTTGATGGCACATACGAGCTTTAAAATCTAATTTTCTATCCGAAAGGTCCTTATCACTTTTCGTGTATCTCCAACGGTTAGCGAGTAAAACCTACTTTTGTGACGTCACTACACCCTTTGGTTTCGAAATTTCATATATCCATTTCAAATAAAAAGAGAACGCTAAGAAGTAGCAAACGTTTGATGGTATACACGAGCTTTAGCATATAATTTTCTATCCAAAAGGTTCTTATCACTTTTCGTGTATCTCCGACGGTTAGCGAGTAAAACCTAAATTTGTGCAATAAAACACGGTCACATCGAGCGGTGCAGTATATCTCTACATATATAAGAAATAAAATTTGTCTGTTTTTTTTCTGAATTTCTACGGAAATTTGAGTTATTTACACGTTTCAGACTGTTTTATGATAGATGCGCACGAAAATAATGTTTTGGTCTGTCTGTTTGCTTGATTGTCTGTGGACAACTTTGTTCCCTTATAACTCGAGAACGGCTGGGTGTATCAACGTAAAATTTGGTACAGATATCCATCAGAGGCACGACACTAATCATTGATGTAACTCTTCTCTATACCTCTCATAAAAGGGGGCATACCCCCTTAAAATACATGCTGAAATAGGAGTAGAAGGACGAGACAAAGCTCATTTTCAGCCCCTCAATGTAAGAGACAAAACTCGGGGGCCCTAAAAGCACATTTTAAGGTCCTACGTCCAACCGTTTTTGAGATATTCCCAGAAAACTAACTTAATTTAATATACTATGAACGAATGCAAGCAGATAACCATGGCAACAGATTCTCAGAGATCCATCTATTGCTGTAAGACGCAATACAATTCCATTAATTACATTAGTGTGAAAGTTTGCAAACGGTTAGATGGTTATTATGGAACCAAATTAAGCTGTACATTTCATCAATACGTAAAATGCGCTTAAGGGGGTCAAGGGGTAGTCTAGATTTTTTTCACGCGATTTACATCTGCGGGTGTGGTATGGCAGGTCTATTATATTCCTATCCCTATGTTATATTATTATTATTAGTATTATATTATGGCGTACAACGACGAGACAATGTCCCTCGGTGCCAGAAATAAAACTCGAGGGTCCTCGAAAACTACATTATAAGGCTCTAAAACCAACAGTTTCTGAAACATTCCCAGAAAACTAATTAAGTTTAATTTAACAAACTAATGAAGGAATGCAAATCGGTAACCATGACAACATTATCTCAAGGGGTGGCATCCAACTTTCCATCTATTTCAGTAAGAAGCAATTTATTACATTTATTACATTTCTGTGAAAGTTTGCAAATATAAGGTTATCACGGAACAAACGTAGACTGTATAATTCATCAATGCAATTAAGGGGGTCAAGGGGTAACCTAGGATTTTTTCATGCAATTTTCACGTGCGACATATAGTGCAGAAGGTCTATTATATCTCCAAACAACAACATTATTTTCAAAATTCCTGAATTGAATCAGCATTTTTTTGCGGTTTTTAAGAATTTGGGCCATTTGAGACTAAAGAACCTGAATTTTCATGCACCACAAGCTTTTATAATTTATGAAAGAGGTCTTCCTGTGTATGGGGACCCAACACAACGTAGAGGGTCAGTTTTTATGTGACGTGTATTGCGTTTCATCTACAAGGCTTTCAATTCTATTTCATGTCAGGAAGTACACGTCAGGTGAATTTAGTTTGAGAGCACATTTCAACTAATCTTTTTTTTTTTTTTTTTGTCGACATACGGGTTCATCGTAAGGATGATTTTCTTTGATACTGTGTGGTAGATATACCCATATTTGGATTTCTGGGTGATATGTTGTAGACAATAGTATTGTCTGTCTGTCTTTCTGTGTATCCTTATGTACGCCTATAACTCATGTTCGGATGCTTGGTGCATCGTAAAATTAGGTATGGTAAACATGAGTCAATACACCAATCATTTATAAAACTCTTCACCGTTCATTTCATACAGTAGAAGGGTGGATATAGGGAAAAACTTCTCAAAATACATGCTAAAATAGGCGAAATATAAAAATTATCCTAGAAGGACGACCAAAGCATATGTTGCACTTCTCAATGTGAGACACAAAATTCGTGAGTCTATAAAGGGTCTCCGAAAACCACATTATAAGGCCCTCAAATTAACAGTGTGTGTGATATTCCCAGAAAACTAACTTCGTTTTGATAAACTTATGATGGAATGACAAGCCGCTAACCATTGCAACAGTAGTTCAATTGATAATGTCTGGTGCGTCTCTAAAAGCAACAGTACTTAAAAGGGACGTAACACCAATAACATTATTATTATTATTATAATGTCTGTTGTTAACACCGAGCACCGTTCGAAGAACGGGTACTTCTGCTAGTAGAATTATAAATACTGCCTTGCCGTTCCTGTTGGTCGTTTCATCACAGTGGATAACAATCTTTTTATCTTTGATGGCTTCCACAACATCCAACTCATATTGTTCCTTTAATTCTGGAACATACTTCCTTCGGCATGTATCAGCTTGTGGGAGATCACCAGCACCTGAAGCAATTACAAAGCAAAACTCTAGTTCATGTTCCAACAACCAATATATTTACAAACTACTGTTCAAACTAATAGTAATTAATTCATATTTCTTTTTTAATGACCGCAGAAGATCACTCTAGTCAATCTATTCGAAGCAACTGTTTGAACCTTGCAGTCCTCCCAGTACTTTTATAGATTTTCCTATCTTTGTACCTTTATTGTGTTCAATTCATATTAATTAAAAGTAATATAATTAAAAACTAAAATGATACTAGGCCTACTGGAAATGTAGTCCCTTACCAGATCTGAGCTGTTGTATGTTTAGGCGATAAAATTAATATATTGTTATTCTAATTGGGAACTGTTAAAATACGTAGGGCTACATAATATAAAATACAGTACAATACCTTTTATATATTTGTTCATCCACTCTCGAATATCAGGATGATCAAGCTTTTCCAATGGTATATTAGCTTGCACAAAGGCCTTTGTTGGGCTTAGTACGAATTCTTCCTTGTCTGTCTTAAGTCTTTTGGCAGCATTCAGAGTTTCTACAAGTGTGACTTGTTTCCTAAGTGACTCTTTGGAATCTTCTTTTTTTCTTTTCTTGTGAACTGCAGAATATTTGCAATGCTTCTCACACGTGTCTTTTCTCTCCCAATTTATTCTAACATTGCAGAATTTGCACATTAAGAATTTATCTAAAACATAGAAACCTTCGTTCCGGTACTCTTCGGCTCTCGTAAAAACAGACACAAACTTTGTTTTGGGCATTATTTCAAACCACGAAAAAAAAATTCACGCAGGATTAATACACGACGACACAGAACAACAAAGCACGACACCGCATGGAGAAACGAGGAGAAACTGGAGCGTTTGATTGGTAACGCGTATACGCTGCCGAAGTCAACGTCACTTCCGCTTCGTTGCTAAGCAACTGGAGCAATACAACATGGCTCCCTTATAGCTTGCTTCAGTCTTTGAGCCGTCATTATTTCCTATTTGTATCGTATAAAACTGTACATGCATGGATGTCCAGAGGCAAGAAAGCATAGAAAAGTATATTTTCTACAGTAATTTAGCATAGTTGTCCAGTAAAGTTGTAAAATATTGCGTACGAGATGCACATTAAGTCTTAGAACGTAAGTCATAGAGATGTGGCGTACGATATTTACCTTAAATTAAGTGAAAACATGAAAATATAACATTTTTGGATATTGTGAATCACGTCCCGTATGAATGACCAATACTACGGAAAATAAAGTACCGTAGGCCCTACCAGTAAGTGACGAATAAAATGAACTGAAGGTCTATCAATGCATAAGGGAACAGTTTAAAATATTTGGATGATAGTTTAGGCCAAATCTCATCAACAGCTATAGAAGAAACAAAGACTGCATTTCAATACAATTTGTGTGTTTACCACAACGCCGCGTTTGTATGAAAACGAATCAATTAACAAAGCCTAACCTGTGTGCTCACTTACTGGTTAGAGAAGTCTACAATTAAGGCCTATCGTCCTACGTCATTCTAAATAATGGGGCACTTTTCGTATCCTAGCTCTAAATATAATCACAACAATCACAACAAGACTTGCCACTCCATCACTTCAGAAATAAGCAGTATTCATTGGCTTGAATAATGCCACTATACGGTACTGTAACTTTGTTGCAGGGTGTAGGCCTAGGCTACTGGTAGGCCTACATTATAATTGTTTTCTGAAAGTGCAAAAAATAAAATATTTAGGCAGAAATTGTCATTCTGGGATAGGCCTAATTGTTATTTGGAAACACAATTCACTGCTTAAATAAATGAAGTGAAAAATCACCACTCAGAAAAGTTGTAGGATTACATTTATTGGTGTTAGTGAATTAGCTGTAAGGTTATGTAGGTTGTCATTTATAATACTTATAGTACAAACCATATTTAATTACAACTACACTCCCCACATGAACCAAAAACCCCTTTATGTGACATATATGTCCTAAATATCTCTCTATATTAGATATACTCTATCCACTAAATGATAAATATGTATAATTTGTAGTACCCGCCATGCAATTCTTGCCTCAGGAGTGAGGCCAACTTTATTCATACTATCTCGCAAAATTCTCGTACTTTATCCATAAAATTTCACTTCAATTTTGTAGCTCCAACACTGTAGATGATCTTCACGGGAGGCGTTTGCCTTATATCACGCGTATTACACATTTTTATCCACAAAATCCAAGACGCTGCGCAGCGTTAATGCAGCTTCCTATGTATAAAAAACCTAGCAACCAGTTGTTTGGGTCCAATGTGGCTGCGCTCATGCGGTTGCTAGGCGCGTCACTTCGGCAGCGTATTGGTGTGCGCAGTGCCTGATTATCGAAAGTTGTTTCCGGTGCAGGGTGCATGCTTTGTATCGATCGTTTAAATACTTCGATGGCCGAACATTGGAGGTTATGTTTGAATTTTCGTAACGTGTAAGAACATAATACAGATGGCAAAGATTAAATTTAGCTTCTATGCTTGAAATTTGACGATACTCTCCTCTGGGATAATAGTTTGTTGATATAATGAACGTAACGCGTACGCGTGGTATTCGACAGTTATAAAGCTTGAATCAAAGAATACGAAAGATCAACAAATCGATTGGCCGAACGTTCTATGCAGTCGATGGTGAAAATAAATCGATTCTGTCCACAACGCGAGCTATTAATGCCACGAGTCGATTCGTAAACGTGATTGGCTTGTCCCTTCACCCAATCAGGCTCGAGAAGGCAGTTATCCCGTATTTTATGAAACATTAAGGCCTAGATTTAAGTTTATTATATTTTCTATCCAACGACAGACAGAAAAACTATTTTAATAAAGTAAATATTTAAAACAAAAATCCTTAATTCCAGAATTTCGTTCGTATTTCGCATTTTAGGGCAACAATAAAATATTTCGCAAAATAATTATATTTCGCGATATTTCGCGGCTTCAAAATCGAGAAAAATGACATATTGGGGGTCAATATATCGTTGTGATAACATATATATGTTCACTGAAAAATTTCGCGAATATCGCTAAAACCAAAAATCCGGGACCCTACCTATAGGTGAACGTAAGTTCATAGCCCCTAAGAACATAAAAACATTCAGTTTGATTGCTATAACAGATTCGTAGATATTCAGAGCCGTCTAAATATTTCGGATGGTCGCCATGATGGATTGTTAAATGTATATGCCATAGAGTCATGTACCATTAGAGGAAAATTATTGCGTTAGTTCATTATTAAAACTTTCACTTCGATCGCATGATTACGACATAAGAAATAAAATTTAATTTTAAAATTCGCACAGCCGTCATCTTGAGGTTATGTAAACAATTGAACTAAATTAGATACCAGTGCATTACAATGTGCATAAACATTTCCTGTACCAGATTTCATTGCGTTTGGAACATTAAATCGCGAGAAAGGTCTATTTAAAATTTTCAAATTAGCTTGGCCGCCATGTTCGTTTTGTAGTTAATCGGTTTTTGAAAGTCTTATAGAAGAACTTCCAATAGTGCCCTTTATCTCCGTACAAAATTTCAGGGTGATACCGCTAATAGTTACCGAGATATAGAATGCCGGTGAAATATTTCGCACATCCGCCATCTTGTGGTTATGTAAACAATTGACCAAGTTAGATGTCGGTGCATTGCAATGTGTATGAACATATACTGTACCAAGTGTTATTGCGTTTGGTTGGTTAAATCGCGAGAAACGTCTATTTAAAAGTCGCAAATTCGCGTGGCCGCCATGTTGGTTTTGTAGTTACCAGTTTTTCAAAAGTCACTTACGTGAACTTCTAGTAGTTCCCTTTATCACCGTAATAAATTCCAGGGCGATATCGTGAATAATTTCGGAGATATTGAATGCTGGTGAAATATTTCGCACAGCCGCCATGTTGGAGTGGTAAGACGTAACAAAATTTGTAGGGCACGGTCGGGGTCGTCCGGAATAGTGCTAGGAACTTACCGAGTTTCATTGAAATCGCTCCAGCCGTTTAGAAGTTATTAGTGGACACACACACACACGGACAAAAGGTGATCTCATAAGCCTATTTTTTCAAAATTGAAAATAGGCTAAAAATGGAATAAAATAATTTGGAATAAAAATATGTGACTGATTTACAGTCTTTATTTATGTCTGATAATTTGCACCCCCTTACCCCTGATCTGAGCGCCATTGGGCTCTCTGGCTGCTTATGTACGAGGAGGCTCTACCTTTCTTTGTCTGTTTTGGTAATTGAAACCTCTCAAGGTCCCCACCCAGCTGATGTTTTAGAGAACAGCTGACTCTGTTAGGGTGCGCGCAACACACCGCCCGCCACATAATTGGTCACGGCTATCTACTTTGTTTTGTTTTGTATCCGCACAGCTGTGCCTGCCTCTTTAATAGCCCTCATTACAGCGTCAACATTCAGCTCATACAATGTTTACAGGCTGGCAATCAACAGAGTGGCGCACATTCCTTTTTGTTTGGTAACTACCCCGCAGTTACACTGTTTGTTGTTGGCGTGAGTCTGCAGTCTACTGACTGGTTTGGTCGGTTCCGTCCCACGAGTTCCATTCCTATGAGTTTCGAAAACAAATTTCTTAGGATAAACGTCCCATGAGTTTCGAACGCGTATTCACGCCTGAGTAAATAAGCTAATGAGTCCCACTAGTTCCGAATGCCTCTGGAAAACCCAGCTGTCAGTTCTGAGGTTTGACCGGCTAGTAATAGTAAACATGGATTTTGAGGTTGGAGCTATCAAAGCGATAGAAGAAGTATTTCCTAGATTCCAAGTGCAAGGCTGTTTTTTCCACTTTAACCAAATTATTTGGAGAAAAGTCCAAGAAATTGGGCTTTCGGGTATGTATATAACTAGTCAGGAAATCAGAACCACCATCAGGCAGAAGTGTGCTGCACTTGCATTCCTCAAACCAGAAAAAGTAGAAGCTGTTGGCTACACATTCATAGCACGGAAAATGAAATGTTAATCGAGTTTTTTTATTACTTTGCCGAGCAATGGCTTGAAAACGAGCATATTCCGATAGAAATGTGGAAGTGCCATGGGAAGAGGCATAAGAACGAATAACTCTGTAGAAGGTTGGAACCATAAGCTGAAATTGAAATGCGGAAAACCACATCCTCGTGTAAGAGACTTGGTGTTGTGTTTGGAAATGGAGTCTCAAAATTCAGACGAAAAAATTATGCAGGCAGAGTTGAGTTTGCAAGCCACGAAAAGGAAAAGAAAATATGTTGCAATGGATGACAGAATCAAAAGAGCAACTCAAGAGTTTGAAGAGACCGGTGATTTAAAAGTATTTTTAAGAAATGTTTCTTTTGCTGTGCATATTGATTAGAGTATAAAGAGAAAATAATAGATCAATTTGACGAAGCTAAGTGCTGATTACTAAGTGACTTGTAAATAAGATAAAAAACAGTTCAAAGACGAAGCGACATGCTGATACTATTTTAAGAACTTTGTAAACATAACTCAAAACGGATTATTTTGACGAAGGCACATGCTGATACAGATACTGACAAGGCGAAAGCTGCTTATGGGAGCTACTGGTCCATGGCGTCCGCCCCCCTCTGTTAGAGGGGCCAATTCATTAAAGAGGACACGCACTCCCAGCTTGCGTTAACAATGGACCTTATTTGTTTGAGTAATAAACAATACAATTTTGTTGTAGGAAACTAAGCTGGAACTCGCTGAGGTAGTGTTCGGAACTGATGGGACTCGCTCAGGTAGTGTAATTGGCTAAAGAATTTGGAACTGGTGGGAATCGGAACTCATGGGAGGACACGGTTTGGTCCATACCTCCCTGTCCTGAGCTAATCGCTTCATCCCTACATAGCTACCACACCCTACATCCGAGGCAATGAAATGAAAATCCACAGTCTGCTTCCAGTCTCCGACCGGGTCAAGAATGGAATGAATGAAGCCCCCATCTAGCGGCGAGGATATGAACTGTGCCGGCTGCCGAGGCCTGACGCACTCCTCTGGAGCAATGATTAAATGAATGACAGATGAAATGAAATGATAGTGGAGAGTGTTGCTGGAATGAAATTTTGACAGGGGAAACCGGAGTACCCGGAGAAAAACCTGTCTGCCTCCGTTTTGTCCAGCACAGATCTCACATGGAGTGACCGGGATTTGAACCACGGACCCAGCGGTGAGAGGCCAGCGTGCTACCGCCTAAAGAGGCAATCTGTTTATTAATTCTTGACAACAGCTACTTTTGGCTTTTCAACTTTTACAAGGCAGATTATTGAAAATATATATCATTTACGATTCACATATCTTTCTGGGAGTCATTAGAAATTAGTTTTACCTTGAATTGGCACTGCTGCACCGGAAATAATTGTTTTATTTCGTTTTATGGATAATTGCTACACTAGTTTTAAGAATGATATATAGAGTAAGCAATTCTGGCTGATGAAGACCTCAATGAAAGGTTGAAACATGTACCAACGATTAATAGATATTCAAATATTTGAATACATGTTCTTGAGACGTTATATTTTAAAAGTTTTCAAATATATTCATGACGCTACTTCCAGATAAAACCCAGCCCAAGAACACATCCATGTTAAAATCACATTTCATGGCTTAATTCTTCTTCTTCTCTTCTTGAATTAGCCTACTTAGGACCACGTTTATACAACCGGAAGGTCTTGATTTTCGCCAGTATTAACGCATATTCTGCCGGTGTAACTCCTTTCTTTCAGTAGTCCAGGGGATACCTTTCTTCCGAGGTTTCTCCTGAAAACCATGGAATTCATTGAAAGCGCGCCTCACAGTCTGTCTGTCATGCAGATCTGATATTCCCAGTTCGTTAATATCCATCTCAGTTCCACCAACCACGTGGTACGAACCTTCTTATTGTGCCAGAAACTGAGCAAACGATTGGTCAATCTTGTGGAAGGTAATCTCGTGATATGGCCATAAAAAGCGCTATTCTCTTTTCTCCCACAATCAGATAGTTTCTCTATATGTCCGTAGAGCTCGGAGTTTTGTCGCCTACGATATTCTTCATCTACCTTTACAGGACCGAGGATCTTGCGGAAAATTCTCCTCTCTCTAATTTCCACCTTCTCCATCAGACCCCTTCGGTTTAAAGAAAGACATTACATGGCATATAAGCAGGGCTCAGATTTTTAGGTAAATAAATATTTTTTAAATGTAAATAAATATTTTAAGCAATTTTTCTATCATCATCATGTTTTTCAGTCAAGCGACTGTTCTGCCCCTACAATGAGTCTTTTTCACGTTGTTCGGTCTTGTGCTGTCCTTTTGACCACTCCATAACTTCGTAGGCCAGAGCTATTTAGGAAGGATCTCATGAAAGTGTTCCTTGGCCTCCCGCGAGGGCTTTTTTCCAGGTTTTTTTGCCTTCTAGTATGTCTATCATGAGGCCACCATGTCGTAACCTGTGGCCAAGCCAGGTGGATCTCCTTCTATTGATCTGGCGGATCATTTGCCGTTTTTCCTTTATTCGATCCAGCACCGTTATGTTGGTCATTTTCTCTACCCAGCTGATCTTTTCCATTCGGCGCCAACACCACATCTCAAACGCTTCTAGTCGTTTAATGTCACCTCTATTCATTGTCCGGGTCTCACTGCAGTACATTGCAACTGGCCATATGTAGGTCTTAACCAGTTGTTTTCTAAGGCTGAGGGACATCGAGCGTTGACAAATTAGAGAATGCTTTTCACGGAATGCCTGCTTAGCCATGGCTATTCGGCTCCTGATTTCAACTTCAGATCGTAGGTCTTCTGTGAAGATCTGACCAAGGTATTTAAATCGACTGACCTGTTGTACCGGTTCTTTATTTATGGTTATATTTAGTTGGTGTTGATGCTTACTTATCACTAGAATCTTGGTCTTCTTAAAATTGATTTTATTTCGTATTCTGTAGCTGTATCATTTAAACATTGCAACATGTTTGTTAATGTATGCGGATTTATTGCAAGTAATGCCAGATCATCAGCAAATTTAATATTCTGGATAAGTCTTCCACCAACTTTCACTCCCATGTTACAACCTTTAAAAGGCCACTTTGTTATAACTTCAGCGAAGGCATTGCAGTCCAGGGGACAGCAAACAACCTTGTCGCACACCTTTACGGATCTTAGTGGGTTCTGATACGTCATTTCCAGGCCGAACAACAGCAGTTTGATTTATATACAGATCAAATATTAATCTGATTAATCGATGGGGACATCCTATTTGATTCAGAAGAGGAAACAGCTTATGCCAGCTGACTTTATCAAATGCTTTTTCGTAGTCCACAAAGCACACGTAAAGGTTTCTGTTTACGCTTAGCATCTTTTCTCCAAGACAACGCAAGGACCCGATAGCATCACGTGTAGACATATTCTTTCGAAAACCAAATTGAGAGTTATCTAGATACTGTTCGATGTATATTTACATCCTTTTCTTCAAAATCTGCAGAAGTATCTTTGATGCATGAGGGATGAGACTAATGGTCCGATTGTCACTACATTCAACTGGTACCGTCTTCTTTGGAATTGGAATGATGACGCTGGTATAAAACTCCTGAGGCCATTTACCTTCTTCGATGATTCTTACTACCAATTTGAATATCCTTTCTAGTGTACTATCCCCACTATTCTTGATTAGTTACGCAGGGACATTGTCAATGCCTGGCGTTTTACCCATGGATATTGATTTTAGAGCTTCATCGAACTCTGATCTAATAATTCTATCTTCTGCAATTGACCTGTCTTCCTCGCCAAGTGTTGGCAAAACGAATGGAATTGGTTCTGCGTATAGATCTTTAACATACATCCTCCAGTGTTCCTTCTTGTAATTCAGGTCTGATATAGGCTTCCCATGTGTATCACGGAACTGTCTAGTACGGAATCCTTTTTGTTTCTTAGTTGTTTCCCTGACCTTTTGGTAGGCTAAATCTGTTCTTCCTTGTTTTCGCAGAAATTCGATTTTTTCGCATTTTGACTGCCACCACTCCATTTTCTTCTCCCGACAGAGTCGATCAATCTGGTTCTTTAGCATTCGGTAGTTATTTCTGCCTACTTCTGAAGAGTCATTTTTAAATTTTCTTCTTTCATCCATCTTTAAGAGAATGTCCTGTGCGATCCATGGTTTGCGGTTCACTCTTTCCACAAATCCCACATAGTCTTCAGCAGCCTTTTTAATGGAGAATTTGGCTATTGACCATAAATGATCAACAGTTTGTGAGTTGCCTGAATATGATGATATGTGGTCATCAGTGGCTTCCTGATAATGCTTTTTAGTCCGCTCGCTTTTAAATGCTTCAGGATTCCACTTATTTTTCTATAAATACATAAATTCCTGTTTTTCACTTATTAGCACATAAATGACATAATATTTACATTCTTTTAAAATCAGTATGCTAGATCTTTCAGTTTATTGCATTTTTTTCTGTGTTACTTAAACGGGGAAGAACCTGTGGGCTATCTAATCTTCATGCATAACGTATGTCAGCTTGAAACTGTGTTATTCTTAACTTGTCGCCCCGTGCCACTCACCGGGGAATTCCTTGTCCATAGCCATATTGGCTCCACGTGCTAGACTCCCTTACCCCCTCCCCCCGCCTCGACCCCACCCACCCTCTCCAGTTACCTGGAACCAGTGTCATGCAGTTCATTTCTGGCACTGTGAAAAGTGCCTAAAGTAAAAGTAACTAAAAAGTTATCGTCTGTTGCAGAATTTAAACATAATTTTACTTCTGATGGGGGTGTTCTGTTCTGCCAACCATGTGGGAAAGCAATCAAGGCCGAACATCGATCTCAAGTTACACAACACCTCAAGGGCAAGAAACATATTTCCGCAGTTCCGCGCCTTCAGAATTAGTGTTTCGCGATAATCGTCGGTCATTTGTGGTGAACAACCTGAAGACGCATCTCGTTGTGTACTGTAATCCTTCAGCAGTCACTGAGGCATAGCATTAATTGCATTTATTAATATTGCTTATTGTTTATATTCACATTAATAAACTAAATTATAATTAAATATTTTTACTTTTTTGCCACATATTTCAGGTATTTTCAATACATAAACAAGAAGTTCCGTGACGAACTAGAGAACCTACCTTTCTTTAAATTAAGTTTCATGCCAATGAGTAATCTACAGTATATGAACCTATCTATAATAATGACGAAATTAAGTTGGTAATATCGAAATGTCTAATTTGTTCAAAATATACCTGGTATAATGTAGCCTAATAGAGCACTACAGTTGGCAGCCCTGGTGACTGAATACATTCTTAGTTCCATCCCTTAAGGTACAGAATAAAAAATTTGGTTGAAGTCCAATTTACATGCAGTTAGACACTGGATCTATCAGCACGCGTAAGAGAATTTTGGCAGCAATGTCATGCGTGTGCTGATTAGAAATAATCGGAAATATTGTGATATCTTGTTGTGCCAATTTAGGATGAAATCCATTTGTTAGTATAGAAGTTACATGTATTTTAAAATTAGACCTATCAGCAGGCATAGAATCATGTTGGCAGCACTGACTTATATTAATTACTCGAAATTAATCTAGAATGTAAGGTGCTATACGTGTGCAAAGTATAGAGCTGTTGGCCAGCATACTTTCTGATATATTGATATTGGGGTAAAACAATATATACAGCAATTATTAACAGTTGGCTGCCCCGATTGCTCTTAACAATACTTATGTTACACATAGCACATACGAAATTTGGTTGAAATCCAACTGATAGTATAGAAGTTACATGTATATAAGAATTGGCCCTATCAGCAGGCTTAGAATCATGTTGGTAGAACTGAAGTATATAAGTTACTCCAAAATCAATCTAAAATGTCAGGTACTATATGTGTGCATAGTTTAAAGCTGTCGGCTTCCATACTTTCTGATATATTGGTATTTGGATAAAAGAATAGAGAGAGCAATTATTAACAGTTGGCAGCCCTGGTGGCTCTTAAGAATACGCTCAGTCATATCTGTTTATGTACATATATTACATACAAAATTTGTTAGAAATCCAATTGATAGTGTAGAAGTTATAGGCATTTAAAAATTGGACCTATCAGAAGGCTTAAAATAATTTTGGCAACACTGTCATGTATGGCCTCCTGGAAATTAAACTGAAATAGCATTATCTACATGTGTGCCAATTTCGGAATAGCTTCCACGCATACCTTCCAAGATATCCAACATGGAGCTCAAATTTCTAGTGCGTTTTTTCGGCAGTTGGTAGCACTGACATCATTTTCAAATATGGACGTGAGATATTGCGGTGTACATCTTTACTCATACTAAATTTGGTTTCGATTGCTGCAGACACACAGACAGCCAGACAGACAGACAGAAGGACAGACAGACATACACACATTTTTCCGGATCGATCTCATAAGTCTACTTTTTCCTCATTTTTGCAAAAGTAGGCTAAAAATAAATATTTTCCCGATTTTTAGCACCTAAAAATCCGAGCCTTTCATATAAGGCTTCTGGCCTTATAAGGTTTCAATTTCAAGAGATAAGCACTTCAAGGCTTACATTATACAAGGCTGTATACAGTATATTCAACTGCTAGAGAATCTTAGCGGTTCGCCACAACCCTTCTGATTTTAAACATCTCTTCAGAACACTGTTCTCAGTATGAATTGTAAACACAAAGAGCGAATACGCAATGTGTAATAGACACATTGTTTAAACACAAAAGCACTCTTATAAATGGGAGATTAAACATACGGATAAAGGATCTTCATTGCACACCGCCACGATCCAGTGATTAACTTCAGAAAGAAGCCTGCTGGTTTGTCATGTTACATCCTCAATTCCTGGAATGGTGGATCGATAACTCAGTAGAATGGAAATAATGCTTATCTTTTGCTCTTGCTTTTCTAAAAAAATAAAAAAGAGAGGAGTGGAGGCGGATAGGAAGTCTCAATCGTGGAAGTGCGAGCAACACTTCATCAACTGAGTAGTCACGTAAAGTGACAGAAGCCAGGCTAAATTGGATGCGCTCTCTCGCTCTCGATATTGAAACTCTTGTTCGGGAACGGTTCATTCAATCCTCAGCAAGCAGAGCTGAACATTTTTGCAGATTACTCTAGCATTCATGTGCGTCGTGATGTGCAGTATAATAACTCTGCCGTTGAAATGGGTCTGCAGAATATTGCTATTTGGCATTTTACTTATCTCTTCACTTAGTCACAGCAATAATAATAATAATTATAACACTCATCAAGAAACGCCTCCAATTCTACGGACACCTTGAGATAAGGAACGAGCCAAGAATGACCAGGGTAATCCACAGAGCCAGCTCCTGCAAGAAAGCAACATCACTGTGGTCAGGGCCGTATTTCTAAATAGGCTAAGTAGGCTGCAGCCTAGAGCGGCAAATTTTCAGGGGCGGCAGTTTGGCAATTAATTCAAAAGATAAAATGAAGTATTTCAGACGTTAATGATATTTTCCGTATGAATTTAAGAATACATGTTACTTAAAACTCTGTTTTAGTCCTTCTACAGTTTTTCTTGCCTTAGAAGGGTAAAGAACTATCTGCGAACTAGTATTTCTGAAATACGGTTAAACTCACTTTCATTACTTTGTATTGAGGCAAATACAACAAAAACACTTTCATATTGAACCCTTGCGAAGAAGCATATGAGACTCAATTTCGGGGGGTGTAACAGTCCATTTCGTAAAGTTGTTCTTAAGCGCTTCTTATAACATGCAGGGTAACATATAACAAAATAACATGCAGGAAAAAGTGAATACCAGGATTAAAACATATGAATTTAATAAACAGATCAACAAATTTACACTATTTACAACAACAAAAAACAAGGTCTCCCAAATGACACCCTCTTGAATTAATAAAAATTGCCAAACTAGGCCTGATCTCAGGAGAGATCGTAAACATCTGGACCAAATGTCCCAAATTACTGCAATGACACGTGCGTGTGCGGCTTTTCTACACGCGGCACGATGTGTACAATTTAATGCGAAATTCGTTACCATTCAGTAAACCTTTAGGGGACGAATCTGCATTGTCTTAGAGCTAGACAGACACGAGGAACCAACTAAACACTAATTAAACTAATTCGACATTTCCTACAATAAATAAGACAAAAATAATTTCCGCGTGAACCACGAACCTACTACGTTGTCGTAGCAGGGGGAGAGGTGATACTCCCACGTGGCGCGTCCCAGGTGGCGGATAGGGGGGTCCTCACTGGCTTGCCAGCGGACTTGAGGGAAATAAAATACCTCTCGCGGACCAAACACTCTGTAAACAGCTGCAGAACATCGAGTGGCACCTCTCGATCTCAACAATCGAGTTGCAACCATGTGATCATTTCATGTGATCACCCCAACCTTTCACTTTAAACTTGTGAACCTGGCATGATGGATCGTATTGGATCACAGCAACTACCCCAGGCCCCGGACTTATACAGTTCGGGTTCTCCCGATCATCGGATTCTGGGGGATCGGGAGCATCATGCTGAGAAGAGTCGGAGCTTCTCAAAATCTCTTCGCCCGAAGAAAAAGAACTTCATCGGAACAGTCAATGTGAACACTTTGCTCAAAACTGGGAAACTTAAACAATTAATTGACACCTTGAATAAATTTGATATTCAAATTGCAGCCATTCAGGAAACACGTTTCCAAGACGAAAATCATTTTGATTCAGAAAACTTTAGGATATATAAGGGGAAACCAGCCATAAAAATTGGAGATAATTTATCACAATTTGGAACAGCGTTTTTTGTAAGAAAAACAATAGCCAGTTCAGTACTCAACTTTACTTCTCCCTCCGAAAGGATCTCCGTTCTCTCAATAAAATCAAGCAACAAGGCATACACATTGATTAATGCCCACGCTCCCATAAACAATGACAATAAGAAAAACCCTCAGAAAGTAGAAGACTTTTGGGAACTCCTTGAGGAAACCATCAGCAAAATTCCTAAACATCATGTGAAAATTTTACTCGGTGACTTTAACGCACAGGTTGGTAGAGAAAAGAAGTATAGGTCCATAGTTGGTCATCATCCAGCACATTGGAGAACAAATCAGAATGGTGAGCATCTGATAAATTGCTGTAAATCCTTTAATTTGAGGCTCATGTCTACATATTTCACCAGGTCTCCACACAAGAAGAAAACATGGAAATCACCAAATCCAGCACTAGGAGAATTCCAAATTGATCATGTAGCAGTGTCCAAACAGAACATATGTGAAATCCGAAATGTTAGAGTGCGCAGGGGAGTGATTGACTCTGATCATTACTTAAGCCAAATCAAAGTGAAATTCCAGCCTAATAGATCCAAACCAAAAACTAAGAGATTACTAAGAGTGGATCCGGAGCACCTCAAGCAGAACGCCAAAGAATTTCTTCAGGCCATAAAAGAGCAAAATCCCAAAGACTGGAGGGACTTAGGAAACTCAATTCTGACATCAGCACAGAAGTTAGGGCAGCCCCCAAGGAAAAGGAAACACAGATGGTGGAACACAACCTGTGATAAAGCAATTGAAGACAGAATTAAAGCCTGGAATAAATGGAACGGACATCAGACAACTGAACGATGGGAATTATTCCTTAAGATCCAGAAATCAACAGCTAAGATCATCCGCAGGGAGAAGCGGACATACGACAGGAATAAACTCATAGAGATAGAACAGGATTTCCTTAAAAACAACACCAGGAATTTCTATAAGACCTTCCGTGAGAGTCTGTCTAGTTATCAACCACCTAGCATATGTTTCAGTAGACCAGATGGCTCACTAGAAACAAACACCAAGGAAAACTGCAAGATCTTAGCAGATTACTTCCAGGACCTACTCAATTGTGACCCACCGAAAGAAAAAATGCACTTTGAAAAGCCTGCACCGAATCCAGATTCACATCCACCGACAATGGAAGAAACAGCTGAAATCATTCAATCTCTTAAAAACAACAAAGCACCAGGAGAAGACGGTATTACCGCTGAAATGTTGAAACTCGGTGGGGAAGAGGTCACCAGAAGAATCCACGCAATTTTAAAAGCAATTTGGGAAACAGAAGTGATCCCACAGGACTGGAAGTGCGCGTTAATACATCCATTGCACAAGAGAGGTAACAAAACTGATCCAAACAACTATAGAGGTCTATCCCTATTATCTGTGGCCTATAAAATCCTATCTAAAGCTCTTCTGAACAGACTAGAGAAACAAACAGACCATTTGATTGGTGAATATCAAGCGGGTTTTAGGAAAGGGCGTTCATGTGCTGAACAGATATGGAATCTGAAGATGATTTTGAAGATCCGCAGATCCAACCCCACAATTGTCACCTTTGTGGACCTAAAGAAAGCATATGATTCTGTGGACAGGCAGACCCTGTTTGAGACGCTAGAAGAACTTCAAGTGGACAGGAAGACCAGAGAACTGATTCGTCAGACTCTCACCAATACAACATCGAAGGTGAAGTTTCTTGGGGAAATTTCTGACTCTTTTGAAGTACGAACAGGTGTTCGCCAAGGAGACGGACTTTCACCCCTTCTATTTAACCTGGTTCTAGATAAAGTCATCAGAGAGTGGGAAAAGAACATCAAAGGCGTTAGCATAGGAACTGCTGGAAACAAAATCAATGTGAAATGCTTGGCTTTCGCAGATGACCTAGCGATTATCACTAGGAACAAAGAAGAAACTAAGCATGCTATTGAGACATTATACAGAATAGCATCACAAGCAGGCCTTCAAATATCATTTGAAAAAACCAAGTACATGAAGAATTTTCAGCAAAAGAAGAAGAAAGAAAAAATAGAAACAGCGTATGGAGCAATATCACAAGTAGAATTTTTTAAATACCTCGGAGAAATAATTCTTCCTTCAGGAGTGGACAGTTTGGCTAACACAGAAAGAGCCTCAAAACTTCATAGAGCATTCAGACTAACATGGGATCACTATAATAAAAGAGTAATGTCACATAATGCAAAACTGAAACACTACAAAACAGTTGTACTACCGGAAGCTATATATGCTTCAGAAATCATAGCTTTAGGAGGTCATTCTAAAATTGCAAATATAGAAAAGCAAGAACGTAAAATTCTTAGAAAAATATTCGGCCCCACACAAGAAAACGGAATTTGGATTAAAAGACGAAATTCAGACCTATACCGTCACACAGATAGTTTCAGCAGCACGGTACGAAAAAGACGTTTAACATTTTATGGACACCTCTTCAGGATGGACGATTATAGACTTACAAAAAGGTTATTCAATGTAATAAATTCTCAGAAATCAAGGATAGCCTGGCTGGATGAATCAAGAGAGGACCTGCAAGAGTTGAACATCGGAGAAAATATTCTGAGAAACCGCAAAGTCTTCAGGACCGCAGTAACAAAGCACAAATTTAGGGTGAAAACTAGTGGCAGGACTGGAACCAAGTGGACAGAAGAACGGAAGAAGCAGCACAGTGACTTCATGAAGAGATTTTGGGAAGATAGGAAGGCGAATATCATCAAGCCGAAAAACAAGTTCAAGCGCGCTCTATAATGGGCAAAACGCAAAAAGAAGAAGAATTTCCGCGTGAAATTGGAATCAAAGAACTGCCGTAGCAATCAACATTAACGCCTAAAATTAGGACTTTTCAAATCAACACAAGTAAATCAACACGTGACCAGTCAAGAAAAAATACACACATGGCCGCTTACCATTTTTACAAGAAAAAAAATACAAAATACACCCAACGGTGTCCCAAAAAACAAAATCTAACATATAAGCAAATGAAATGAGTCACAGAAATCACTAGGCTCAAAGCCAACATTTACATCATAAAAACAAATATTTCATTTCATACGATATGCGGTAATTCGTAACGGACATGGCGAACTCCCAATTAAAATTATGATCCAATGACCATTAAAAGAACAGGTTTGCTACAGATAGCTTACAGGGGTCAGTCGGTCAGCTGGACTGCCTAAACGATGAATCACCAGACATAGATGGGCGCAAGGTGGAACCTGCACATCTGTCAACCCACGTGTCAATTACCTCGACCTGCCATAGCCATGGCTCGAGTCTCGAAGAAATGTGCTCCCAATAGCACATGATATACGTGTGTGTGTCAAAATAAAATATCTTAGCATTTCCCACGGAAATCCAAGAATCAGCACAGGACAAGGTACAGTAGCCTCCCAGAACACTCTGCCTTTCCATAAAAATACAACCACAATATTTGAGGGCGGTAGACACATTCTACCCCTCACCACGAAGAAGCAATACACACACCTTGAAACAATACACACACCAGAATCACACGTATGGGTTTGACAGAAACCTGAAATAAAGACATAAATATTTCCACCGACTTGCGCTCCCAATCTAGTCCGTGACTAAAGAACCTGAAAAGGGATCTAAAAAAAAAACAAAAAATATAGAACTAAGGTGTTCTACATTGACATCTTAACTTGTTCTCGGCAACCCTAGTATGAATAAAAACCTGTTCGTACAACATCTAACAACTTTTACCCCCTTCTCCTACTAAAAATGAATTTGAATAAAAGCAACATTTATCGACCATGACGAATTTCGCATTCGCATGAATAAAATCAAAATACACACGCCGTGCATACTAATAATGACTCATAAGAAAAATGCAATCAAACAAAATTTTGGCCACGTGCCAACGTACATTTAACAGATAACAGTGTCGGCACACATAATCTACACAAGAAAAAAAAACAAGAATAAATTATTTACAACGTTCCCGCGTCTAATCTAGCTACATATTGAATAAATCAATGGTTTGTACATCACCGTGCAGCTTGCAGAATATCAACCTTCATTCCAATGCATTCCCCCACGGGAAATCTACTCCTTCATCGTCGACATTCTGGTAGAGGCGTAGCACATCATTCCACCAATCGACCTTCCTGTAGACATATTGGCGTGGCTTCAGAGCCTGATAAAATCGTGTCTCAAACCGGCGTGAACGATGCTCCTCGGAGCTCGATAAAGTTGTGTGTCAAACTACTCATCACCGATCAATTTATTAGAAACTGACCGAAAGGAGTGGAGTGGGGGCAATCTGTGAAAATAAACTGCAATTTTCAACACACAGACTTGGGACTAGTATCAAACTTCTTCTTTCTCTATAAACGTCTCAATGCACTCATGCGGAATCCTATCGCATCGGCGGTTCTTCATACACGTGTTTTCAGCGCTTTTTTAATGGTACGCAAATCTCCTCGTGGTTTAGGCGTCCTCTCTCTTGATTCGATGATTCAATCGTGTATCGGTTGGAAATTCACTTCTGGCACGCCCATAATGACGCCGACTTGGATGCGCGTTCACCCTGAATTTGTCCTTGAACTGGGCTTAGCTGGTCATCCCCAAGAATAACTACCACGCTACCTCTGTTGCAAGCGTTGCGACACACTACCTGCTTTCCGTTGTCAATCTCCAACATGCAATGCCTGGATATCAGTAATAATAATAATAATAAAAATCATGAAGACTTATTGATCGGCAAATCAATAAGGGTTCAATATGAGGACATTATTTACGAGTTTGCCATTACGAAATCTCGAAAGAGAGCTATGTAAATTTGAACATCAAGATTACGTGGGGTGAGTTGTTGTAGAGAAGTTTGTATATTTTTCAACAAATAAACCAGTAATTAACTACATTTTGTGTAATTTCATTTCACCATGTAGGACAACTAAATTCAAATTGAACACAGATCTTCAATTACGCAAAAGATACCGGTAGTCATTAGCGTTAAAATATAAAAATATGTGTAAAATAGTGATCACTGATCTCCAAGAACAAATTAATTAATTAAGTTCGAAACCCATTTCATTTTTAACGAATCTTAAAAGATTTATTATGTAAGCCATTAAAATTGTAGTTTTATCTAAACTAAATGAACTTTGTGTTTAAAAAAGATCGAAACGCCAATGAAATCTATCCTTTTGTTGTATAAAACAAAAGTATTAAGCAAATATGAACTATTGAGGGGGCGGCAAATGGACTTTAGCCTATAGGCGGCATACTCTTAAATCCGGCCCTGACTGTGGTACCATCAAGTTAAACAAGATCTGCAAACCTTTAACATTTCTGAATCCGTTATACAAGACAGACAAGCTTTCCGGAAAATGTTAAAAGAAGACCCACATATTAAACGTAAGAAAGGGCAGAGACCGAAGAGGTCAGAAGCAGCTGAACAACTACAAAGTCAGAAAATGAAGGAGATATGGGCTAGGAAGAAGGCTCTTAAGGATGTGAAACCAATCCCAGCTCATCAAGCTGAAAATCATTTTGGTTAACCTACGTAGTCCATAGTTGGCTCATTCGAAGAAGAATAATGATAATAATGTTAATGATAATAATAATGAAACATGGGTCAGACAAGGAAGACTAGAGAAAGTAATCTGAAGCTAGGAAAAAGAAATAAAGGGGGATAGATATCGGCAATTCGGTAACAACAAAATGTATATAAAATGTTTGGCCTTTGCAGATAATCTTGTAATTCTATCCAACAGTAGACAAGTCTATTCCTTCCCTGGAAAAAAGTCATGAAATTGTATGCAAAACTGGACTTTAAATTTTATACGTTGCTATAAGAAAACGGGTGATACCGAGCTCCGCTAATGAGTTCTCTCCACGGGGGACAATTAGGAAAGTCCTAGCAGGGGAAGTTGCCCGAGGCGTGTTTCACTGCCCCCTACTCCATACGTGGCGTGAAGGTAAATCTATTTTGGAATGTGTCAACCTGCCCTGATCTTCACGGTGTTCGCCACTATCTACTCTTGTTATTTCAAAGACGTATTCGATACTACTCATTAGCAACGTTTGGTATTATTCCAGATTCCTAGTTTTCTTTAGCCTTGCACTTGATAAATATGAGTTTCGGTTATTTTCCTTGTGTTTCACAGATACTATTCAGATCTGCACATTTTAATTGTTATGTTGTGGCTTCGTCAACATGCAAGTTATTGCCTGCACTATGAGCTTTCAAACATATCTTGGGAACCAAAATGCTTACAATATGTATTCTGCTACAAAATAAGGTGCATTGGTAAATGAATTCCTTGTTGGAACACCTCCACGTTTGGCCCCGTTGTGACAACTCAAACTTACAACATTTATAGTTTTCTATAACTCGCAATCCTCCACTTCTTTGACTGTACGTGGATAACATGTTAGCTGCACTGAATATATATATGGAAACTCCAGAGGGTCCAGGTGTATGTAGCTGTTAGTCAACTCATGGCTTAACCAACATTACAGGAGAGGTTGCCTACCCCCACTCCCTTCCCAAACCCATTAGCGTGAGTTGACAGGACCGTTTGGGTTTAACTAATTAGCGCAGTTCGACCATCCCGAAGAAAACATGGATCATGAAGGGATTTCCTCAATACATAGACAAACAAACACTGGTTACTCAGTGCGAAAAAAAATCATGTAAATAATTTCAATTATTATACATCCAACTGGATTAAGGCACCTTCGGTGGCGTAGTTGGTAGCATGCTGAGCTTCTATTCCCAAGGTCGTGGGTTCGAATCCCGGCTGAAGTCGTAGGATTTTTTAAGAGCGTTAGAAAATCCCTCAGTATGCCTTCCTTTGGAGGGGAAGTAAAGCCGGTGGTCCCAGGTCATAGATTTATGGCATGATAAAGAACCTTCCACTAATTACACCTATGTGAAGCTAAATTAGGTATTACCTATTTCAAAACTATCTAGAATGGGTCAATTGAGTCTCTTGTATTGTCTAAAGCTCTAAACATATCTTCGTAACTTTTCAGATGTCTATCAATAAATTAAAAGAAACCATCTTCCTTTCTTTCAGTTTTTGAACTAGGATCAAGTTGTCATCATCTTCTCCCTAGCTGTTTTTTTTTCTTTTTCGCTTTGGTAGTGAACAGCCTCCTGAACCTTTGCCACTTTTAGTGCCGGGAGTGTCCGAGGATATGTTCGTCTCGCCAGAGACTGTAGCTGCCTCAATACGGACACCCATGGGGAGAGCTACAAGTTCCGTTCAATTTCAAGTAGTTCCAACTTTCGCTTCCAGATGCTACCGTCCACGACGCCTAGCTGTGAACTTGGCTACTACGAGATGTCATCGCAACTAGGGCCCGGTGAGGAACGTTGGAACTTATGAGCATTAATCAAACATAACCTACAAATTTTGCTTCACACAAGTTTAGTTAGTGGAGGGTTCTTTTACATGCCATAAAACTATGACATGGGCCCGGCGGCGTTATTTCCCCTCCGAAAGAAGGCATAATGAGGGATTTTAACGCTCATAAAAAATTCGACGACTTCGGCTGGGTTTGAACCCGCGACCTTGGGCATAGAAGCTCAGTATGCTACCAGTTACGCTACCGAAGCCACCGAATCTTACTTTCTGGATGCCTCTCGTATATATAGATATTATAACTTTTCTCTGATGTACAGTATATTGTTACGTGAAATCTTGGTTGCTTAGACTCAAACGAGCACCTTAAACTTTAACTGGCGTACCAAAACTTGTCATGGTTTATTAACTTACTAGCAACCCGACCCGCCTTCGCCCGGGAACAGTTATGAATGCATTACGCGATAAGAGCTTTTCTTTCCAATGTCAATAAACAACGACCAATATCCGTTTTACATCTCGGCATGATGGGTTAAAATCACTGACTGGACTATTAATTATATTATCATGGAGATGCATGTGCAACAAATTCTTGTCAAGACGTAATTTAAGAATGGCGATGTGCATGAAACACAAATCCCCCTTCCGTCCAATCTTAACTTGACTGTGAATTTTGCGGAACGAAAAGTTCACAGGCGAAATGAAGAAAAGCCGATTTGCACTTCCAGAGAAACTCCAAACACAACCACCCTTCTCAGAAGCCTTAACTCAACACGACTCAACGGTTTGCTGCTGGCTGTATCTAGGGCAATAGTTTCGCCCGCTAGCTAGGCTGTAACAGGGATGATAGACTCGCCCTTAGCTAGCTCGTAAACTGTCGCCTCAGTAGTTAAATGGACATGGTTGGAAGAAATTAAAACATAAGAACACTTATAATGGGCGATGTATTGAAGATAGACATATGTTCTCACGGACTTTTTTGTAGAACTTTTCATGCTGAACAATTCTTACACTCATAGTATTTAGATATTTTTAACGGTTTGCCCAGCGTAAGCTTACAAAGCGCTCGGACGCGAAGTTTTTTTTTCGACTTTTCCACTTAAATCGTTACTGCTCGGCTTCCTTTGATCATAAATAAATTATTTTCTACAGAAATCATCCTCGGGATATCCTTTAAAGAATGGTGAAAACCGCATCAAAATCCATCTGGTGGTTCTCGAGTTTACTCGTAACATCCAAAAATCGGGGACTTAGTTTTATACTAAGTAGACATTAGACCTATACCGATAATGCATCAGCCTTATTACGTTGAAATGAACGCATGAATGTGCATCATCAGACATAAGAAGATGTACATATTTGATCTCATTAGGCGGGGAAGCGATCATTATGTACTGTAAGAGCCAACATCAGCTACATCAACACGTTCACTGGAAGCAAACAGCGTGTGTGTGTTGAAGGGAAAGCTGCAAACTCGATAACTAAATAAAAAAAGTCCTCTCGGCACGCCGGAAGGCGGAGGTAGATTTCACCGGACAAACTTGGGGATAGGCGAAAATAGGCAGAATATGCAGGTTTTCGTAGAAGGATCAGACCTCATTTATTGCGAGAAAGTATTTTATGATTGGAGCTTAATTAACTTTGTTTTTCGTCATTTTATGCATATTTTAAACATATTATTGTCTTATGGGGACGGTAACATTCTTGTTATTTGGGGTCCATTTTTATACTTGTGGTCACACTGTCCTTATGCAAGGTTTCGACACTGATGTGTAACTATGTAACGGTCTGTTACTTCTTCACGCAAAATTATATCTCCCGCAGAGATTTTGGTTGGTTCCTCAGTTTAGGGGCTGCGACAACGCGGTCAAGTAACCCCGTGTACTTTGGGTGAGTGTAGAATCTGTCTGATAAACGGTGTTAATTGTGATGGCTGTATTAGCTGTAATTCAGGTAAGGACTGCAGACGGTCAATTTCAAGCAGTAGTTCCTAATGTTGCTACCAGATACAACCGTCAACGACACCTAGCTGTGAACTTGGCTACTAGATGCCACCGCAACCAGCAACTCGCAACGAACGTTGGAACTTCCCCTCCAAAGGAAAGCATACGGAGGGATTTTAGCGCTCTTAGAAAATCGGACGACTTCGGCCGGCTTTAAACCCGCGACCGTGGGCATAGAAGTTCAGCATGCTACCAGTTACGTCACCGAAGCCGCTTCACACTTAGATGGAAATCTGAATCTGATCTCGTGCAAGTGCGTTGTCATGGGAACGTCTGAAGGCTCATCCCTCATCAATTTAGTAGTGTTGCCATGGTAACCTCTGATAGCTCTCGGCATTTTCTTATAATTCCGAAATCATTTTTCTCATCCCTTGGCGTAATGGTGGGTCATATCAAAAAAAAATTCAGACAAAAGTTTTAGGTAATTAATAGGGGAATATTGCCCATTTTGTACGGTTTTGATATTGTGCCAATCAAGAGAGATATGATTAATGTTTCCCGAAAAACCCACTTTTTCCCACTCCTTTGGTCAATGGTTGGTGCTATTAAAAAAGTCATCAAACATACATTTTTGGGCTTTATCCGACACATATTATGAACTTGGAACGGATTCGATATTTCACATATTAAGAGAGTTATAGCAATATTTCACTTTTTCGGAAAAAAAGCCTCCCATTTTTACCCCCTTCGACCGATTTATCCCAGTAACGAACTCGACCGAGATTTTATAGGTATACATATTCGGTAAAAGATTCAAAGTGATTGGTGCAAAATTACGGCAGTTATCGTGTCCACAAGAAACTGATATACATATATATTGAACCCTTATTAATCTGCGATGAATAAGTATTCATGATTTATTATTATTATTACTGAGGCCCAGGCAGTACATGTGGAAATTGACAAAGGGGAAGCCAAGTCAGTGTGTTGCAATGATTACCACAGAGACAGGCTTGGTAGTTATTCCTGAAGACGACCGAGTAAGCCGAGTTCAAGGACAAATTGTGTAACAACGCGGAACAAAATTGGAGTCATTAGGGGATGGTCACGAGTGAGTTTCAACCGACCTAGGATTGAATCACCCAATCAGATGAGACCACGCCAAAACCACGCGATGGGTGGCGTACTCTCTAAAAAAAAGGCGCGGGAACGCATATCTAAAGAACCGCCGATCCGAAATAACTCCGCATAAGCGCGCTGAGACGTTTGAATAAAATGATGAAGATTGATACTAGTCCCATGTTTGTGAGATAAAAACTCTAGAATATTTTTCTTAATTCTCCCCACTTCACCTCACTCTGTCAGTTTCAAATAAATCGATCGAGGAGAAGCTGTTTCGAGGACAACTGTTTTGAGCTCTGGTGAGCTAAGGTCACGCCAGTCTGCGTCACGATTTTCAGCTCTTAATGGGCAAGACTTTATTAACATTCCAGTAGTGCTCATAGCGAGCAAGGATCACGTAGAACAGTGGAGATATCTAGTGAGATAACGACTGCGAGACAGTCAGGTTTAAGACTTGTTTTTCAAGCCAGTGACGATGTGTTTGAAGTGTATAATTTATGTAAATTTTGTATTGTATAATTTTCAAGTGATAATTGTGCGTGTGTATGCGAATGCTAAGCTAGGGAAAGTCTTCGATCATTAATCGCATAGGACATATCGTGAGTGAAAGGAGTAACTCACAGCGATTATAGCTAGGCAATTTATATTAACATTGAACATTTCTGTCCAAGAGACTACGCCAAGATGTCCGACGTTTGGTCAGGAGACGGATCGATGAGCATCGCTTCTTCGACTACGTCTACGATGGAGGGCTAATTTCCCGTAGGGAAATGAGCCGGGGCGGAGGTTATATGTTCTGCAAGCTGATACGGTGAAGTACAAAAATTGATTTACTCAATATGTAGTTAGATAAGGCGGGGGAACTTTGTAAATAGATCATTTTATTTCATTTGCTTGTTTAGATTTTTGTTTGCACCGCCATTTGTTTTTAAATGTACGTTGGCGCGTGGCCAAATTTGTTTGTTGTATACTTTTCTTTGGAGTCATATTTAGTGTACATGGCGTGTGTACGTGATTTTATCCATGCGGATGCGAAACTCGTTACATTCGATAAGTGGTGCTTTATTAAAGTTCATATTTTTTGATAGGAATTTTTGTAAGATGTTTCATGAACAGGTTATTAATCATACTAGGGTTGCCGAGCGCAACAAATTAGGATGTAATTGTAGAACACCTTAGTTCTAATTTTTTTAGATTTCTTTTTGAGTCCTTTTCAGGTTCGTTAGTCACAGACTAGAACGGAAGCGCGAGCTGGTGGAAAAATATTTATGTCATTTTATTTCAGGTTTCTGTCAAACCCATGCGTGTGATTCTGTGTGTGTTCTTGTGTCAGGTGTGTGTTTTGATTCTTCGTGAAGAGGGGTAGATGGTGCTACCGCCCTCATATTTGCTGTTGTTGTATTTTTGATGGAAAGGCAGGGCGCTCCGAGGAGGCTACTGTACCTTGTCCAATGCTGATTCTTGGATTTCCTAGGGGAAATTCTGAGATATATTTTTGTCTGACACACACACACACGTATATATTGTGCTTTGGGGCACGCTTCTTCGAGACTCGATCCCGTGCCTTGGGAGGTCGAGGTTATTGACACGTGGGTTGACAGATGTGCAGATTTCCACTTAGCGCCCGTCTAGCCTCGGTGACTTATTTTGTTAGGCAGTCCTTTTGTCCAACCGACCCCTATTAAGCTATCATTAGCAAACCTGTTCTTTTGTGATGGTTATTTGGACCATAATTAATTGGGGAGTTCGCCACGTTTGTTACGAATTAGTGCATGTCGTATGGATGAAATATTGTGTTAATGATGTAAATGTTGGCTTTGAGCCTAGTGATTTTTCTATGACTCAGTTCATGTTAGTTTCTCTGTGTGACACCCGTGTGGTGTAGTTGTATTTTACTTGTAAAAATGACGGCGGTCATATGTGTGTTTCTTTTGTTGGTCACGTGTTAACTTACTTGTGTTGATTTTTGAGAAGTCCTAATTTTAGGCAGTAATGTTTTGCTACGGCAGTTCTTGATTCCAATTTCATGCGGAAATTATTGTTGTTCATTTTAGCATAGGAAGTGTCGGTTTAGTTTTAAGTTGTGTATAGTTGTTCCCCGCGTCTGTCTAGCTCTAAGCAATGCAGATTCGTCTTCTGAAAGTTTATCCGGATGATGACGAATCATGCATTCAATTGTACTCATCGTTAAGCATGTAGAACAGCACACACGTTACATATTGTCATTGCAGATTTTGGGACATTTGGTCCGATTAATAATCTCTCCTGAGATTAGGCCTAGTTTTTGGCAAGTTAATTTTATTCAGTGGGAGTCATTTTGGGAGTTTTGTTTGATTATTTAATTTTGTAAATAGCTGATTTGTCATTAAATTCATTTGTTTTAACCCTGGTGTCAGCTGCTAATATGCTGCTAAAAGCGCCCTCTATGTATGGACTACTTTTGTAAGCTCCTTGGAGAGCAGCATCCAGTGGGCCGTGGTTTTAGTTAGGCCATAGCGCTGCGCTGTCGGCAGTCAATTGTAAGAAAGCAACCATTAGCATTGATATGATACAAGGCAATAAACAATAAATAAAAGTCATATTCATAAAAGAGGACAAAAATTCATTACATCACCAAAATCAACTCCAACTCATTAACATTGGCGCCCAACAGCGGAACTCTCGACTCCTGTGAGTATCAAATAAATCATAATTGGAGAGACATTCATAGGTTACAAATATACGTCGCAATCGACAGCTGAAACTTAAACGCAATAGCCCAAGCAGTGTCATATATTATTCAAGAGTCATACTACCAAAACAAATAAAACATTGAGCTAGGTCTACCGTACTTCAAATCCCATTGTACAAATTCGTATAATTCATTGAATACAATAGGCATTTCTTCATTGCATTGGTCACTGCACAGACCTACGCAACTTTTTATTTAATCGCAAATCAGGATGTTGCAATTCACAAAGCTAAAACAAAGTCGCGCACGAGTAAAGGGATTCGTGACTAGAACAGCCAACTCGATCTCAGAACACACCACACCAATTGAAGCAACGGTAAAATTAGAAAAAATAGAGGGCATTTGGAAAGAGTTTGACGACATTCAACAGGCTATCGAAGACCATATACCAGAAGATGAAACTGAAGCGGACGTATTTCTGGCAGAATGTGAGGGTGAACGCGCTGTATTTGAAACACAATATTTCAACACAGTCAGTCAACTACACGCTATCGTCGAGACAGCACAACAACAAAGATCCCCAAATACCCAGAAACTTCAATTACAAGAACTTCCTCAAACAACTCATTCTAATGTGTCAAAATTGCCAGAAATAAAACTCCCAGAATTCGACGGTGACTACAAAAAGTGGCGGTTTTTCAAAAATAGCTTTGAATCCACAATTCACAACAATTCAAACCAATCAAATGTACAGAGGCACCAGTATCTTGTCGGAGTACTGAAGAGAGAGGCTCAAAGTGTCATCGAAGGATTCACCATAGGCGAAGAGACCTATACCAACGCATGGGATCTATTAAACGCTACATACGACAACCAAATGATGATAATACAGACCCACCTGGATGAACTTTTCAAATTTCCAGAAATCGAGAAGGAAAACAAAGCCGAGTCGATGCGAAAAGTGAATTGGCACATCCAAACGAATGTATCAGCGTTAAAATCACTTAATCAGCCTGTAGATCATTGGGATACCTTAATAATCCATTTAGTTAAGCAGAAACTAGATTATCTTGAACAGCGTGACTGGCAAGAAAGAATCTTGAATCGCACACCAGAAAATATGCCAACTCTACAAGATTTCACAATTTTAGCCGAACGATGTCAATCACTGATGTTGTTGAAACAAACCCTCAAATCAAAGACAGTAAACAAGCAGAGTCCGGGAAACAAGTATACACAGAAGGGAAATAAACAGGATAAGAAGGTTTTAATGGTCAACACACCTTCATTCAAATGCAACATATGTGAAGGAAACCATTTCATTTTTCAGTGTGAAACGTTGCTGAAGCAAACGCCTGATGAGAGAAGACAGTTATTAATTAAAAAGAAACATTGTCTAAATTGCCTAAAATTTGGAAATCTAGCAAGAGATTGCCGTGGAACAAGATGCAAGAAATGCAACTCACTGCATAACACATTACTGCACAAAGGCAGTGCCAGTTCAGAAAGCCAAGAAAAAGCCACAACTTCCGAAGCAAATCGCTTAATTCAGTTGCAAGAATCTACAATAGGCCAAGGGTCAAGCGTCAATTTAACAAGAGTTCGAACATCACAAGTTCTTCTGTCAACTGCGCTTGTGAATGTAGTGGACAATAAAGGAAAGAGAATCACCTGCCGAGCATTATTAGACCCTTGTGCACAGTTAAATTTGGTAACAACGACTTTTAGCAAAAGGCTTAATTTGCAGTGGTTTCGCCAGAATCAACAATTCAGCGGTGTTAGTGGTGCCCAGGTTGAAGCAAATGGAATCAATCGTATACAACTTTACTCCATGGATAGTCAATACAGCATAGATTTGGAATGCTACGTTGTTCCTTCCATCACAGGACGACTACCACAATATAAGGTCAACATCAATGAGATAGTCATGCCAATAAATATTCAACTTGCAGACCCTTCATTCAACGAGCCAGGAGATGTTGATCTGCTGCTAGGAGCAAGCATTTACTGGAAAATCGTCGTTGGTAGACCAAAACACAACATAGCTGGTCAACCTGCTTTGCAGGACACAAAATTGGGCTGAATTCTCGGTGGAGAAATACAAGAAAATAAAGCTGATGGAATGTCTACGTGTCTCACAATGACTAATGATACATTATCACAACAGCTCGAAAGGTTTTGGCTACAAGAAAAAATCCCAGAAACGCAGCACTATACAAAAGGAGAGCAATTTTGCGAAGAACTATTCGCTGAAACAACTACGCGGGACTCATCTGGAAGATTTGTGGTTAGATTGCCCATACGACCAGGAGTTACTCTCGGCGAGTCCAAAGAACAAGCGAAGAGAAGACTTGCCGCTTTGGAAAGAAAATTCAACAAACAACAAAATTTGAAGCAGGCATATTGTGACTTTATGGACGAGTACGAAGCACTTGGACATATGTCACACATTGAAGATACAGCTGAGGACGAATCAGACAAATGTTATTTTATACCACATCATGGGGTTTTACGTCCAGAGAGCTCAAGCATGAAATTGAGAGTGGTGTTTGATGCTTTCGCCAAAACTACACGAGGAACATCACTAAATGACACATTGTTTCAAGGTCCCAATTTACAAGCAGATTTATTTCACATCATTCTCAGATTTCGCATGCACCAGTATGTAATAACGGCTGACATTGAGAAAATGTTTAGGCAGATAATGATACACCATGACGATCGACCATTGCAACAAATTTTATGGAGAAGGGATACACTGTAACCAATAAAAACATATCAGCTAAACACTGTCACTTACGGAACAGCATCGGCACCTTACCACGCGATGAGATGTCTTCGCGAACTTGCTAATATCTATGACCCTCAATATCCAGTAGCAGCCAAAATTATCAGACAAGAGTTTTACATGGATGATTTTATCACCGGTGGCGATACTATAGATGCAGTAATACAAATTCATCGTCAGCTTATGGATCTATTGCAAAAGGGGCAAATGTTGTTGCGCAAGTGGAGATCCAACCATAAGGAAATCATAAAACACTTGAATATCCAGTCGAATGCACGAGACTTGATGGTCCTAGACAAAGAAGAAGCCAGTAAGACGTTAGGAATTGTCTGGGATTCGACAAAAGATACATTGCAGTATCAGGTTAACCTCTCATCTGGAATAGTGTATACAAAGCGTGAGATTTTATCAAAAATCTCGCAAGTCTTTGATCCTCTTGGGCTAGTAAGTCCTGTTTTAATAAGAGGAAAAATCATAATGCAACAACTATGGACGGACGGGTTCGACTGGGACCAACCTGTTACCACAGATAAGCTGTCCATTTGGAACTAATATTATTCTTCATTGCCACAGCTAAACCAGCTCAGAATCATAAGGAACGTCAATCCTGAAAATTACAATTCAAAATTTGATCTTTTCGGATTCAGTGACGCCTCCGAAAAAGCATATGGAGCCTGTATATACGCAGTAAACAGAAATCAAGATGGAATGTTCACATCTCATCTAATCAGCGCAAAATCTAAAGTGGCTCCTCTAAAAACCATATTCATGCCAAGACTAAAATTAGAAGCAGCACTTTTACTCACAAGTTTAGTGCGAGAAACGAAGGCTGCTGCAGCAGACAAGATAAGAAATGTTTTTCTTTGGAGTGACAGCACCATTGTTTTAGGATGGATAAACACAGAATCGCGATTGCTGAAAACATTTGTGGCTAACAGAGTCACAAAAATACAAGATGCAGCTGAGAATGCAAAGTGGGGTCACGTACCCTCTCAGGAAAACCCTGCTGACCTCATATCGCGAGGGATTCCAACCATAGATATTATTAACCATCATCTTTGGTGGTTTGGGCCTAATTGGTTAGTCAAGGAAAATTCACTACCTCCTTCTACATTGCAACCTGACATCAGTCTGCCAGAGATGAAGAGTTCAAAGGTTATGTTGACCATCGCAAGTATTTCCAAAATATTGCACAAATTTTCGTCATTTTCGAAGTTACGTCGAGTCATTGCTTATTGTCATAGATTTGTCAATAATACCTTAAACAAAGTACAGCGCAAGAAATGGGGAAAAGGATCCAAAGACCTAAATACAAACCACATCACTCCTGAAGAAATAAAACGAGCAGAAAATACTGTATTAAGGTGGTTGCAAATAGAAGCTTTTTCATCATCACACAAATGTTTATCCAAAAAGGAAACACCACCTCGTGGAAGTCCATTGAGATGCCTTGATCCATTCATTGATGAAGATGGGTTAATACGAGTTGGTGGAAGATTGAGACATTCTGCGCTCTCTGAAGAGCAAAAGCATCCCAATCTCCTCCCGGCAAATCATCACATAACAACAGCTATTATGAGACACGAGCATGTGAGACTTCAGCATTGTCCACCGGAGCAACTATTACATTCAACTCGACATAAATATTGGCTGATAAGTGGTCGAAGAGAAGCATAAAAGATCGTTCGAAAATGCGTCCAGTGTTTTCGATTCAATCCAACAGTTCCAGAAGTTCGCATTGGAGATTTACCCAAAGAGAGGGGTTCGAAAGTCACCAAGCCCTTCACCGTGACTGGTGTGGGCTATGCGGGTACTTTCCAACTTCGAGAAAGTCAACGGAGAGGCAGATTACGAATTTTTAAAGCATACATAGCAGTGTTCACTTGCTTTAGTTTATGTTAGATTATATATTCTCATTAGATATAGTTTTTAAATGTTGTTTACGTATGGTGTTTAACATACCGTACGTACAGTACATGGTTTTTGTGTTGAAATGGCATCTTTCAAGGAGAGCCAGGAATGTTAGCTGCTAATATGCTGCTAAAAGCGCCCTCTATGTATGGACTACTTTTGTAAGCTCCTTGGAGAGCAGCATCCAGTGGGCCGTGGTTTTAGTTAGGCCATAGCGCTGCGCTGTCGGCAGTCAATTGTAAGAAAGCAACCATTAGCATTGATATGATATCTTACTAATATATAAAAATGAGATGGTGTGTGTCTGTCTGTCTGTCTGTCTGTTACTCAATAACACAAGAACCACTGGTCCGATTTAAATGAAATTTTGCATGGATGTAGCTGATTTACCAGGTTTACATATAGGATACTTTTGATTACGATATTTTGCACTATTGAAAAATGGCGACTATTTTCATATTTCCATTTCAAATAAAAACAGAACGCTAAGATATAGCAACCTTTTGATGGCACCACGAGCTTTAAAATTTAATTTTCTATCCGAAATGTCCTTACCACTTTTCGTGTATCTCCAACGGTTAGCCAGTTAAACCTACATTTGTGACGTCACTACACCCTTTGGTTTAAAAATTTCATATTTTCATCATCTTACTAATATATAAAAATGAGATGGTGTGTGTCTGTCTTTCTGTCTGTCTGTCTGTCTGTCTGTCTGTTACTCAATAACACAAGAACCACTGGTCCGATTTAAATGAAATTTTGCATGGATGTAGCTGATTTACCAGGTTTACATATAGGATACTTTTGATTACGATATTTTGCACTATTAAAAAATGGCGACTATTTTCATATTTCCATTTCAAATAAAAACAGAACGCTAAGATATAGCAACCTTTTGATGGCACTACGAGCTTTAAATTTAATTTTCTATCCGAAATGTCCTTACCACTTTTCGTGTATCTCCAACGGTTAGCGAGTTAAACCTACATTTGTGACGTCACTACACCCTTTGGTTTAAAAATTTCATATTTTCATCATCTTACTAATATATAAAAATGAGATGGTGTGTGTCTGTCTTTCTGTCTGTCTGTCTGTCTGTCTGTCTGTTACTCAATAACACAAGAACCACTGGTCCGATTTAAATGAAATTTTGCATGGATGTAGCTGATTTACCAGGTTTACATATAGGATAATTTTGATTACGATATTTTGCACTATTGAAAAATGGCGACTATTTTCATATTTCCATTTCAAATAAAAACAGAACGCTAAGATATAGCAACCTTTTGATGGCACTACGAGCTTTAAAATTTAATTTTCTATCCGAAATGTCCTTACCACTTTTCGTGTATCTCCAACGGTTAGCCAGTTAAACCTACATTTGTGACGTCACTACACCCTTTGGTTTAAAAATTTCATATTTCCATCATCTTACTAATATATAAAAATGCGATGGTGTGTGTCTGTCTTTCTGTCTGTCTGTCTGTCTGTTACTCAATAACGCAAGAACCACTGGTCCGATTTAAATGAAATTTTGCATGGATGTAGCTGATTTACCAGGTTTACATATAGGATACTTTTGATTACGATATTTTGCACTATTGAAAAATGGCGACTATTTTCATATTTCCATTTCAAATAAAAACAGAACGCTAAGATATAGCAACCTTTTGATGGCACTACGAGCTTTAAATTTAATTTTCTATCCGAAATGTCCTTACCACTTTTCGTGTATCTCCAACGGTTAGCCAGTTAAACCTACATTTGTGACGTCACTACACCCTTTGGTTTAAAAATTTCATATTTCCATCATCTTACTAATATATAAAAATGCGATGGTGTGTGTCTGTCTTTCTGTCTGTCTGTCTGTCTGTTACTCAATAACGCAAGAACCACTGGTCCGATTTAAATGAAATTTTGCATGGATGTAGCTGATTTACGAGGTTTACATATAGGATACTTTTGATTACGATATTTTGCACTATTGAAAAATGGCGACTATTTTCATATTTCCATTTCAAATAAAAACAGAACGCTAAGATATAGCAACCTTTTGATGGCACTACGAGCTTTAAATTTAATTTTCTATCCGAAATGTCCTTACCACTGTTCGTGTATCTCCAACGGTTAGCCAGTTAAACCTACATTTGTGACGTCACTACACCCTTCGGTTTAAAAATTTCATATTTTCATCATCTTACTAATATATAAAAATGAGATGGTGTGTGTCTGTCTTTCTGTCTGTCTGTCTGTCTGTCTGTTACTCAATAACACAAGAACCACTGGTCCGATTTAAATGAAATTTTGCATGGATGTAGCTGATTTACCAGGTTTACATATAGGATACTTTTGATTACGATATTTTGCACTATTGAAAAATGGCGACTATTTTCATATTTCCATTTCAAATAAAAACAGAACGCTAAGATATAGCAACCTTTTGATGGCACTACGAGCTTTAAATTTAATTTTCTATCCGAAATGTCCTTACCACTTTTCGTGTATCTCCAACGGTTAGCGAGTTAAACCTACATTTGTGACGTCACTACACCCTTTGGTTTAAAAATTTCATATTTTCATCATCTTACTAATATATAAAAATGAGATGGTGTGTGTCTGTCTTTCTGTCTGTCTGTCTGTCTGTCTGTTACTCAATAACACAAGAACCACTGGTCCGATTTAAATGAAATTTTGCATGGATGTAGCTGATTTACCAGGTTTACAAATAGGATAATTTTGATTACGATATTTTCACTATTGAAAAATGGCGACTATTTTCATATTTCCATTTCAAATAAAAACAGAACGCTAAGATATAGCAACCTTTTGATGGCACTACGAGCTTTAAAATTTAATTTTCTATCCGAAATGTCCTTACCATTTTTCGTGTATCTCCAACGGTTAGCCAGTTAAACCTACATTTGTGACGTCACTACACCCTTTGGTTTAAAAATTTCATATTTCCATCATCTTACTAATATATAAAAATGCGATGGTGTGTGTCTGTCTTTCTGTCTGTTACTCAATAACGCAAGAACCACTGGTCCGATTTAAATGAAATTTTGCATGGATGTAGCTGATTTACCAGGTTTACATATAGGATACTTTTGATTACGATATTTTGCACTATTGAAAAATGGCGACTATTTTCATATTTCCATTTCAAATAAAAACAGAACGCTAAGATATAGCAACCTTTTGTTGGCACTACGAGCTTTAAAATTTAATTTTCTATCCGAAATGTCCTTACCACTTTTCGTGTATCTCCAACGGTTAGCCAGTTAAACCTACATTTGTGACGTCACTACACCCTTTGGTTTAAAAATTTCATATTTTCATCATCTTACTAATATATAAAAATGAGATGGTGTGTGTCTGTCTGTCTGTCTGTCTGTCTGTTACTCAATAACACAAGAACCACTGGTCCGATTTAAATGAAATTTTGCATGGATGTAGCTGATTTACCAGGTTTACATATAGGATACTTTTGATTACGATATTTTGCACTATTGAAAAATGGCGACTATTTTCATATTTCCATTTCAAATAAAAACAGAACGCTAAGATATAGCAACCTTTTGATGGCACTACGAGCTTTGAAATTTAATTTCCTATCCGAAAGGGCCTTATCACTTTTCGTGTATCTCCAACGGTTAGCGAGTAAATCCTACTTTTGTGACGTCACTACACCCTTTGGTTTCAAAATTTCATATTTCCATTTCAATTAAAAAGAGAACGCTAAAAATAGCAAACTTTTGATGGTATACACCTGATTTGCCGTTTAATTTTCTATCCAGAATGTTCTTATCACTTTTCGTGTATCTCTGACGGTTAGCGAGTAAAACCTAAATTTGTGCAATAAAACACGGTCAACACCGAGCGGTGCAGTATATCTCTACATATATAAAAAGAATATTTGTTTTTTTTTTCTGAATTTCTACAGAAATTTGAGTTATTTACACGTTTCAGACTGTTTTATGATAGATGCGCGCGAAAATAATGTTTTGGTCTGTCTGTCTGTCTGTCTGTCTGTCTGTTTGTTTGATTGTCTGTGGACAACTTTGTTCCCTTATAACTCGAGAACGTCTGGGTGTATCAACGTAAAATTTGGTGCAGATATCCATCAGAGGCACGACACTAATCATTGATGTATCCCTTCTCCATACCTCTCATAAACGAGGGCCTACCCCCTTAAAATACATGCTGAAATAGGAGTAGAAGGACGAGACAAAGCTCATTTTCAGCCCCTCAATGTGAGAGACAAAACTTTGGGGGCCCTAAAAGCACATTTCAAGGTCGTACGTCCAACCGTTTTTGAGATATTCCCAGAAAACTAATTTAATTTAATAAACTAATGAACGAATGCAAGCCGATAACCATGGCAACAGATTCTCAGAGGTCCATCTATTGCTGTAAGACGCAATACAATTCCATTAATTATATTAGTGTGAAAGTTTGCAAACGGTTAGATGGTTATTATGGAACCAAATTAAGCTGTAAATTTCATCAATACGTAAAATGCGCTTAAGGGGGTCAAGGGGTAGTCTAGAATTTTTTCACGCTATTTACATCTGCGGGTGTGGTATGGCAGGTCTATTATATTCCTATCCCTATATTATATTATTATTATTAGTATTATATTATGGCGAACAACGACGAGACAAAGCCCCTCGGTGCCTGAAATAAAATTCGAGGGTCCTCGAAAACTACATTATAAGGCTCTAAAACCAACAGTTTCTGAAACATGCCCAGAAAACTAATTAAATTTAATTTAACAAACTAATGAAGGAATGTAAATCGGTAACCATGAGAACATTATCTCAAGGGGTGGCATCCAACTTTCCATCTATTTCATTAAGAAGCAATTTATTACATTTATTACATTTATTACATTTCTGTGAAAGTTTGCAAATATAAGGTTATCACGGAACAAACGTAGACTGTATAGTTCATCAATGCAATTAAGGGGGTCAAGGGGTAACCTAGGATTTTTCATGCAATTTTCACTGCGACATATAGTACAGAAGGTCTATTATATCTCCAAACAAGAACATTATTTTCAAAAATTCCTGAATTGAATCAGCATTTTTTGCGGCTTTTAGGAATTTGGGCCATTTGAGACTAAAGAACCTGAATTTTCATGCACCACAAGCTTTTATAATTTATGATAGAGGTCTTCCTGTGTACGGGGACCCAACACAACGTAGAGGGTCAGTTTTTATGTGACGTGTATTGCGTTTCATCTACAAGGCTTTCAATTCTATTTCATGTCAGGAAGTACACGTTAGGTGAATTTAGTTTGAGAGCAGATTTTAACTAATCTTTTTTTTTTTCGACATACGGGTTCATCGTAAGGATGATTTTCTTTGATACTGTGTGGTAGATATACCTATATTAGGATTTCTGGCTGATATGTTGTAGACAATAGTATTGTCTGTCTGTCTGTCTTTCTGTGTATCCTTATGTATGCCTATAACTCATGTTCGGATGCTTGGTGCATCGTAAAATTAGGTATGGTAAACATGAGTCAATACACCAATCATTTATAAAACTCTTCACCGTACATTTCATACAGTAGAAGGGTGGATATAGGGAAAAACTTCTCAAAATACATGCTAAAATAGGCGAAATATAAAAATTATCCTAGAAGGACGACCAAAGCATATGTTGCACTTCTCAATGTGAGACACAAAATTTGCGAGTCTATAAAGGGTCTCCGAAAACCACAATATAAGGCCCTTAAATTAACAGTGTGTGTGATATTCCCAGAAAACTAACTTCGTTTTGATAAACTTATGAAGGAATGACAAGCCGCTAACCATTGCAACAGTAGCTCAATTGATAATGTCTGGTGCATCTCTAAAAGCAACAGTACTTAAAAGGGACGTAACACCAATAACATTATTATTATTATTATTATAATGTCTGGTGTTAACACCGAACACCGTTCGAAGAACGGGTACTTCTGCTAGTAAGGCAATAAACAATAAATAAAGGTCATATTCATAAAAGAGGACAAAAATTCATTACATCACCAAAATCAACTCCAACTCATTAACACCTGGCTTCACTTTTTCCTGCATGTTATTTTGTTATATGTTACCCTGCATGTTAATGAAGCGCCTTAACAACAACTTACGAAATGGATTGTTACACCCCCCGAAACTCAGTCTCATAAGCTTCTTTGCAAGGGTTCAATATATATATATATATACATACATAAATTATGTATAAACTTTTGAACTGATGGTGGTTTTGGGGTCTGGGGGATATGAAACGTGAAGATATGTCGAAATTTTCCGGAAGTCGAAACATGGTACCCATTGCAATAGTTAGCTTTCTAATGAAATCTACCTAAAAAAAACAGCATTCTCTTATTGTAAACAACAATAACATGTTGGTATATTGGCTTTCACGGCCAGTGAATTAAAACTCAGCAATTTTTCTAGGTCTGTGCTGTGTCTTGTGTGGGGTTTCACCAAGGATACCAAACTGGCTCATCAGCGGGCTCTTGATGTCTGCACCCGGACCTCCACGGGAGTAGCGAACTGAGCACTATCTGCCTTTTTATGTAGCGCACCTGCGCCTCTTAACTGCGAAGCCAATATATCATATTTTTGGAAGCCTTCATAGGGAGGTTGTCGCAGCCTCGCAGCCCTTAAACTAAGGAACCACCCAACCAACCTTTCTTTCTTCATTTTCTTCATTTCTGTCTTTCTTGTTAGAAACGTGTTTTTCACTGTCAGATGACGAAAAACCCGAAGTTTGTATCAAAATATCGGGTTCTATAGGATGCAAAACTGGCAATTAATAAAGAGGCAGTAAAGTAGACCATGAAAATGTGAACCGACATAATGATTATCACGAACCTTAGAGCTATGACACGTTATTGATGGACTCTGATTCATTTCCACGTTAGAGACTAAATAGCCCAGGCAAAATAAGTTTTAACCTGAAAAAAATAATAATAATGTAAAGCTGAAATTTAGCATAGATGTTTCCTAGCACCCTAGTAACAAATCCTGAGAAGTCCCCATCTCTGCGGCGTCTGCGTCATAGTCTTTGAGAGTTCAAAAGGGCATAAATGGGGCCTAAGTGCCAAAAAAAAGCATTTATGCTTCCAGTGTTCAAAATATTGATCCAAAATCAGTTCTAATGAGCTCTGATAGTAATAAGAGAAGGACTGCATTAAATATAACGCTCTTATTGGTCGTAATTATAGCCATACATTTAAACAGTTGAGTAATCAAACATTTTTAGCTCAACTTTTCTCACGAAAATTTAGCTAATTTGTCATTAGCCGGGACTTATCGTGTAAACAGCTGCTGATAGCGATTGAAGACCCGAAGTAAAAGTTGTAAATCACACTTGTAGCTTTAAAACAATACATTGCCTATGTTCATCCGACAAAAAGCGGCAGAGATACAGTTACAAATATAAAAGTGGAAGTGTGGCAGTCGCTTTCTGAACGAACGCCCATTTACGCTGGTGGGTTCCATCTATTTACCTTTGCTGACACAATTTTATATCTTTGCTCAAGAGCTTTTAGGATGGTATTCCTGTGAATCCAGGTAAACTAGCAGAAACAGTTTGCATAGAACCAAACGAGTTTAATGCAGTTAGCAGTTAAACGTACATTCATAATATGCATAATGCAAATAATAACAAAACAAAGCTTAAAAAGCTTTCTTTAGACAAAGAACACTTCCAAAACAAAGCTTACATCGGACTCAATCGTACTCCTCATCGTCTGAGCCATCAAATGTGACGTTGCCACATGCTATTCCACTGCAGTGCCCACACATTAAGGAGCATTCTAAATCAGAACGTACACACACCGGTTGCCACAAGAGGTCTTGCAGTTGCAGGACACCAAATTGAGGAGATGATCTGGAGCAGTTGGAAGATGAGTTGTCACTGGTACTAAAGCTGAGTGTTGGATTTTCCATCCCCATTGGGTCGGGTCCAAAGAAAATCCTAACTATTCTTGAACTTGCAAATTTACCCGCAGTGAATGTTGTTTGCATGCCGCCGAAGTCGGCGGAAGTGAAGCCAGCTGAAATGACGCTGTGACCGGTTGTTTGGCAATTTTTTGGCTATATTTCACTACCCGAAGTTCGTCGAGGCTTTTGCACTCCGATTTGACACTATCGTAGAGACAAATGGCGAACTTCTCTCCAGCTGATATTATGGCCTTTTCATCTGGAGCCGTAGAGACGGATACCTTCATTTCCTCGCGTAAAGATGCGGAATCGTTCAATATTTTCCAGGCTTGCTGTTTGATGTACTCCCTATCCACAGCTTTCCTGTGCGAGATTTCTGGCTCATTTAAGAAAATGTGTCATGAAGCGACTCTTTGAGAAGTTGAAGGCAAGGATATGATAGCAAGTCGTTGGCGGTGCCTTCTTGGAATGCGGTAAAAAAAAGCGCCTGTATTTCGTCCTTGTCATCCTTCAGCCCGTCGTTCATGTTGAGTAACATTGTCCCGACAGCCTGTTTTGTCAGAAAATGCGCTATGAGGGCCCTAGAACATGCACAGTTTCGCGTTATTGATAAAATTGAAGGCATAAAGTAATCATTTTTATAGCGAGCTAATTGCAAGCCTACCTAGAATATGCATGTCCAGACATCATGTGAGTCACTGACGATTTAGCGTATATTTCCACGCAGAGCTCCTCCAAACAGCTTCCATTCATCACGTAGCCGATTGCCTCAAGAAACGACATTAGAAGGTAAAATCCGCCTAGACGAACAACCACTTTTTAAAGTTCCTCTGAAGTGTCCGATGCGACTATCTCTGCAGCTTTCGCGTATAGGGGCTGGTCAAAGGTTACGAAACAAGTGCTTTGTTTCAGTTCCGCGCACTCTCTTGTGGCAAACTTCAACGCGGAATATATAGTTGATGGATTGCTCGGTTCTAAATTAATGAACGGCAGTGCATCAACTGACGTCGTCTGGGGAGCTGGTTGAGCATGAGCAGACAGTGACGTCTTCATAAAGCCGTTCCACGAAGCGGGTAAATGAATACAGAGAGTTGAGTTTGTATGTAACGGAGACCCTCGCTTGCCCGCTCGCCCGTGGCGCGAGACTGTCTCCCGCCAGGCACATTGCCGTTATGCGGCGCCCGCACGGCACTGAGTAATTGAGTATAGGAATTTGTACTTACCCAGATCACAGCTGGTGCTGAAAATGTTCGCCATTCACTGCTACACATCGCTGGCACCTTTTTATGAAACTGGCATTTACTCTCTAAAGTTCCTCAGCACCGATTGACTGTATTTCAGCTGTAATATAGTCTTTAAGCTCATTTATATTGTGAGGGTTTCTCGCATACACTCTATTTTTAAGCGTCCCCCATAAATAAAAGTCACATGGTGATAAGTCTGGGCTTCGCGGGGGCCACACGTTCCGACTTATAATCCCCGTACCCAAAATGCGACGCAATTCTGTCATGGATGCTTCGGCAGTGTGAGCAGTGGCAGAATCTTGTTGAAAGTAATTTGACAATCGCTCTCCGTAAGTCAGTTCGTCAAAAAATTGGTCAAGGATGACATTGAAGTACAAATTTAAGTACAAATTCCTATACTCAATGACTCAGTGCCGCGCGGGCGCCGCATAACGGCAAAGTGCCTGGCGGGAGACAGGCGCGCAACGCGGGCGAGCGGGCAAGCAGCTAGGGTCTCCGTTACATACAAACTAAACTCTCTGTACCTGACCACCGTCCAGATAACCACAAGGAGTCCATCATCGACGCAATAGTCCTTAATCTTGACGTCCTTTGAACCAGGAGAAGAGGGCTTCCGATACCACGAAATGTTGAACTTTCCCATCGCCGCAATCACACCAGCATTAGGAACTTCTCGTGTACGTGGGAGTGGAGATATTTCACTGTCAGGCGCTGGACCTGCGCACTTTGCCTCCCATGCAGTGAAATATGTTTCGCCCGTCCAATGTCCTTATGTTATAGTCAGCGGTGTCAAAGCAAAACTGCGTGAACGCTCCAGCATTCGGGATTGGACGTTCTTCACGAAGCGCTGAAACTTCGTACCTGTGGACTTCCGCCACATTTACTGAAAATCCAAGACTGTTTAGAAGCTGAATTAATTGTTTCGAGCTTTGTTGGTCTGCTCCGACAGGCCGAGCGCTGTCGCCTAGAAACGCGATCGGGTGCCTTTTCAACAGCAGTTATGCTTTGGGACCGTAACTCGGTAACCGTTTCTCGCGTAGACATGGGTAATGTAGCAATGTAAAGCTAAAAGTATGCTTTATAACTTTCATTCTGGGATCTTTAGTCAATATCAGCAATTGTTTAAAAAACAATGACCTGCTAATGACAAATTAACCAAATTTTCGTGTAAAAATTGTGCTAAAAATGTTAAATTAGTCGTTTTTTCCTTCATCAATAGCAATAATTAGGCCTGATAAGTCCGTTATCCTACTGGTTCATTTTTAGTAATTGCTAAAGCTCGCAAGTACTAAATTTGGATCAATATTTTGAACGCAGGAAGCAAAAATGCTGTTTTTGGCACTTAGGCCCCATTTAAGCCCTTTTGAACCCTCCAAAAACTATGACGCGGACACCGAAGAGATGGGGAATTTTCAGGATTTGTTACTAGGGTACTAGGGAACATCCATGCAAAATTTCAACTTTATATATATATTTTTTTAGGTTAGCTGTGTTTTCTGCATATAATGCCCGGGCTAAAATGGCATTAAATCCTCAGCAGCCTATTTCTAAACTATATGGAATGGGTCAATTGAGTCTCATGTAGCCTATTATCTAAGCATATCTTCGTACATTTTGAGATGTCTATCAATACATTTAAAGAAAACATCTTTCTTTCTTTCTTTCTTTCTTTCTTTCAGTTTTTGTAGATATATCATGGCTTTTCTCTTTTTGTAGTGCATCAAAAAAGCTAGGATCAAGTTGTCATCATCTTCTTCCTTGCTTTTTCTTTTCGCTTTGGCAGTGCCTACTGAACCTTTACCGCGCTGCCCAGGTAGCGAGGAACGAAAACACCACAACTGCCATGGCAACGAGATTCCAAATCGTACCTTTAGACTTGACAATTTGCCCCTGTTGAAGCGTGATCTCCTTGGTGTAAGTGGCTTCCAGGGTTCGAATCCATACTGCGGTCACATTTTTAGATCTTAAACCCGCAAACTCCGTGGTGCTACGGTCTATGAGGTGCCTAGGCCTACCTAGCGACCACTGCTCAGTCATTAGGCTTCCAGATTATGGAGTATGATACCCTCGGCCGTTAATCTGGTCTCCGTGACCGTCAGACTGCTACTCTATTGTCTTCACGAGGCTGAATGCACCCCGTTCCATTTTTAGATCTTACTCAACAGATATTTTTTATTACCATTACCAGGACAGTAACTTCGCCACAATAGACTATGCGCTGGTTATAAACACAATCGAGTGACTGTACTGGTATTGTTCGCCAGGCTGCTCGTATAAAATGAGCAAAGAAGCAAGTAATTGGCTCTCGAGAACGAGTTGTTGATCCTCATCAAGTAGCGGACTGCCTGGGATCAGTAACGGTCCCTCCAGCTAGTCAGCGATGTCACGTAACGCCTCCTCATGACGCATGGGCACAAGTGGTGATCTAGTAGTTAGTCGCAACCGACAACAGTGGCTACGCTGGCTATAATAAAGTGCAGCGCTAGGTCATGGGGCCAAGCTCTGTGCTGACTCGGTAGACGCGTACGTTCGAGACCCACCGTCGGCCGTCCTTGAAATGGTTTTCCGTGGTTTCCCCATTTTCAACAACAGGCAAATGCTGGGACGGTACCTTTTGACAGGCCACGGCCGCTTCCTTCCACATCCATGCCCAGTTTCATTCATCTTCATACATGCCATCTCTCATCCGAACGCGCAGGTCGGCCACGGGCGTCGACTAGAAAGACCTGCACTCGGCCTCTGAGGAGGCCACACGACAAAAATAAAGTTAGTCACAAGCGTTCTCAACCTCTTTGAGACTTTGAACACCACCCTCATGCTAAACCAGCTACCCGAGCACCATTAGGCTAAATCGAATATCATAATAATAATAACAATAACAAGAAAGGAAAATTTTACGAAAACAATCATCCCAGGAAGCATATTGCCAATCTGAGAAAATCTCTCACACTTCTCGGAAAAGATTGAAATTTTATGGACACATTATCAGAATGAACAATAAAATAACAGACTAACTAAAAGAATTCTCAACCTGGCCCTTTCATTAAAAATCAATAAAAGTTGGCTTCGTGAAATTGAAACAGATCTCCAGGAAATCAACATCTCAGAAGACATTGTACGCGACAGATGTAAATTCAGAACCTAAATCGACAATCACCAATTTGGGGTCAAACCCTAAACCAAAGCCACCATAACTTGGACAGAAGAACGAAGGAGAGAATGAAGAGAATTTGGGAGGAAATGAAGGTCAACACATCAGCTAAGCAGGTTCAATCATGCTCCTTAGAAGGGCATTAAGATGTAAAAAAATAATTCAACATACATGCTCCTCTATTTGCTTTGCCTATCTCGGAAGCAAAATTACCAAACATGGAAGAAGCAAGAAAGAAATCAAATGTAAAATTTTACAAGCCAAATTAGCATTTCACAAAAAGAAACGTTTATTCACCACAATATCCATTAATCTTAAAAACAGAAAATAGTACATTATGCAACGAGCCTATAATGGCTATAATTAAGACACGAGTATTTTTATAAAACGAGCGTATGCGAGTTTTATAATTTCCATACGAGTGTCTTAATTATAGGCGAGTTGCATACGACTGTTTATGTTCGACGATAATTATAAGTTTATTATATGTTTTTACATAAATATTCACACATATCTGTTCAGTCACTACAGTAGAATGTTGTGATCGGGTTCTGCGGTGGGTAGTATATCTCACTTGTCCAAGCTCTCTGGACAACCGACCCATGCGCTCTGTGTGCTTCAATACCATATGTTCAGATTGCGCACCAGTTTTCAGTAAAACTGTCACTGAAGTCGTGTCAAAACCACGCTCTGTGTAGAAATTGGTTTTGGGGATATTAAGGTACCGGTACAGTGCTATTTCTTGTCTCATATTCGCCAGTTTATTTACGCGAACATATGGACGGTGCGTATTCCATGTCGGTAATTTATTATAGTTCGATGTTGTGTTTATGTCCGACATGTAGGATTTTGAGTGCATGCGCGAAGGTATCGTTACCTAATTGGTCAATGAACGAGCTCTGATTGGCTGGAGAAACTGTATCATAATGAAAAACGGTGTTATAATGACCATCATTATGATACAGTTTTCTAACACATAATAGTGAGGGTCGAACATAAAGATTATTAAAAGCGTATGTTTGGAGTATTGCCCTTTATGGTTACGAAACGTGGACAATTGGAAAAGAAGAAAAAAGGAGGATAAATTCTTTTGAACAATGGTGTTATAGAAGAATGCTAAAAATTAGCTGGGCAGTAAAAATAACGAATGCTGAAGTATTTAAAAAGGTGGAGGAAAATTATACCTTATGGAAAAGCATAAAGAAGAGGAGGACTAGACTGATAGGACATATTTTGAGACACGATAGCCTGCTGAAAACGGTATTGGAGGGAATGGTTAAAAGCAAAAGATGTCGAGGAAGACCACGCCTACAATATGTACAGCAAATCATGTCTGACGTAGGATGCAGAAACTATGAAGAGATGAAGAGGAAAGCTATAAATAGAGCCGACTGGAGAATTGCCGCAGACCAATCCATGGATTGAATACTAAAGAAGAACATCTCTCTCTCCCTCAGGAATGCTGAAATAGCTAGGTATTCACCGCCCACCAGGCATACTGCAACTGCTTGGGTGACTCATGTAGATAAGGTACATTTTTTGTGGGAGGTCCAATTATTTTTATCCCTAAAAGAATCAACAACAACAACAATAATAATAATAATTTTAATGGCTTTACGTCCCTTTTAACTACTCTGGCTTTTCGAGACGCCGGGGTGCCGGAATTTCGCCCCGAAGGGGATCTTTTTCGTGCCAGTAAATCTACTGACACGGCTCCCTCACATTTACGCACCCTCAAATGCCAACTGACTGCACCAGGATACAAACCTGCAACCTTGGGTCCAGCATGCGAGAACGTTACCGCTGAGCCACGCAGCCAGTCAACAACTACAACAACAACAACAATCTAGTTTATGAAACTCCTTGAATAACAGTTCTGTTATTGTTGTTTATTTTAGGAGCTTTGTGACATCGTGGCCTTATATCCCCGTGTACTTGGGTGTGTGTAATTTGTGTGATAACCTGTGTTATTGTGTTGGCTGTACCAGTGTCGGGTTAGAATTGAGAAAGAGGCAGCCGTGGCCTTAAGTTAGGAGCGATCCCGGCATTTGTCTAGAGTAGAAGTGAGAAACCACGAAAAACTACTTCCAAGATGGCTGAGAAGAGAATCGATCTTTCCTCTTCTCAGTTTTGCCTCACGAGACTGAGTGTACCACATTACAGCACTCAGACCAGAATTAATGTTTCTTGGCAGAGCCGGGAATCTAACCCGGACTTCGAGGGCGACAGCCAATAATGCTAGACGCTACACCAGGAGGTGGCCCTTAGATATCAGACGATCGATGCCCCAGACGCGCAAGAGCTATTCCAGTTTCACCACGCCTGTGGTAACTCTATTTGGAATTAGACAGCTAGTAGCTACTTACCGTATGGCTTTTAGTGCCGGGAGTGTCCGAGGACATGTATGGCTCACCAGAGTCTGCAGCTGCTTCAATGCGGACACCCACTGGGTGAGCTACAAGTTCCGTTCAGTTTCAAGTAGTAACAACTTTCGGTGCCAGATGTCACTGACACCTAATGGTGAGCGTTGAAACTTTGTTAGTTTGACAAGTTTAGTTAGTGGAAGGTTCTTTTACATGCCATTAATATATGACATGAGACCGCAGGCTTTACTTCCCCTCCGAAGGAAGGCATATTGAAGGATTTTAACGCTCCTAAAAAATCTGATGACTTTGGCCAGGTTTGAACCCGCGATCTTGGGCACAGCAGTTCAGCATGCTACCCCATACGCCACCGATGCCACTAGACTGCTAGTGTGCCCTTTATTCTCTAACTTAAGCTCTTCAGCACTTCACATACGGTCACTGATCTTCCACAAAGCTGCTCCTAATGGACATCACCATAAAGAACATGTTATGTCTGTCTCACAATGGAACGGATAGAGTTCAATGGTCTTCCCGCGCCAAGGATTGAAGCTGATCCGTAGTGAATAACGTTTTCTTATTATAGAAGGCGATCCCTTGTCTTGACAACAGACTCCAATATTGTCCCGATGGCGCCTATGATAACCAAGTCGCTCTTTGGCACCAAACATATGTATCTACTTTCCTTCATTATCTCTCGTAACATGTGTCCAATTAAACACAACAGAGCCGTTAGCCTATATATATTTGGAATATTTCCTTATCATTCTAATTGTTGAATTACACCGCTATTCGAAGATATGCATTTATTCACACTGCTGGGCAAAACTTAACCCTTGAGAACTGATGTGAAACAAGTAGTTCCGTGAAGAACTACAGTATACAGCCTATTTTCATATATCCGACTCATGTTAATTTACCTCTATCAACATACAAAATTTCAGTTTGATTGTTGTGATAGATTCGTAAATATTGAGATCCGTCTAAATATTTCAGATGGTCGCTAGGTTGGATTTTTATTTATGTACTAATACATGAAGATTATTGCGTACCTGTGGTATTCAGACTTCAATTGCATGATTAGGACACAGGAAGTAAAAACGAGATTTTAAAATTTCGCACAGCTGCCATCTTGTGGTTATGGAAACAATTGAAATAAATTAGATGCCAGTGGATTAACATTTGTATAGGCATTTAACGTGCAACGTTTCACAGCACTCGGATGGTAAAATCGCGAGAAACGTCCATTTAAATATATATAATTCGCGTCACCGCCATGTTGGATTTGTGCTCACCAGGTTACTGAAAGTCTTATAGGTGAATTTATGTTTATAGTCTCTATGAACATAAACAAATTCAGTTTGATTGCTGTAAAAGATTCGTAGATATTGAGAACCGTCAAAATATTTCGGATGCTCGCCATTTCGGATTTTTATATGTATAGGCTATAGAGGTATGTACCATTAAAAGAAAATTATTACATAGCTTCATTATTCAAACTTTCACTTCCATCGCATGATTACGACACAAGAAATAAATTCTTAATTTTAAAATTCGCACAACCGTCATCTTGAGGTTATGTAAACAATTGAACTAAATTAGTTGCCAGTGCATTACAGTATGTATAATCATTTACTGTACCACATTTCACTGCGCTCAGATGGTTAAATCACGAAAAAAGTCTATTGAAATGTTTTAACTTCGCTTGGCCGCCATGTTCGTTTTGTACATTTCAGGATTTTGAAAGTTACATAGATAAACTTGCAGCAGTGCCCTTCATCACCGTACAAAATTTCAGGGTGATATCGGTAATAGTTTCGGAGATACTGAATGCTGGTGAAATATTTCGCTCAGCCGCCATGTTGGATTGGTGAGACACAATAAAATTTGAAGGGTACGGTCGGGGTCGGCCAGAATGGTGCTATGATCTTACCGAGTTTCATTGAAATCGCTCCAGCCGTTTAGAATTGATTAGGGACACACATACACCATCACATACACACACATGCACACACAGACAGACACACAGACAAAAGGTGATATCATAAGCCTATATTTTCATAGAATGAAAATAGGCTAAAAATATAACACGAGGACTGGTGCCGGGTCATTTTGACCCATATTGTGTCACTTCGTTTTTGTCGTATTCGTGCGGATTTTAATACAGTAATTTTACACCTGTTGTCTTCCTATGAACTATTCCCAATATAAAATGAGGTTTATTTTAGCCTACTTTTCACATTTTGCAAAAATGAGGAAAAAGTAGACTTATGAGATCGATCCGGGAAAAGATGTGTCTGTCGGTCTGTCTGGCTGTGTGTGCCCCCACCCCTATCAACTCCTAAACGGCTGCAGCAATCAAAACCAAATTTAGTATGAGTAAAGATGTGCACCGGAATATCTCACGTCCATATTTGAAAATGATGTCAGTGCTACCAACTGCTGAAAAAACGCACTAGAAATTTGAGCTCCATGTTGGATATCTCGCAAGGTATGCATGGGAGCTATTCCAAAATTGGTACACATGCAGATAATACTATTTCAGTTTAATTTTCAGGAGGCCAACAATGACAGTGTCGCCAAAATAATTTTAAGCCTTCTGATAGGTCCAATGTTTAAATGCTTATAACTTCTACACTATCAATTGTATTTCAACCAAATTTTGTATGTAACATCTGTACATAAACAGATATGCCTGCGCGTATTCTTAAGAGCCACCAGGGCTGCCAACTGTTAATAATTGCTCTCTCTATTTATTTATTTATTTTATCCAAATACCAATATATCAGAAAGTATGCAAGCCAACAGTTTTAAACTATGCACACGTATATTCTGACATTTTAGATTAATTTTGAGTAACTTATATACGTCAGTTCTACCAACATGATTATAAGCCTGCTGATAGTACCAATTTTTAAATGCATGTAACTTCTATACTATCAGTTGGATTACAACCAAATTTCGTATGTGCTATTTGTACCATACCAGAATATCTGTAAGTATTGTTAAGAGCAATCAGGGCTGCAAACTGTTAATAAATGCTGTCTATATTTTTTTAAACCCTAATATCAATATATCAGAAAGTATGCAAGCCAACAGCTCTATACTTTGCACACGTATAGCACCTGACATAGTAGATTAATTTGGAGTAATTAATACAAGCCAGTGCTGCCAACATGATTCTATGCCTGCTGATATGTCCAATTTTAAAATACATGTAACTCCTATACTAACAAAAGGATTTCATCCCAAATTGGCACAACAAGATATCATAATATTTCAGATTATTTCTGACCAGCACACGCATGGTATTGTTGGCAACATGCTTTTACGCGTGCTGATAGATCCAGTGTCTAACTGCATGTAACGTCCATTGGATTTCAACCTAATTTTGTATTCTGTACCTTAAGAGATGGAACTAGGAATATATTCAGTCACCAGGGCTGCCAACTGTAGTGCTCTATTAGGCTAAATTATACCAGGTATATTTTGAACTAATTTGATATTTCGATATTACCAACTTAATTTTGTCGTTATTCTAGATAGGTTCATATACTGTAGAATAATCATTGGCATGAAAAGTAGGCTGTATAGTTCTTCACGGAACTTCTTGTTATTTTTCAAATTTATCTACTACTGTGTAATTGGCCTTGATAATGGCGGCAACGCAGTCATCTCAATTATTTTGAACAAAGGAGCTGATGACCAAGGTGTCCCTAGACCTTAAACAAGGATCAACAAGAACGTGAGCTGTGCGATTGTGCTGCACCCTTACTTTTTACAGATTGTCCCGACTAACGTAAGCCGAAAATTGTCACACAAGGACTGGCGCCTTGGGTAAATCTGACCCGACCGTAAATAATATTGTTACGTGCCACCCCCTAGTGGCACTTTTGTTAACTGGATTACGGAGGGTAGAAAACACAACACCAATTACTGCTTTAAAGAGAAGTTAGCTTTATTGCTTGCAGGAAGAGGTACACTACTCATCAGCAAATACAAGCAATTGGAACCTTACTCCAGTTTCCTCAAGTCTCTTCCTTGAGCGCTCTTGGCCCTTTCACTTGTCAACAAACCACAGAAGTTAAACCGTCTTAATGAGTACGGTGGCCTTGACAGAAACTACCGGCTCCTCTCCCTTATGTACACCAACTCCAGTTACTTACGATAGCTTGCTGCACGCTGTTCACAAGCTGGGAAACAATGTCACTGGGTTTCGTAACTCGCACGGCACTTCGTCACTACACTTCTGTCGCTTAGGAAAACACGCACTAGCTCAGAAACACACACCCACAGAAAACCCAGTCCCCTCACTTTGAGGCCGCTTATATAGCAGGCTGGTGACTCAATGAATTCTAGAATCGTCCAGGACACACGGCTTCTAGAGATTTCCTTCACTGCCTGGGTCACGAATATTCTGGACCATCCCTTTGTCCTAGTAGCCCTATTGCATAAGGCGCGCGCAATACACGAGGCAGGGCACAGCCCAGCCCTGGGGCAGTTGTGACTCATGCGGTGAGCGATGACACAAACTCACAGCCGTAACAATATAGAAATAACTTGAGCTTTCAAAAATCTATAGACATGTTACAGTTTCAGGGTAAGTTCAAGGCCAGGAAGATAGATACAGTAAGCGACAAGAAATAAGGGCTGACCAAAACGAAAATAAGGGCCGGCCCCTTGGTGTTGGGGTAGCGCGTCTGCCTCTTACACGGAAGCCCCGGGTTCGATTCCCGGCTCCGTCAGGGATTTTAGAAACTGACGTGAGGGCTCGTCGGGGTGCACTCAGCCTCGTGAGGACAATTGAGTAGCTGTCTGACAGTGAGGCAGCGGCCCGATCACGAAAACCAAGATTAACGGCCGAGTGGACCCGATGCGCTGATCACGCGTCACCCCAATATCTGCAGGCCAAATGGCTTGGCAGCGGTAACTTGGTCGGCCTAGGCCCTTCATGGGCTGTAGTGCCAGGGGTTATTTATAAAACGAAAATAAAGAGCATTATTTAAGCCTTGAGACAGCCTCCGTGGCTTAGGCGGCAGCACGCCGGCCTCTCACCGCTGGGTCCGTGGTTCAAATCCCGGTCACTCCATGTGAGATCTGTGCTGGACAAAACGGAGGCAGACAGGTTTTTCTCCGGGAACTCCAGTTTTACCTGTCAAAATTTCATTCCAGCAACACTCTCCACTATCATTTCATTTCATCTGTCATTCATTTAATCATTGCTCCAGAGGAGTGCGACAGGATCATTCATTCCATTCCTGACCCGGTCGGAGACTGGAAGCAGGCTGTGGATTTTCATTCATTTAAGCCTCGGGTCAGAAATACTCAAGCGCCAGTCCTCGCGGGTTAAGGACGAACTGTCGCATGTTGTGTGACTGCCCGTAACAAAGCTCGTTGAACCACAAACCATACATGGGAAGACCTGCTGCAGTATGGCACTGAAGACAACTAAAAGGAATATTCGATGATGATGAACAGAAATACCACTTGTATACGGAGATACCTCCCCACACCATAACACTTGGGCCACCGAAATGATCATGTTCCTGGGTGCATTACGTGTTCCCACCATTGAGGAAAGAATAAGAGGAGATGCCCTGAGCTCGTTTGAGTGAAGCACTGATCTCTATACATGGATCGCTGATGGCAGCTCTCCGCTGCACGAGAAAGTACGCCAGGTTGAGCGCGCGGTCCGCCATGTTGGTCTACCCATTCTCGAGCCCTCCTTATGAGCAAGCAATGATAATCTAGTCAATTTTAAATCGAAATTAATGGTGCTTTGGAGCACATAAAAATATACAGATATGTTCACTCATAGCACAAGAGCATTAGGATCACAGACACGTCATTCCGAGGTCAGTAAATCTCCGGAATATCAATAACAAGTAGTTCCGTGAAGAACTATACAGCCTATTTTCATATATCCTACTTATGTTAATTGCCACTATCAACATACACAATTTCTGTTTGATTGCTGTAATAGATTCGTAGATATTAAGAACCGACTAAATATTTCGGATGGTCGCCATGTTGGATTTTATATATGTAGGTCCTAGAGTTATGTACTGCTACATGCAGATTATTTTGAACGTGTAGTATTCAAACTTCAATCGCATAATTAGGACACAAGAAAAGACAAGGAGATTTTAAAATTTTTCACAGCTGCCATCTTGAGGTTATGGAAACAATTGAAATAAATTTGATGCCAGTGGATTAACATTCGTATAAGGATTTACTGTACCAAATTTCACTGCACTCGGATGGTTAAATTGCGAGAAACGTCCATGTGAATATTTATAATTCGCGTCACCGCCATGTTCGATTTGTGATCACCAGGTTATTTAAAGTCCTATAGGTGAACTTAAGTTCATAGCCCCTATGAACATTAAAAGATGCAGTTTGATTGCTAAAATAGATTCGTAGATATTCAATATCGTCTAAATATTTCGGATGGTCGCCATGTTGGATTGTTAAATGTATAGGCCATAGAGTCATGTACCATTAAAGGAAAATTATTGCGTAGGTTCATTATTCAAACTTTCACTTCGATCGCATGACTACATCACAAGAAATAAAACCTTAATTTTAAAATTCGCACTGCCGCCATCTTGAGGTTATGTAAACAATTAAACTAAATTAGATACCAGTGGATTACAATGTGTATAAATATTTCCTGTACCAGGTTTCAGTGCGCTTGGAACATTAAATCGCGAGAAGGTCTATTTAAAATTTTCGAATTCGCTTGGCCGCCATGTTCGTTTTGTAGTTAACCGGTTTTTGAAAGTCTTATAGATGGACTTCCAGTAGTGCCCTTTATCTCCGTACAAAATTTTAGGGACATACCGCTAATAGTTTCAGAGATATAGAATGCCGGTGAAATATTTCGCACATCCGCCATCTTGTGATCATGTAAACAATTGAACGAAGTTAGATGTCGGTGGATTACAATGTATATAAACATATACTGTACCAAGTTTCATTGCGTTTGGTTGGTCAAATCACGAGAAACGTCTATTTAAAAGTCGCAAATTGGCGTGGCCGCCATGTTGGTTTTGTAGTTACCAGGTTTTCAAAAGTCACATAAGTGAACTTATAGTAGTTCCCTCTATCACCATAGAAAATGTCAGGGTAATATCGGTAATAGTTTCGGAGATATTGAATGCTGGTGAAATATTTCGCACAGCCGCCATGTTGGATTGGTGAGTCGTAACAAAATTTGTAGGGCACGGTCGAGGTCGTAGGAAATAGTGCTATGAACTTTCCGAGTTTCATTGAAATCGCTCCTGCCGTTTAGATTTTATTAGGGGGGGACACACACACGAATCACACACACACGCACACACACACACGGACAAACGGTGATCTCATAAGCCTATTTTTTCAAAATTGAAAATAGGCTAAAAATGAATGTATAATAACGGCTGACAAATATCAACTTAGGTGCTGAGTACACGCAATTAGCGATCAGTAACAGAGTAACGAGTGAAAAACAATTTCTGGAAACATTCTTGTAAATTGTATATACGTTATACATGTATATATGCCACAAAATTATGCATTCTTCAAATGATGTACCAATAGGCCTAAACGTAGCTCACTATTCAGGCCTAGATTCGACATATCGTAATCGGTAATTGATAATGAATTCCTGTTTCCATGAAATAACCAACACTTCCTTCAAGTAATCCCATTACTCTACATCAAATACTACAGCTTTTAATCACGCTAGCAGCACAATAAACTTAATAATAGCGGGAAGTAGATCAAAGCCAAAAATGCACTTAAAGCCAAACCAATTTCACTCATCAGCTCCGCATAAAACTTAGCACAACTGAAAACCTACTCAAAATATACTCTCCCCACCGTTTTACAACTATTAAGCGAACTATTCGCACCCAGAACCGAGAAACCCTGAAATGGGATCAAATTTAAACACGCAATAGCCTAGCCCGATCACGTCTGCTTCAGCACCACCGCATATGTATACTTAACTTCGCAATAACTTCAAAATTACGGCTAAGCGACCTATCTGCCCGAGAAGTAAAGGTATTACCGGCTTGTCTGGGATGGTGGGTCACCAAACCGGTACTTAAAACTAAGATTTTACGCTTTAAATAACCAAATTCAGCCCATTTTACAACTACAAGAAACACAAAATATTTACTGCCAGTATAAATACATGTATAACATCAAACTACCAGTAACCAATCACAGAGCCGGATTCGCAATATTGCACCATGCGCTCGCTGCCATCTTGCTATACCTGTCATCGTCTATTCGGCTTACTGCTGCCTTAGCTACCAGCCATCTATGTATAGAGATCAGTGGAGTGAAGCCAAGTGCTGCGTCCAAAGTGGGCATGACCTTAACTTTTATTCGGTGTTCCGTGACTTGCATATGGTTGTACGTATCGAATAAATGTTCTGTTTATTAATTTTAAGGTTCGCTTTCTTGAATATCAAAATGTGTACGATCAATGAGTGAAAGTGGCTGTGCTCGAAAATAGGCCTAAAAACTGATGAATGCCTCAACACCAATAAGAACTTAAAGATCAGTTTGGTATAAATAACTGATTCGGCATCATTATCATTATGATAGTTCCCATGATGTTCCTTCTTAGGTATAACTCGCACCTTCAGACACCTGTATTCAATTTAATCAGTGTTTCAGCGTATTATTACGTTTTGCCACGTCTTTCTTACAAAACTAGCCTTGAAAGGTGCTCTCATATTTCTATTTAAATTGGCTTTTAAAACGATAACGCAGCTTATTTTTTGCCAAGTACCATTGATGTACAGAGTGCATTCTGCCTATCAAAGAAAAATATTGACTTGTCATTGCAGTTTTATATCACTGAAATCCAAGATTTTTTGGAGTGGTTTACGGCTTTAAGCATAGGAACAGTCATTTTCTTGCTACCCAAAGTGGGCGTGCCGTTTGGCTTCAGCAGCTTGCACTAGGCAGCGCAGCGAAGGCATCTCCTTCCGTTGTTTCCTCCACGTTCCCACCTCTCGCCAGATGAGGGTACGTCTCGAATCACTACGCAGACTGAATTTGCTCTCATCCGCAATTTCACACCCCTGATGCAATTAAAATACCCCAACAAGTCCTGGAAGCATATCTGGGGCAATGTGCGCAACAAATGACTTCCCTTAGAATAGCGCCTGTCTGTATACGCCTGCATTAATGAAATCATCCCCACCGGTCAGAAAATGAAGCGGCACGAACAAGTAGCTGATGATGCCTGTGCTGTGTGCAACAGGACTGACACCCTCATCCACCGCATCACTACAAGTGGAAGTGCGAACGGCGTTGGCGCTGGACGATGAATGTTATTCAGTGTCCGAGGACATGTTCGGCTCGCCTGAGTCTGTAGCTGCTTCCAGCGGACACCCTATACCCTACAAGTTCCGTCCAATTTCAACTAGTTCCAACTTTCGCTACCAGATATCAATGATACCTAGTGGTGAACGTTGGAACTTTGATAGAGCGTTCCGACGAAATCTAACCTAACAATTTAGCTTCACACAAGTTTAGTCTGTGGAAGGATCTTTAACATGCCATAAATCAATGACATGGGGCCGCCGGCTTTACTTCCCCTCCGAAGGAAGGCACACTGAAGGATTTTTAACGCTCTTAAAAATCCGACAACTTCGGCCGGGTTTGAACCCGCTATCTTGGGCACAGCAGTTCAGCATGCTACCAGCTACGCCACCGAAGTCGCTAAGAACGAAAGAACGATGGAAACTACAGCGGAAGTGTATCAACAGTGCTTTTGGCAACATTTTATATAAATTCTAACAATACGTATGGTCATCACTGTGCTATTATGATTCTTGATGTTTTGTTCATTTAAAAGGCTGCAGTGAACTTTGAACATAACCTTTAAGAGGGAATTGTATTCAGTGATTACTAGGGCTCGGATTTTTAGGTGCTAAAAATCGGGAAAATATTTATTTTTTATGTATTAAAAATACCTGAAATATGTGACAAAAAAGTAAAAATATGTAATAATAGTTCAGTTTATTAATGTGAATATAAACAATATGCAGTACTCACGAATGCAATTTATTCTATGTCTCGCTGACTGCTGAAGCATTACAATACACAACGAGATACATCTTCAGGTTGTCTATCACAAATGAACTTCTTCTGAAGTCGCGAAACTGTGGCAATATGTTTCTTGCCCTCGAGGTGTTGTGTAACTTGAGATCGCCGTTCAGCCTTGATTGCTTTACCACATGGTTGGCAGAACAGAACGCCCCCATCAGAAGTAAAATTATCCTTAAATTCTGCAACATACTGCTGCAGACGATAACTTGTAGTTGCTTTTACTTTAAGCATCCCCGGCTTCCACAGTGAGTGGGACGGGGCGACAAGATAAGAAAAACACAGCTGCAAGCTGACATACGCTCTGCATGAAGATTAGATAGCTCACAGGTTCTTCCCCGTTGAAGTAACACAGAACAAAAATGTAATAAACTAAAACTGATTTTAAGAAATGTAAATATTATGTCTTTTTATGCGCTGATAAGTGAAAAGCAGGAATTTATGTATTTATAGAAAAAAAAAATTAAAATATGTATTTACATAAAAAATATTTATTTGCCTAAAAATCTTTGTGAACAAAAAATGAATTTAAAAAAATAAGGGCACGCGACCCCACTCCTTGTTGGTCCACACCTGATGCATTGGCACCACAACAAACGGTGCCGCCGATGTGCGGGTCTCAACGGAGCACGCCCGGTTTCTAGGCACGTGTGGGCGACCATGTTACCCCACTTTCAGTAATTTCCACCGAGGCGCTGATATTTTTATGTGGCTTCATGTATCTCGTCCTTAAGTTTTGCACAGCAGAGTATTTATTTATTTATTTATCGACAGCGGTAGCTACGCTCGCTAACGCTTAGCGCTGGACTATGGGGCCAAGCTCTCTGCGTAAAATACTGACAGGCCACGGACGCTCGCTTCCACATCCTTGCCCAGTTGCATTCATCTTCATTCATCTCTCATTAACTCCTGTCATGAGTTTAGTGTCAGGAAGAGCATCCGGCCATAAAAGCCATCCGTCACATACACTGCCGGAAAAATTTTGGTCACCTTATTAGAGGTTACCAATTTACTCAAGATGTATTGTGGCAACAGTGCATATGGAGTATATGAAATGATTAAATATACAGATCAATAGGTCAAGCGGTTCAGAGATACCCATGCTGAAACACCCATATTAGTACGAAGTGTAGCCTCCACGGGCGGCAATGCAGGCACTGACTCTTGCATCCAGTCGATCATACAGATTGCGAATACTGTCTTGGGATACGTTATTCCACGCCTGCTCGACCTGTTCACACAGTTCTGTATGAGTTGTGGGTGGACGAGTCGCACGAGTCACTTGTCGGCCCATCATGTCTCACACGTGCTCGATTGGCGACAAGTCCGGCGATCGTGCTGGTCAGGAAAGTTGCTGCATGTCTTACAGTGCACGTTGAGTTGCACGGGCAGTGTGTGGGCGATAAATATCCTGTTGGAACAACACATCCCCTTCCTGTTGCAAGAACGGCAAAAGAACGGGTCAAACACAAACACCAAAGTTGAACGAGAGTTGTAGCGTATCGCATCTCAGACCATAAGAGGCCTGGGGTGGGGCTGGTGTGTCTTGGACGAATGCACTCTACGAGAAAGTGCTCACCAGGTCTACGCGCCAACGACCATCACTTGCATGTAGGCAGAATCTGCTTTCATCGCTGAAGACCACGGCGCGCCATTCCATCTCCCAAGTGATCTTCTGACGGCACCAGTCGAGCCGTGCACGTCGATGCTGTGGCGTGAATCTAATAGACGGGCTAGAGCTGTGCGTGCCCATAGTCCCACTGCTAGTAACCGGTTCGTAACAGTTCGTGTTGACACTTCTGGGGTTACAAACCCTCATATCTGTGCTGTGGTAGCTATACGATCTGCCACTGTTGCCCTCACAATATGACGATCCTCGCGGACGTCCGAAACCTCGTCTACGGGTGAGAGAATGTTCACGTGACCACTAATACCAGCATCGTTGCACAACGAACACCGCACGTCCAACTTGTGTGGCAATTCTCCGAAAGGACCATTCCACCACTCGGAAGGCCACAATTTGACCCCTTTCAAACTCGCTCAGTTGGCTGTAGGAAGCACGAGTGCGTCTCCTTGGCATTGTATCTGCTAAGCTTCACACGTTTGCACCACAATGAACCGTATGGCCAAGGAGGATGTATGGCTAGAGCTGCATCTTAATGCAAAATTTTGACACCAACTATTGCTCGGCGCAAGTAGTTCCAACTGACAATATGAGATGGCGCGACGATGCACTTTCGAGCGAGATCCATCCCCGACCTGGCCTACTGGCCCCTATCCCCTCCCGTACCGTGCCTACTCGACCCTTTCCCCTATTCAATCCCCCCTCCCTCTACTTTATAGTCCTTCCTTTCTTTCCCCTGCCTTATAATGGTTATATTTTAGTAATTGGTCTAATAATAGGCGATTTCTTCCCCCTGTGATATCAGTCAAGAGACAAAAACGTAGGCTCTATCAGAATAGTTGTGGATGTTTCCAGGTTATCAGCCCATGTTTCCACAAAGCACATAGCATGACATAGGCCTAACCCACAGACATGTACAAATAGAAAGATGATGATGATGATGATAATTGTTGTTTCAAGGGGCCTAACATCTAGGTTATCGGCCCCCAAATAGAAAGAGTAGGCTACTATACTACAATATTAAAAATGAATTCTAAGACAAAATTACAGCTGCACTTACCACACACCAGTATTATTTAATTGTCAGTGCGGTACTTCCTATCAATCCAATTAAGAAATATCACGTTCGAATTACGGGAAGCGTTGGAACAACCAGCTCTTATTTTGAATTATATCGATAGTATCTGATATCGTTTTCGAGCGCAGTGTATCGACTAAAATCGATGTGTGATTCAATATAATTCAATTTCTTCGTATAATAATGTGCGAAACCGATTGTATTCTTTTCTAAGCATTACAATATTTATTTACTATTGATATATATTCAAATATTAATTAAATATACAACATTAACAAGAATACTCAACAATTTTCCGATTTTGCTGCCATCTATAGAAATACAACTCAACTACATCGTCGTACGCGATGACTGCTAGCGTTTATAACGTTGTCAGCAGGTACTACTACAAGGCAAGCTAGCGTTGGCACCAAAACACCCTATAAAGTTTCACCCACTCGCGTATGGCTGTGAGATTTCCCTATTAAATGGTAGACACAGATGCTCTCTGGTAGCTATGCCACTACGCTATCTGTTGGCGGACGACGTTGAAACCCTTACCAGTGCATCCACTATCCCCCAGGTGACATCTGCCGTCAAAGGACAAAAATCCACGTCGTCTTTTCAGGAGACCTACTTTTTTTTTGGTAGTGTAGAATTTCATCGCTTCTCATCCCCGACCCCGTACATACAATTTAATTCTTTATTTATTTATTCTGCTTCTTTCGTATCACCCTCTTTGGAGTACGTTGAATCAATCATTTTTCACTGTGTGTTGATTTTTCCTCAGTGCCCAGTATATCTTCATTCATTCCGATCTTCTCTTTTCCTCTCTTCTTCCGAGATGATGGGTTTGGATTTTAGTGTAGATTTGTCTTGGAACCTTATATTTTCGTCTTTAGTAATTATGTTACCTTTTCGATTGAGTAGGGAATTTTCTGTAATATTTTAAATTCTACTATGTTTTTTTTCAGTTTCTTTAAACCATGTAGCTTGGTGTCCTAGGCGAAACCCCACACAAGACACGGCACAAACCTAGAAGAATTGCTGAGTTTCATGTAGGTTTGTATTGCGGTTACGGAAGAATATCACTTCCTATCTTCCTTTCTTCCTTTCTTTCTTTCAAAATTGTAATAATTTGCACCACTTGCAGCCAACATGCGAATGGCAAAACCCCTAAATGAACATAACCCTCCAAGGAAAGCCACTTCTAGGAACGTAATATACACACACCAAAAAAATTTTGCACAACACTTGTTTGCCATGATGCAGATAGCGTATGTGCGATTGTGGGCGAGGTTATTACAAAAGAGACGGCATTCTGAGAAATCCTGCACACTTTATTCATGTGTGAAGAGAAAATTAATTACAAACAGGAAGATATTTGGCCTGTTAAACAGGGTCTGATATGTGTTGTAATCTTGCCATACTGTGACGTTTCAATAAGGAACATGGCCACCACGGGCGTCCAGCAGGGTTCTATCTCGACGTGGCAAACCACAGATCAAGTAGTCCAGGTCCTCTTGAGGCAGGCGATCCCACTCTTCGACGGTGACCTCCATGATCTCTTGACGGATTATGGGAGGGCGGGTGCTTCAGGATATCCCTGAGATGTTCGATACAGTTCATGTGTGGCGACATCGCAGGCCATTCCATTTGTGCAATGGCGGACTCCTGGATGAAGTTTTGTACCGCCACTCGATGTGGTAAGCATATGCAAAACTTCTTCGATGTGTATATGCCAGTTGAAACCTGATATTGACTCATGCAATGCGGAATAAATTAAATTGTCTGGTGCTTTCTACGCTTGTAATTAATTGTATATAGCTTCCTTAATAAGGGGCAGGGGCTACGTTAGTCAGTCGATACATACACTATACCTTTAACTGGGAGGGAGTTAGTTCGATCCCCTCCCAGTGAATTTTAGAAATAAAATTGGCACTTCCAGAAACTCAAATGGCCCTCATGTTAACTCTACCACCAGGGTAATTCCTGGGAGCAAAAGAGCTGACAACTCCATCTCATCTACTGTAGTAGTGCCGATGTCACGAAAAGTGGCTGCCTCTTCATTCCAGTACTCTATGGGCCTCCAGACACTGGATTTAGTTTTTATTAGTACACCGTATGGTGAATAGCGCAGCGCTTCCTTAATAACTCTTGTGTGAGTGCACCTTAGAGGGTGAAAGTGAAAGTTCAGAAATTACAATTAAGATGTTTTTTTTAAATTACTTGGAGTGATGAAATAATGAATTTTCTGTTCTTTCCTCAATAACGCTCTCAGTGGATAGCGCAGTTGCTACCCTGGCGGAGAGAAAGTGCTAGTTAGGATATGTTAATTAACTTGGTTTCATTATTATTTGAAGTCGTGAAATGTTGTATTAATACATTTGTCACACATCCTGTGTTCTGATGTTTCTAATGACTGCTCATATATGACATTCTGTTATATAGTTTCCTTGTTTTAGTTGAGCAGAGCTAGTGTGAAATCCTCATTGATAAGAGCTTGGTTGGTTGATTCCTTAGTTTAGAGGGTCTGTAACAACGCGGTCATGTAGCCCCATGTACTTTGGGTGTGTGTAGATTTTGTCTGATAACCGGTGTTAATTGTGATGGCTGTATTAATGTGTGTTATCTATGATTAAGGTATTGGACTGTAGACAATTAATTTTTTCAAGTAGTTCTTCCTTTTGCTACCAAATGCTACCATCCACGACATCTAGCTGCGGATATGGCTACTAAATGTCATCGCAGTCAGCACCTGGCGGCGAACTTTGGAACTAATATAGCGTTATCAAACTAACCTACACATTTTAGCTTCCACAAGTGTAGTTAGTGGAAGGTTCTTTCCATGCCATAAATCTATGACATGGGACAGCCCGCTTTGGGCATAGAAGCTCAGCATGCTACCAACTACGCCACCGAAGCCGCTCATTGATAAGCAGGTGCTCCAAGGTCAAGCAGAGCATGTGTGAAATCCTCAATGAAATGCAGATCTTCTGCCGAACGATGCAGAGTGACCTTGCTTGGATGTTGCTGCTAGAGAATCGCTTCTCGTAAATATTCGAATGTTCGCTGCTCATATTCCGACAAACACAACGAACTAATAAACGGTAGGAACTATTTGTTTTACGATCAGTTTATGGACGCGATATGAACTGTAACAAAGACCGCCGAGGGCCGTGGGTTGGTGATCAGTGAACCGTACTAACAATAAGTCATAAGGCTGGTTGTGCCAAGACTGGTAATACCATAGCTGGGTTAATATTTTAACTAGCTCCTGTGTAGTTTGCAATGTTGTTGTTTGAGTCTTCAGTCTTTTGACTGATTTGATGCAGCCTTCCCCCCCCCCCTGTCCTGAGCTAATCGTTTCATCTCTACATAACTATCACACCCTACATCCGAGGCATATTCTAACCTTGGTCTACCCCTACAGTTCTCGTCTTCGACCCTCTCTTCCATAACTAAGCTTGCTATTCCTTGGTGTCTTAGTTTGTGTCCTACCAACCTATCTCTTCTCTTCATTAGTAGTCGCCAAAAACATCTGTCCTCTCCCACTCGTCTTAATACCTCTTCTTGGGGCGTGGTGGCGCTGCCGTCAAGCTGTATGCCTCTCACCAAGGTGGACCGGGTTCGATTCCCGGTCAATGCATGTGAGATTTTCGAAGTGAAAAGCCATGTCCTGTGGTTCGGATTCCACGTAAAAAGGAGGTCCCGTGTCTCATGATCTCGTGATTAACGGTCACGTTAAACTACAAGCTTGCTTTTAATACCTCTTCGTTTGTTACCCTAGCTACCTTTTCTGCTGCACCAATAGTCCAAGTTTCACTTCCATAGAGCGCCACGCTTCAGACAAAGGCTTTTAATTCAATCACACAAAATGAACCCATGATCTTCTTGAAAAGTCTCATTTTCAAACTAAAAATCCCTAAAGGTTTCCAGGTTTCCGGGGTAGTGCCATACAGGGTGGATGGTGTGTAAACAGACAGCTGTTATTATACGAGGGAAGTTCCGAAAGTAAATTTCGTCATTTCATTGCACGAACAGATGGTCTATACCAGGTAACTCAAACAATCCACACCAGTTCAACCACAGATTACCTTACTACAGATGGCCGACATCCATGCTAATTCTTGCCATCTATGACTTCAGCGCTGTCTGGTGAATGGCCGCGTACTAACAACATGTCGACCCGTAGCGCCACCTATGAGCAGAGCTTGTAAACACTACCCCTCCCACCCCTCGCCAGTACCCCGCCCCTTTCAATCGTTCCGATAAATATTCTCGTCCTAAATGCTCTGTTCACTTCAAAGTTTTCGTATAACTGCTCTAGCACTTTTATATTCGACTGCCGAGTACTGCTCTGCTGTATGGTTGAATAGCTCCCTCACTCGACTGGTAGATGTCCAGCTACGTCACTCAACGAGAGTTATATCTGGTGCATTACACCCCACTCCTGTCCAGTGGTTACCGGTTCTGGGCAACATTGAACCTCCTTACATCAGACGTAAGAGATCCCTTGCTAGAGTATGGTCGAGGATTCTGAAGAACAGCTCTCTTCCCATCCTTCAAGACACAGATGAAAATGCCGTAACGAGACTGAAGTCCCAGAAACCTGCTTGGAGGACAGCCAAGGAATTAACTGCCATGCCTTTCAGACCTAAGGAGGCATGGAAACAATAATGGTCTCAATCATTCTCGTCTTGCATTTCTATCAGGGATCCAACAATAAAACTGGCTGGGTTCAATCTCCCTCGCTCCACCTGGATCAAACTTAACAGGATACGCTGTGGTGTTGGAAGAAGTGCTTCTGTTCTCCACGAGTGGGGTTGGCTAAAGTCTCCTTCTTGTGACTGTGGTTCTGAAGTGCAAACCTTCAAGCACATTGTGAAGGACTGCCCTTTGCGAGCATTCTCTGGATCATTCGAAGACCTCCATCGTTTAGCCCCTGGCGCAATCACTTGGTTGGATAGACTGGACATACGTCAGTGAGAGGCTACCACATTGCCGAAGTCTTTTTCACAGTTCTTTGTTTTCCTATGTATATTTATATATTTTGTGACCCGATTGTCAATAGTATTATCATACGCTAATAATAATACTTCAAAGTTCCAAAGGCCATGTAGCATTAAGAACGTCACGATATAAATAACGCGTTAATAAAGTTCACTGGTCTGAAGAATGACCACGACGTTACAGCCCCTATATCAAATAAATACAACATCAACATCAACAACAACAACAGTTTTCACCCTACAGTCTTTTTTTAAGGTGCGGAACATGGAGGTTATGTAGCACAGTTCCCCTCTGCCTGTCTGCACTGTATTGCCTCATAAATCCACGCTGTCTTGTCAACCGGATGGCCTTCATACTCGCTCCATGAGATTTAATCGCTAACTGAAGCACAAAATTAACAAGCTAAGAAATGGTGGAACATACTAATTGCCTGATACATAAAACAAGCAGTAAACTCGCACCTGTCAATAAATATGACATTGTTACTAATAGCACAGCTTCATCTGATGTCTGTTGTGAAGGTCAGCAGGAGGAGTGTACGATTTATTGTTAGAACTATATTAGGTGATCTTAATTCGCTTATTTAATCTACTATATTGGAGTGGTATTACCCGTTTGTGATACGAGTTGCGGTGACCAAGTGGTATTACAAGTTTGCGATACGAGTGCCGGTGACCAAGTGGTATTACTAGTTTGCGATACGAGTTCCGGTGACGAAGGGGTATTACCCATTGCGATACGAGTGCCAGCGACCAAGTGGTATTACCCGTTGCTATACGAGTGCCGGTGACCAAGTGGTATTACTAGTTTGCGATACGAGTGCCGGTGACCAAGTGGTATTACTCGTTGGAATATGAGTGCCAGCGACCAAGTGGTATTACCCGTTGCGATACGAATGCCGGTGACTAAGTGGTATTACCCGTTTGTGATACGAGTGCCGGTGACCAAGTGGTATAACAAGTTTGCGATACGAGTGCCGGTGACCAAGTGGTATTATTAGTTTGCGATACGAGTGCCGGTGACGAAGGGGTATTACCCGTTGCGATACGAGTGCCAGCGACCAAGTGGTATTACCCGTTGCTCAACGAGTGCCGGTGACCAAGTGGTATTACTAGTTTGCGATACGAGTGCCGGTGACCAAGTGGTATTACTCGTTGGAATATGAGTGCCAGCGACCAAGTGGTATTACCCGTTGCGATACGAATGCCGGTGACTAAGTGGTATTACCCGTTTGTGATACGAGTGCCGGTGACCAAGTGGTATAACAAGTTTGCGATACGAGTGCCGGTGACCAAGTGGTATTATTAGTTTGCGATACGAGTGCCGGTGACGAAGGGGTATTACCCGTTGCGATACGAGTGCCAGCGACCAAGTGGTATTACCCGTTGCTCAACGAGTGCCGGTGACCAAGTGGTATTACTAGTTTGCGATACGAGTGCCGGTGACCAAGTGGTATTACTCGTTGCAATACGAGTGCCGGTGACCAAGTGATATTACATGTTGCGATACGAGTGCCGGCGACCAAGTTGTATTACCCGTCTGACAAATCCTTCCCGGCGGTAAATGCATGAACTACAATTTGTCAGCGTTGTGACGCCACCTGTTTTACCGGAGATATTGGTACAGTCTGCACTGTGTATCTATGAATCATTGTGGCACGATCTTCGCGTTTGATCAATTAAATATTTTGTGTTAGAAATGAGAATGATAAGGTGGATGAGTGGAGTGTCAAGAAAGGATTGAATAAGGATGATTACATTAAAGGGGCAGTGAAAGTGGGATCCAAAGGAAAGAGGGTTCAAGAGAGTAGGCTCCGACCGTGTGCTGAGAAGAGAAGAGGACTACGTGGGGAAAAGAGTTGGAAATTTAGGAGTCAAGGAGAAGAGGAAGACCAAAACTGAGGTGGAAAGGCAAGGTTGCAGGGGACCTCAGAAAAAAAGGATGAAAGAGGGAGGAAATACATTCTTGGAAGAGAAGATTCCAGCAAAGTAAAGCTGACCCTACGTGACGTGGGAAAAGGCTGAGATAAAAAGAAGATTATTATTATTATTATTATGAAACATTTGATGTAAATCATAGTAAAGACCCATTTTGAGTGACCTGTGGTCCTTGTAACCACATAGACCTAGATCACTCGGGCATTTAAGACAAGACTTTCTAAATAATTTAAATTTAGTAACACTTTAGGAATTTTTTGTTGACACTAACTGTTTTTGGTAGCACAGATTTTTAAAAATAACACCTGGAAAAGTCAGAAGAAGAACATTACATTTTTAACGACATTTATTAACTTTATTGACTTTTAGTCCAACAATACGACGTCGTGCTATCTCGCGAGCGATAGGCGTACTAATTTTGCATTATTAGTAAGAAGATGTTCTATACCAATATAATGTTTCTGCTATAGAATGCATAGGCCTAGATGACGAACACTTGTTCCCACCGGATATTTGACATGAAGGTTCCTGGTTGGATTAACGACAAATTCATGTAGGATTCTACACAATAGGTCTAGTGAGTTCAGGATGGTCGAACTGCGCTAATTAGGTTAAACTCAAACAGTCCCGTCAGCTCACGCTAATGGGATTGGGAAGAGAATGGGGGTAGGCAACCTCTCCTGAAATGTTGGTTAAGCCACGAGTTGACTGACAGCTGCGTTTCCGTATGTATAAGGTGCGTTCAAAAAGTAACGAGCCGGAGGCTGTAATGAACAAACCGGTGACGACATTGGCTAATTGTGGCGTGTGTAACGAGGTGTGGTTCCGCCCTGAGCGTGGAAGGTCACAGCCCGTCGCTAGAGGGCACGCGTGCACGTCACGTGACGATACAAAGCGAGCAGCAGCATGCATCAATCGTCCAACCAAGACCAAGATAGTAGGCCATTCGACATGCTTCCTGGTGTGGTTGAAGACTGTGGGGCACCCATTGGGCACACACTTTCCGCAAGCGCAGTCGTTCCTTCATGATGGTGTGCACACTTCCGACGCACAATCCGACCACGGTGCCTATGGCGTTCACTGTCACTCGGCGGTCCTGGGTTATGAGTGCATCAACCAGCTGGACGTTCTCATCGGTAATGCAGGGGGGTGCCCCAGACCGGGCATCATCGGCTAACGACACCCGTCCTTTCCTGAAGCGCTTGTGACACGCCTTGACCCTTGCAAGGGACATGCAGTGTTCGTCGTACACTTGTGACATTCGGCGATGAATGTTCGTTTCCCCTACTCCTTTCGCTTTCAGAAACCGAACAACATCTCTTTGTTCTGCGTTTGACGCCTCCATGTTACTGTTTGCAATGCGACTGGCAGCGTTGGACGATTGATGCATGCTACTGCTCGCTTTGTATCGTCACGTGACGTGCACGCGTGCCCTCTAGCGACGGGCTGTGACCTTCCACGCTCTGGTCGGAACCACACCTCGTTACACAAGCCACGATTAGCCGATGTCGTCACCGGATTGCGCATTACAGCCTCCGGCTCGTTACTTTTTGAACGCACCTTACATAATCAGTGCAGCTAGCATGTTATCCATGTACAGTCATTGAAGTGCACGATTGATGAGAGTTATAGGAAACTATAAATGTTGTAAGTTTTAGTTGTCACAACGAGGCCAAAAGTGGAGGTGCTCCAACAAGGAATTCATTTACGAATGCACCTTATATTGTAGCAGAATACATAATAAGCATTTTGGTTCCCAAGACATCGTTTTAAAGCTCATAGTGCAGGCTATAACTTGCATGTTTACGAAGCCACAACATACAATTTAAAATGTGCCGATCTGAATAGTAACTGTAAAACACGAGGAAAATAACCGAAACTTATCTTTATCAAGTGCAAGGCTAAAGAAAACTAGGAATCTGGAATACTACCAAATGTTGCTAATGAGAAGTATCGAATAAGACTTTGAGATATCAAGAGTAGATAGTGGCGAACACCGTGAAGATCAGCGCCGGTTGACACATTCCAAAATAGATTTACCTTCACGCCCCGTATGGAGTAGGGGGCAGTGAAACACGTCTCGGGCAACTTCCCCTGCTAGGACTTTCCTAATTGACCCCCGTGGAGAGAACTCATTAGCGGAGCTCGGTATCACCCCGTGAGTTAAACGGTCACTTTTAAAGGCCCAGTAAACTCATGAAAATCGATTTTCTGTTTTTAATGAATTCGGTTAGATTTCGAGCTGAAGATTGGAATGGTGAAATCGGAAATTAAAAATCTCGATTAGCTTGCGCGATACGAAGATTCGAAGTTTTAGGTAGGGGACAGCGAGACGTCACTGGAGCCTTACGAGACGGTATTGCGCGCCACTTCCGTCTGTCTACTAGTGATTGTCAGAGTGCAGAGTGAGCATGTTGTTTGGAATAAGTAGTCATGTCCAGAAAAGTGAAGCCTTATCGTTTGAACCAAAGTGCATACCATCTGGAGTAGAAAATGAACCATCAGCATCTGTTGTATCGGAAAGACTGATCATCATCATCAAGGTTTTATTTCAATTCCTGATTCCGCGCGCAGCAGTGGGCATCGCCTCACACTGTTCACACTTACACCAGTAGGTGTTCTCCACAGCAGGTCCTTTAGTAGAAGGAATAGTTTGAATTACTTTCTTGCCGCAGGTAAGGCACCTAGCAAAGAGAAGTAGCAGGTTCTGCCACATTACGAAGAGCAACGTACTCTCACTGAAATGCCATGCTTTATTTTATCTACTCACCACCTCCGGCTGTAGCCTACTGTTTCATCTCCTTCCCTGTCATCGTCATCGTCATCATCATCCGAGATAGTATCACTCTCTTCATCTGCTTCATATATTGCATCACGGATACCAGGATCACTGTCACTATCGTAACACTTTGCGTTTCTAAATGTTTCTCCTCCTATAATTCGCACTGTAGGCCTACTCCAACTGTATTGGGATTTTCAGACATGCTGGATTCATCATGGATAACACTCTCATTTTCACTGCAAACACTCTCCTTTTCACTGCAAACACTCGGGGCAACATTTGAAACACTCGCAGAGGTACATTCAATCGCTTCAGTTAATATTTTCTTCCTAATATATGTAGATGTACGCCTCGTCACCGGAACAAGTTTCATTCCTTTCAAATTTAGCGCGGGCACAGCACATTTTTTTAACACTAGTTTCCTTTTTTGTTTCAGGAGTTCTGCTTTGTATCTGCTCAATAGTTCATAGTCCTGCTCTCTGAAATGTGTAGAGCATACGCGACTATTTCGGGTTGGTGAGAAATCAGCGCGACTGATTCTAGATAGCCAAGATCGGTATCTCCCTGGAGGTTTCTCTCGACTGGGGAATCTGTGAAAACCTACATCTTTTTCTTTCGATGTTTTCGAAGTGGTTGCATGCCTGTAACCATACACAACGCAGTAAACCATGTTTTCACTTAGGTATCATTTACAGTACTTAAATACGCCGAAACAACAGCTGCACTGTCTGATTCTGCTATGCCTACTGTTGGCGCGCGGAAGGCGACTCGGCTCCAGTGACGTCACACGTTCAAGCATTGTCGCCGTTTTCCGCCTATACCACCTGAACAAAATAAAATAACGCGGTAGGGTTTTCAGTACGTTGATTAAAATTTAATAATGGAACCAGTGAGATAGGAAACTAAAACTCGAAAATAAGTTGCCTGGGCCTTTAACTAAAAGCTTCCAACCTTTTTCCCCCAATCCTAGACCTTAACAAGAAGTTCCGCGGCGAACTAAGGAGCCTACTTTTCTTAAAATTTAAGATTCATGCCAATGATTAATCTATATGGCTCTATCTAGAATAATGACGAAATTAAGTTGGTGATATCGGAATTTCTAATTAGTTCGAAATACTGTATACCTGGCATAATGTAGCCTAATAGAGCACTACAGTTGGCAGCCTTGGTGACTGAATATATTCTTAGTTCCATCTTTTAAGGTACAGAATACAAAATTTGGTTGAAGTCCAATGGATAGCATGGACGTTACATGCAGTTAGACATGGGACCCATCAGCGCATGTATAAACACGTTGGCAACAATGTCATGCATGTGTTAGCTTAGCTTAGCTTAATTCCTGCCGCTCCTTTCGGAGCATAGGGCCTTGGCGAAATTTCTCCACGCAGTACGGTTCCTGGCCATTCTCTTCACTTGACTCCAGTTCTTGTCCACCTCTGCAATTTCATTTTCGATCGTCCTCTTACAGGTCTTCTTAGGTCGACCTCGCTTCCTGGCGCCTTGAGGATTCCAGTCGAGCGCCGCCCTCGCAATAGCTCCGTCCGGCTTCCTTAGTGTGTGACCAATCCAGCGCCATTTCCTCTCCTTGATCTGGATGCTAATCGGTTGTTGATTGGTGATGGTCCAAAGATCTTCATTTGAGATTATGTCCGGCCACCTCACATTCATGATGCGACGCAGACATCTGTTAATGAACACCTGTAGCTGGTTGTTGATCGGTTTTGTGACTTTCCATGTTTCACAGCCGTAGAGAAGAATCGACTTTACGTTGCTACTGAAAAGGCGGAGCTTGGTCTTTCTGGAAATGTTTCTCTTTCTCCAGATGGGGTAGAGCTGGACAAAGGCACCATTTGCCTTCCTGATACGGCTTCGAACATCTTCCTCTGCTCCCCAATCATTTGTGACTATACTTCCAAGGTAGAGGAAGGACTCAACTCGCTCAATGTCCTTTCCGTTGACTGTCAAACTAGTCGTGATGTCAGAATTTATCCTCATCTCTTTGGTCTTGTTGGTGTTGATCATCAGTCCTGCACGTTCTGCTTCTCTCTGCAACCTCCCCAGCTTATCTTCTATGTCTAGGTACCGTTGTGCCATAAGACAAATGTCGTCTGCGAAATCCAGATCTTCAAGCCTGTCATTTATACCCCATTGAATACCCCTCTTCCGTCCTCCCATTACCTTCTTCATCACACTATCCAGGACCAACAGGAACAGAGTGGGGGAAAGGACACACCCCTGTCTCACTCCGGAACTGACCTTGATCTTTTCTGTTAATTTGCCTTCGTGAAGAACCTGGCACTCATACCCTTCGTACATCTCTTCCATGATTCTGATGATCTTTGTTGGAATTTTATATTCCTCGAGGGTCTTCCACATGATTCTTTGATTTACGGAGTCGAAGGCTTTCTCGAAGTCAACAAATGTGAGGTAAAGGGTATTCCGCCACTCCACACTCTGCTCCAGGATGATTCGGAGGGTGTTGATGAGATCCACACAGCTGCGATGTTGTCGAAATCCAGCCTGTTCCTTCCGAAGCCTTTTTTCTACGCAGTCTTTTATACGATTCAGGATGACTCTCGCCAGCACTTTGCTTGGAATGGACAGCAAGGTGATACCCCTCCAGTTGTTACAGTTTGTGGTGTCCCCTTTCTTCGGCAACTTTACTATCAACCCCTTCTTCCAGTCGGTTGGTATTTTCTCCTCCTTCCAGATCTTCTCCAACAGCAGGTGCAGCAGATCGATCGTAATATCCAGGTCTGCTTTCAGTACTTCCGCTGGGATATTATCCAGACCTTGTGCCTTCCCGCATTTCATCTGCTTCAACGCTGTCCGTATTTCGCCCTGAGTTGGGGAGTCGAGGCTGATGCTTGGGTCACTTTCTGCTTCCTCTTCATCTTCTCCTCGCTGCTTACTTTCTGGTCCTCTATCTCTATTAAGAACCTCCGCAAAGTGTTCTCTCCATCTTGTCAGCTGCTGTTCGCACGTCGTGAGGATCTCGCCCGTCTTGCTCTTCACAGGCCTAGTTTTATTAAAACCTTTCTTCGAAAGCATCTTTGTGATGCCATAGAGCTCCTTAACGTCCCCCCTTCTTGCCGCTTCTTCTGCTTTCTCCGCCTGCTCATCAATCCACCTCCTATGATCCTTCCGTACACTCCTCTTTCCCTCCCTGTTTGCTGTTGAATACTTTGCTTGTGTGAGAGCCTTCTGCTGCCTAGTCTTGCAGGTGTTGAGCTTGGCCTTAATCTCCTTCCTATAATTTATCTTGTCCCAGGTCTGATCGGATATCCATTCTTTCCGCAGGTAGTTCTTGTACCCGAGCTGCATCTCACTGGTTTCCACGAATATATTCTTTACCTCGCTCCACACAGTCTTCACGTCCTTCTCTGTCTCGGAGTCCAACACCTGGAATTTATTTCTGAGCTCCAGTTTAAATTGGCCCAATCTCTGCTGGTTCTTAAGATTGCCCACATCAAACTTGTTGTGCCGAGTGTTAAACTTTCGGCGGACTGCGACGATCTTCATGCGGAAGTTGGCAACCACAAGATGATGGTCACTACCAACGTCCGCTCCTCTCTTGTTCCTAACATCTTCCAAGCTTCTTCTGAACCTCCTGCTCACTGCGATATGATCAATTTGATTTTCTGTGACTTGATCAGGAGACACCCAGGTGACCTTGAGGCACCGCCTATGAGGAAATATCGTGCCACCCATCACCAAATCCTGACTGGCGCAATATTCCGTAAATTTCTCCCCATTGTCATTCATCTCACCAAGGCCATGTTTACCCATGATCTGCTCCAACCCCTCATTGTTTGAGCCCACCTTTGCGTTGAAGTCTCCCATAACAATGAGAATGTCCTTCTTACTTGTTTGTCTTGTGACGTCTCGCAGCATTTGGTAGAATTCTTCCTTCTTCTCTGTCTCCGATTGTTCTGTAGGCGCATAGCATTGGATGATGATCACATTCCTGATCTTTGTCTTGAACCTAGCAAACATGAGCCTACTAGAAATTGGCTTCCACTCCATAAGGCTTCTCTTTGCATTTCTGTTGAGCAGCAACCCCACTCCATCCCTGTGTTCTTCATCATCGCCCCCAGAATAGAGAAATGTAATTCCATCTGTTGTCTGTATTTCACCAAATTCTGGCCACCTCACTTCACTCACTCCTAGGATATCCAGCCCATAGTTCTTCATCTCCCGTGTCACTTGTTTCAGTCTGGTTTTCTCCATCAAGGTCCTCACATTCCAGAAACCGATTTTCGTAGTCCTCTTCATGCCAAAAGTCGTCATCAGGATATCCGTCCGGTTTTGTAATTTCGCTTCAGTTTCCGTAATCAGTTTATTTAAGAGGAGCGAGTGATTAACCCACTGCCTCCGAGTGCCTTGGAGGGGCTGCCACCTTAAGCCTGAGGCACCAGGCTGATTTTCTGTTGGGGTTTCTACCCCTTAGCCTTTGAAGAACCAACTCCAAACTACAAGGCAGCAGTTGTTTCACCAGAGCCCCGTTAGCCGTAATTTCTTCAGGGTTCCTGTAGGGCCTTCACAGCTACCGTAGCGGTCTTGAGGCACACAAAGTCCCCACTGTACTTCACCCCTACAGGTAACCCCCTACTTAATTACGTTGCCCATCTCCCACGGCAAGGACGAGGGGTTGGATTTGTGGGAGACCATGCATGTGTTGGTCAGAAATAATTTGAAATATTATGATGTATTGTTGTGCCAATTTTGGATGAAATCCATTTGTTAGTATCGAAGTTACTGGAATTTTAAAATTGGACCTATCAGCAGGCTTAGAATCATGTTGGTAGCACTGACATACATTAGTAGCTCCAAATTAATCTAGAATGTCAGGAACTATACGTGCGCAAAGTTTAGAGCTGTTGGCTTGCATACTTTCTGATATATTGATATTAGGGTAAAATATATAAACACCATTTATTAACAGTTGGCAGCCCTGATTGCTCTAAAGAATATGCACAGTCATATCTGTTATGGTACACATAGCACATAGGAAATTTGGTTGAAATCCCATTGATAGTATAGAAGATATATGTAATTAAAAATTGGTCCTTTCAGCAGGCTTAGAATCATGTTGGTAGCACTGACATACATTAGTTGCTCCAAATTAATCTAGAGTGTCGGGCACTATACGTGTGCAAAGTTTAAAGCTATGGGCTCGCATACTTTCTGATATATTGGTATTTGGATAAAAAAAAAATAGAGAGAGCATTTATTGACAGTTGGCAGCCCTGATGGCTCTTTAGAATACGCTCAGTCATATCTGTTTACGTACACATAGTACATACGAAATTTGGTAGAAATGTAATTGATAGTGAAGGAGTTATATGCATTTAAAATTTTGACCTATCAGTAGGCTTTGAATCATTTTGGCAACACTGTCATGTATGGCCTCCTGAAAATTAAACTGATGTATTATTATCTATATGTTTACCAATTTTGGAATAGTTCCCATGTATACATTCCAAGATATCCAACATGGAGCTCAAATTTAAATTGCGTTTTTTTAGCAGTTGGTAGCACTGACATCATTTTCAAGTATGACATTGAGGTGTCCCGGTATAGATCTTTACTCATACCAAATTTGGTTTCGATATCTGCAGCCGTTTAGGAGTTGATAGGGGGACACACACACACAGACAGACAGACAGAAGGACAGACAGACAGACATTTTCCCGGATCGATCTCATAAGTCTACTTTTGCCTCATTTTTGCAAAATGTGGAAAGTAGGCTAAAAATTACAGGTAAACACACTACCGGTACTACAGTCATCACAGAAACACAAGTTATAATACAAATCCCACACACACACCCACCAAAGAACATGGGGCTGGTGATCACGATATAGGTTAGCTCAGGTTAGGTTAAGTTAAGCTACGGCCGCCAACTTGTTAGGTTAGGCTAGGGTTAAGCTATGGTCAACATCTTGTTTGGCTAAGCAAGGGGTCGCCATCTTGTTATGTTAGGCTAGGTTAAATTAAGCTACGGTCGCCATCTTGTTAGGTTAGGCAAGGGGTCGCCGTCTTGTTATGTTACGCTAGGTTAAGTTAAGCTACGGTCGCCATCTTGTTAGGTTAAGCTAGGTTAAGTTAAGCTACAGCCCTTGAATGAAACACCAACAATGAAATATCGGAGCTTTTGGCCACTCCTGAAGTATGCGAGCAGCAGCTCTGTACACCCCTGCATCATTCAACCCACAGAGCGGAGTTCAGACCTCGAGGGGAGAGCATCAGATCAATAATCTTTGTGGCTCCCCGTCATTTTCGCGCACGCAGTAATCAGATGATTTATGTATGAGGAGTAAGGCGATCCAGAGATAGCACAGGTAATGGCGTCTCGTGTAGGAAGTTGTAGCAGCCAATTGACGGCCTCAAGACAAAGTCTCCAGTTCCTCTTGGCAGTGTAGCTCAGTGCGCCCCGGCTGATAATATCAGCTAATTGTTGTTATTATTATTATTACTATTATTATATTTCCGTTGACGTTTCAAGAAATGTATGATTTTTCCTGTATTATTAAGATAATTTGGAAGATTTTGGTGCAAACCACTCCTTTGGTTGGTTGGTTGGTTGGTTCCTTAATTTAGGGGCTGCGACAACGCGGTCATGTAGCCCCGTGTACTTTGAGTGTGTGTAGAATCTGTCTGATAACCGATGTAAATTATGATGGCTGTATTATTGTGTGCTATCTGTTTTTTCTTAAAATTCAAGTAAGCACTGCAGACGATAATTTCAAGTAGTTCCTACTTTTGCTACCGTCCACAACACCTAGCTGCAAGCCTGGCTACTAGATGCCATCATAACTAGCACCTGGCGACGAACGTTGGAACTAAAGAGCACGAATCAAATCTAACCTACAAATTATGTTTCACACAATTGAAGTTAGTGGAAGGTTCTTTTACATGCCATAAATCTATGACATAGGCCCGCCGGCTTTACAGTACCGGTCAAAATTTTAGGACCACATAAGGAAATCATGATATGTCACCTAAAACCTAAACTTGTGCCAATAGAGCTCTGCGATTTGTTTACTGAGCTCTTACATCTGGGAGAATATATACGTCCTGATTTGTTACAATTGGGCCGAGTATTGTAGAAGTTATGAGTTTTTAACTGGTGGAAGTTCACACCAAAAATTCACCATTTTCAGAGGTAGGATATAATGTGTTGTTTATTCAAACTGTTTGCAGGTATTGCCCTCAATTTTCTTTTTTAGACTTAGCAATAGTTGGGGATCATTTTTGTGTAAATATACAGATTCCGAAAAAATGCAGGATCTGTTTTTTGCGGGTTTATACTTTTTCACGCCAGCGCTAAGTTCGTCGATTTTCCCTTGTTTTTATCACGCTTGTCGTAAGGCTTCCTTGCTACCTACCCGCTTCTAACTTGTCGTGTCTAGTAGTTCCACTTTCACTCAACATATTGCATACAAGCGCAGATTTCTAGCTTATGGGATTTTGTCATGAGAGTATTTTGTTGTCAGCAGTGCATAGTAATATTTTAGCACTGGCTTGAAAAAGTATAAACCCGTAAAGAAAAAAGGACCTGCATTTTTCGGAATTTGCATATTTATACCAAAATGATCCCCAACTATTGCTAAGTCTAAAACAGAAAATTGAGGGCAATACCTGCAACCAGTTGGAATATAAAATGCATTCTACCGCTAAAAATGGTGATTTTTTGGTGTGACCTTCCAACAGTTAAAAATCATAACTTCCACAATACTTGGCCCAATTGAACGAAATCAGGACGTATAATATTTTATCAGATGTAAGAGCTCAGTAAAAATATCACAGAGATCTAGTGCCTCAAGTTTAGGTTTTAGGTGACATATCATGATTTCCTTATGTGGTCCTACACTTTTGACCAGTACTGCACTTACCCTCTGAAGGAAGGCATACTGAGGGATTTATAACGCTCTTGAAAAATACGACGACTTCGGCCGGGTTTGAACCCGCGATCTTGGGCATAGAAGCTCAGCATGCTACCAACTACGCCACCGGAGCCGCTAAATACCACACCGTATAACTAGGGCTCGGACTTTTAGGTAAATAAGTATCTTTTTATGTAATAATAATAATATCGTATGGCCTCGGGTGCCTGGTGCAAGCTTTGTTAATTGACACCCAGAGGGTAGCTTGCATGTCGAATTTCGTCGTTCCTTTGAACGCTATGAAAGTCAAGGAGGTTAGATATTTGACACTACAGCGGTTTCAAGTAGAGAATGGAGGAACTTTGTGTTGGCGGAAAATCCCGAGATTAATTTTGCTATTGAACACGGCCTACTGAATTCAAATGGGTTCTTTAACATGCCAACAACGTATGACATGAGTATCGTGATTTTTGTCGCCTTCAAAAATCACTTACTATGGCCAGGGGCGAACCTGCAATATTGGGGTTGGTAATCCGACACTAAAACCACTCACCCACCGTGACAAGCCATCTTTTTATGTAATTACATATTTTAAGCATTTTTCTATAAATACTTAAATTCCTGCTTTTCACTTATTAGCACATAAAAAGACATAATATTTACATTAAAAAAATCAGTATGCAAGATCTTTCAGTTTATTGGATTTTTGTTCTGTGTTACTTCAACGGGGAAGAACCTGTGAGCAATCTAATCTTCATGCAGAGCGTAGGTCAGCTTCCAACTGTGTTATTCTTAACTTGTCGCCCCGTAACACTCACTGTGGAAGCCGGAGATTTCCTTGTCCACGTGCTAGACCTCCCCTTTCCCTAGCTACTTGGAACCAGTGCCACTCATATCCTGTTCATTTCTGGCAATGTGAAGTGTAAGGCAGTTCTACGATGCCTAAAGAAAAAACAACTACAAGTTATCGTCTGTTGCAGAATTTAAAGATAATTTTACTTCTGATGGGGGCGTTCTGTTCTGCCAACTATGTGGGAAAGCAATCAAGGCTGAACAGCGATATCTCAAGTTACACAACAACTCAAGGGTATGAAACATATTGTCACAGTTTTGCGCCTTCAGAATAAGTATTTCGAAGTAATCGTCCGTCATTTGTGATAGACAACCTGAAGATGCATCTCGTGTATTGCAATGCTTCAGCAGTCATTGAGACACAGAATGAATTGCATTCGTGAGTTCTGCATATTGCTTATATTCACATTAATAAACTAAATTATAATTACATATTTTTACTTTTTTGTCACATATTTCAGGTATTTTTAATACATAAAAAATATATATTTTCCGATTTTTAGCACCTAAAATCCGAGCCCTACTTATAACTCCCTCTGGTTTAAGAGCTTGAGTTTTGTAAAACATACACCTTAGCGTTTTATATCTACGATTATTGATCCAAGCCCACTAGGGAGCGCTTATGACTGTAGTAGAGCTATTGTTACTTTCGACTTGGACGTTTTAGTGCTACGCTAGAGCTATCTAGCGGTCAGAATTGAAATCATTTTAACCAGCCAATCACAGGAAGCAATTCAAATCGATATCACGACAAACGGAGTTTCGCTCGCTAAAAAGCGACTTCGTGAACGTAACTCAATTTGTCGTGAAAACGATTTGAATTGCTGCCTGTGATTGGCTGGTCAAAGTGATTTCACTTCTGACCGCTAGATGCCGATAGCGTAGCACTGAACCGTCAAGTCGGAAACAACGATGGCTTTACTATAGTTGTTCTTCGATGCTCTCTTTCGTTCCCAACATTTCTTGAGACCGGCTCTCTCTTGTGACAGGGGTTTCCAATGCTCATATAACTTACTTCGGGTGGTGGGGATCAAGAGTTAAATACATCAAAGACGCCATCAAACAACGGCAGAAAACACTCACCAGGCACCGAATACGATCCCCCCCCCCCTCTCCAGCCACGACCGCCCCTGCACTCACTCAGCTACTCAAAATACTCTCACAACTCTCAGCCATCACCTCAACATAATTACTTCTGTCGACCAAAATATTATGTGTACTCGAGTTTGAAGGTTGTTTGTGAAGTAACCAGTAGACCTACATAAAATCCAATAACATCATCATTTTCGTCGTTCTATTTTACATTAGTTCATGTGGGGTGGAGTTTTTAATTTATATTTGAATATTTTTTATCGCAGTTGGAACACAAAACGTGCCCGTTTTTAAGCGTGTTTCAACCATGCGTCACATTTAAGAATTATTATCTCACAAACCCGTCATCAGATCGAATCCTAATTTTAACACAATATACATTGGAATGTTGTATAACGGGTTTATTAATTTCAAAATTTTGTGTTTTCAAGAACGAAATGTTATCATTTTTGTAAGGTAACTTTTTCTCGGGTCGGGGTCGTTTGAAAATGTAGTTCTTGGTTGCGTTGTAATCCTTCTACATCAAAAAGTTATGTTTTATGACTGTGAAATACGTACATTAATTCACTTATTTTATATCGGTTTGTATTTGTATGGGGAATTAAGACATGGTTCACCAGTTAGCCGCTCCGGTGAAAGCTGTACAGCGTTGCCAAGGTGGGCTCCATCACGCTTCATGGCACGCCTCGCTCGGTAGTTAAAATTGAATAAAATGAATAGATATTAAAAATGGATTATCCTACATTTTGAAAAGAAAAATGACAAGTATTTTATTTTCATTTTATTTAATTTGACTTGTAAGATAATTCATTTTTAATATTTATTCATTTTATTCAATTTTAACATTAATATTTCCTTTCTTATTAGATTTAAGTATATTTATAATAGTTTAGCTTAATTCTTATTATTTAGCTGAAGATGGCCGAAACATGTCCTATTTATATAGAATATATATAAATTGAGTATTGATTTGGCGTATAATTTTGAATATTTGATTAACTTCTATTTAATACGGATTTTAAAACATTTGTTTTAATGGCAAATGTATTCGCATTTTATGAAAAAAAATACATGTAAATAAAAAAAATGAGTATTTCAGAACAGGGAGGTTGTTTTCGCATGTCCCAGTAATTCCGATTATATTGTGTTGACCGATTGAAAAGTGTTATATCAATTATCAATAAGGCAACACTGGGAATTGGCTTCAAAGCTCCAAGTACATGGGACTGATGACCAAGATATTCCACGCTGCTAAAATGAATTATCATTACTTAATAGGACAGCAGTAGCAACGTTCGCTAAAGCGCAGGCTTAAGTTACGGGAGTCGGTAGACGTGGGTTCGAACCCCACAGTCGGCCGTCCTTGAAATGGTTTTCCGTGGCTTCCCCATTTTCAACTCCAGGCAAATGCCAGGATGGTTCCTAACTTCAGGCCTCGATCGTCTCTTTCCCAATCCTTACCTGAATTACATGTAGGCCTACAAGCTGTGGAGAACAGTAGTATTCCCTGACGACACTTTATGTGGTCGTGGTGGCCGTGATGTCTTGTACCTTGGCGTTCCTTGAAATAAACGGTAAGATGGCGTATCTTGAAGCAAATGCATGTTATTAGTCGTATTTCTTCCAATTTCTATGACTACTGTCGACCAAAGTATTATGTGTACTCGAGTTTGAAGGTTCTTTGTTAAGTAACCAATAGACCTACATAAAATCCAATACCATCAACATTTTCGTCGTTCTATTTTACGTTAGTTCATGTAGGTTTGGATTTTTAAATTTATATTTTAATATTTTTCATCGCACTTGGAACACAAAAAGTGCACGTTTTTAAGCGTGTTTCAACCATGCGTCACATTTAAGAATTATTATCTCAAAAGCCCGTCATCAGATCGAATCCAAATTTTAACACACTATAAATTGGAATGTTGTATAACTGGTTTGTTAATTTCACAATTTTTTGTGTCCAAGAAACAAAGTTGTTATCATTGTTGTAAGGTAACTTTTTCTCGGCTCGGGGTGGTTGGAAAATGTAGTTCGTGGTTGCGTTGTAATCGTTATACATCAAAAAGTTATGCTGTATGACTGTGAAATACGTAAATTAATTCACTTATTTTATATCGGTATTTGTACGAGGAAATAACACATGGTTCAACAGCTAGCCGCTCCAGCAAAAGCTGTACAGCGTTGCTGAGATGGAGCCCATCACAGCCGAGCGAGACGCGCCATGGTGCGTGTGGGCACCTTTTCGGCAACGCTGTAGAACTGTTCCCGGCGCGGCTAGCTGGTGAACCATGTGTTATTTCCTGGTACAATTACAAACCGATATAAAATAAGTGAATTAATTTACGTATTTCACAGTCATACAGCATAACTTTTTGATGTATAACGATCACAACGCAATCAAGAACTACATTTTCCAACCACCCCGAGCCGAGAAAAAGTTACCTTACAAAATTGATAACAACTTTGTTTCTTTAACACACACAATTTTGAAATTAATAAACCAGTTATACAACATTCCAATGCATATTGTGTTAAAATTTGGATTCGATCTGATGACGGGTTATTGAGATAATAATTCCTAATATGATGCATGGTTGAAACACGCTTATAACGTGCACTTTTTGTGTTCCAACTGCGATAAAAAATATTAAAATATAAATTAAAAACTCCAAACCTACATGAACTAACGCAAAATAGAACGACGAAGATGATGATGTTATTGGATTTTATATAGGTCTATTGGTTACTTCACAAACAACCTTCAAACTCGAGTGCACATAATATTTTGGTCGACAGTAGGCTGAAATGACATACTGTAGTCGTCGTCGGCTCGTGAAGCGTCACCGGTGCGTCAAGCGCACCTCTGCCTGGATTTGAATCTAATTTGGACTAAAAAGATGTTTAGTTTAATAAATAATTTTTACTCGAGTGATTAATATTTGAATTTTTAGCCTACTTTTTACATTTTGCAAAAATGAGGAAAAAGTAGACTTATAAGATCGATCCGGTCAAATATCTGTCTGTCTGTGTGTGTCGTCCCCCCCTATCAACTCCTAAACGGCTGCAACAATCGAATCCAAATTTGGTATGAGTAAAGATCTATACCTGAATATCTCAAACCCATATTTGACTATTATGTCAGTGCTACCAACTGCTGAAAAACCGCAATTGAAATTTGAGCTCCATGATGGATATCTTGGAAAGTATGCACCGGAGCTATTCCAAAATTGGCACACAAATAGATAATGATGTTTCAGTTTATTCTCCAGGAGGCCATACATGGCAGTGTTGCCTAAATGATTATAAACTTGCTGATAGGCCCGAAATTTAAATGCATATAACTTCTACACTATCAACTGGAATTAAACCAAATTTCGTATGTGTTATGTGTACATAGCCAGATATGACTGAGTGTATTCCTGAGAGACAACAGGGCTGCCAACTGTTAATAAATGCTCTCAATTTCTTTTATCCAAATACCAATATATCAGAAAGTATGCAAACCGACAGCTTTATAGTATGCCCACTTATAGTACCTGACATTCTATATTAATTTCTATGTAACTTATATACGTCAGTGCTACCAACATGATTCTAAGCCTGCTGATAGGACGAATTTTTAAATACATTTTACTTCCATACTATCATTTGGATTTCAACCTAATTTTGTATTCTGTACGTTACCTTAAGAGATGGAAGTAAGAATTTATTCAGTCACCAGGGCTGCCAACTGTAGTGCTCTATTAGGCTGTAGTATGCCAGGTATGCAGTATTTAGAACTAACTAGAAATTTCGATATTACCAACTTAATTTCGTCATTATTCTAGATAGATCGATATAGATTAATCATTGGCATGAATCTTAAATTTTAAGAAAAGTAGGCTCTTTAGTTCGTCACGGAACTTCTTGTTTTTACATGTACGGTGCTGCTTCCTATATTAACGGTAGTTCATCCAGTGCCCACGTACGGCAGCGCCCGTAGCACGGTCGGGTATCTTGCGCATTCCGTGTAATGCCATATCTTTGACTTCATGAGCTCCTTGTCTTATATTATTGTATATTGTCCTCGTATGTTCCAGTTAGTTGTAAGATAATAAACGTCGTAATTAAGTAAATGTGGAATTCCCTTATGAGCTACCAGAGAGAATGTTTGCACACAACATTTTTTGGTCCTTCCGATTGCCGGATATAGGTGAACTACGTAACCATCTATGAAAATAGCTAACTTGGTTGAGTTAGAGAGCACAGAACTACATCAGTAAGTACATTCCGGTTCAACATTTCCTTTGTCCTTTTCTGACCGGGTCATCATGGATACCAATCAAAAACGTGTATTGACAAAGAAAAGAGCAGTCATCAAATCTCGCGTGACTCGCTTAAGTACATTCGTGAATGAATTTGCAGGTGGGAATTTTAACGATATAAAGGTTAGGAAGCAATCATTGGCGAGTTTAATGGATGAGTATATTGACATTCAGATACAATTGGATATCGATGATGCTGAAAACGAATCACATGATCTAGATAGAGCAGCCTTTGATGATTTATGCTTGGACATTAAGTCAAAAATGGAAACACTGTTGTGCCCCGAACATACACACCCACCTCCGCCATAGTTGTGCACTAAAACTTCCAACTATTTCACTACCCAAGTTCAATGGCGCTCTACAAGATTTCATGCATTTCTATGATACCTTTGTAGCACTGATCATCAATAATGAAACAATCACAGACATTCAAAGATACTATTATCTTCTATCATGCTTGTCTGGGGAACCACACCACCTCATTGAGAATTTACCAATTTCACATGATAACTTCAAGGTCGCCTGGGAATTAATTCGCAGTCGGTATCACAATCCCAGACTTATATCAGATCTCCACATCAAGGAATTGTTGTCACTCCCTAATGCAAAGCACGATTCTCCTAAGGAGCTGCGTTTGCTAATAAATCAACTTAGCAGCAACTTAAATGCCATAGAAGCTTTAAAAATCGAAACGCCCCTACATGACCTCATGCTGTCGCACTTAGTTTTGGAGAGAAACAGGCTCAATCTCAGGAATGGGAGAACGGTACGTCAAATTAAACGCACGCCAACTTGAAGGACTTAATTCAATTCTTGGAAAACAATTGCCAAACTTTAGAAATAGTCACGTCCAACAAGTCAGCTGCTGTAACCCAAGATAGGTCAAGCATGGTACAAGTTCAAGGGGACCACACCGAACTTTCGTCACCACGTCACCTTATTGTGTGCTATGTAAGACATCTCACAGTCTGCATAAATGCCCCAAACTTAAGTACATGGATGTAAATAGCCGGGTAGGTGTTGTGAGGGAACATAATCTTTGTTTCAATTGCTTGAGAAGTGACCATGTAGCCAATAATTGCAACTCAGGCAACTGCAGAACATGTAATAAACGTCACCACATATTGTTACATATTCACCAGAATATGAACAGTACTGCTACCCCGGTACTAAATGCATCCCAGCAGCAAGCATATTGTTCTGTCAGAAGCGCATGTCCTCACAATGAAGTATTGTTATCAACTGCCAATGTTAACATTAGGGATAGCAAAGGTCAAATGCATCAATCTCGAGCACTATTAGACAGTGCATCACAGATGAACTTCGTGTCTCAAGACTTAGTAGACCGTTTGGGTATCAAACTGAATCGTCATTCGATACCTATAAATGGTATCAGCAACACGCAAGCGACTCAATCCTCTTACTTCTGTCAACTTCAGATAGAGTCGAGAGTTAGTACTTATAGTCGGCATATAGTAGTCCTGCGTCAGATTACTGGTCCACTGCCTTCATCTAGAATAGATTACGAGGACTGGCAACTGCCCGTCAACATTCCATTAGCTGACCCGAATTTCTACCAGCCCAAAGAGATAGATCTACTGTTAGGTGCTACTATATTCTTTGAACTCTTAAGACCTGAACAACAATCTAGGATGGTTACCCTACTCTTCAAAATACACAACTTGGTTGGGTGCTATCTGGATGTACCCCCTCTCACTCAGTTCAACAACGTAAGAATGGAACAATATCCTTGTTGTCCACGGCTGAAACCTTGCACACACAGGTGGAACGCTTTTGGGAACACGAAGAGCTTACGACTCGTAGCCATTCCAAGGAAGAAAGTCAATGCGAGGAACATTTTCAGAAATCCTTCACGCGCGATGAGTCGGGCAGGTTCATAGTGAGACTACCACTTCGGCAAGGAGTAGGAGAACTTGGTGACTACTTTGACAATGCCAGGAGGAGCTTTGGCTTTATAGAGAGGAAATTGCTTCCGTGCACACAAGTATGCGCTAACAGCAGATATCGAGATGATGTTCCGACAGGTCCAGATTCATGAAGCCGATCGAGACTTCCAGAGAATCTTATGGCGCAGTTGGCTGATTACGGATCCTTCAACCTGGCCTGAACTTACCACTGTTCGACCAACCGAAATTCCTGAACAACGAGGAGTAAGATTGTGTTTCTTGGCGAGTAATCACAATGCAGATAACATTTTCATCCGTTTCTCCAGCTGGACTAAACTACACAGAGTAGTTGCTTACATTCTCAGTTTTTTTTTCACAATCTAAAGCAGGATGCAGCAGCAAGACGGCATGGAACTTTGACTACTGCCGAACTTCGCGATAGTCTGACAGCAATCATTCGCATCGTTCAGCATTGTTCGTACAGTCAGGAGATTCATAATTTACATAAAAAGAACCAGTGTCACTTCAGAGCAAACTTCTCACTCTGCACCCTTTCCTAGATCGTGACAATCTATTGAGGGTGGGCGGCAGGCTAAAGAATGCTGAAGCTGAACATCCTTTGATACTGCCACCTAAGCATCATGTCACGAAATTGCTTATTTGGAATGAACACATACGACTTCTGCACGCAGGAAGCCAACTTATCTTAGCTTCGTTGCGGCAACGGTGGTGGATAACCAATGGCCGATCTGCTATCAGGCAGGTGATCCGCAGTTGTGTAACATGCTTCCGAGCGAAGACCAATGACACCAGTCAACTCATGGGACAGTTTCCTAAGCCTAGAGTGACCCCTAGCAAGCCATTCTTTCATTGTGGTGTGGACTATGGAGGTCCGCTGCATGTGAAATATGGAAATCCTCTAAGTAAAACTCAGAAGAAATGCTACAGAGCATTGTTTGTGTGCATGGTGACCAAGGCAGTACACATTGAGGCCGTCAGCGATCTATCCACGGAGGCGTTTATTGCCGCCTTAAGAAGTTTCATTTCAAGACGTGGCCGTTGCAGTCACATGTACAGTGACAATGGCACGTGCTTTACCGGAGCAAGAAGGAAATTAGATGAATTGTCACGCTTCATCCGGACAGAAGATCATCAAACGAACGTATTGAACTTCACAGCTGAAGAAGGAATTCGTTGGCATCACATACCTCCTCGCTCCCCTCACTTTGGCGGACTGTGGGAAGCAGGTATAAAATCAGTGAAGACCCAACTGAAGAAGGTTGCCGGTAACACTGTGCTAACCTTTGAAGAAATAACCACACTGCTCACACAAATTGAAGCATGTTTAAATTCGAGACCAATCGTCGCAATACCCAACAGTCCTGATGAATACGCTTTCCTCACTCCTGGTCATTTCTTGACTGGCGAGCCTTTAGTCTCTTTCCCTGAACCTGATTGTCACTTAGCGCCATCAGCACGGCTGACAAGATGGCAATTGGTCCAGAGGTGCCGACGACTCATCTGGAAACGCTGGTCAACTGATTACTTGGGCCAGCTCCAGCAGCGTTCCAAGTGGCTTCAGAATCAACCCAACCTCAAAGCAGGAAGGCTGGTACTTCTGAAAGAAGACAATACTCTCCCCCTCACATGGCCAACCGGAATAATTGAAGAGCTTCATCCTGGGATTGATGGTTTGGTGCGTGTAGTAACTGTGCGGACAAGCAAAGGGTCATATGAAAGGCCAGTGACAAGGATCAGTATTTTCCCTGACGAGCTCATTTAAAGGACTACCTCTGTACTGTGTTCCTCTTTGTTTCTTATATTTGTATGTGTACAGTTTCTGTTGTTAGTTGCTAGAGACTTGCGTTGGAGAAGTGTGTCTATGAATTGCTACCAATTTTGTAATTTGTTTGACAAATTAGGTGGGCGGCATGTACGGTGCTGCTCCCTATATTAACGGTAGTTCACCCAGTGCCCACGTACGGCAGCGCCCAAAGCACGGTCGGGTATCTTGCGCATTCCGTGTAATGCCATATCTTTGACTTCATGAGCTCCTTGTCTTATATTATTGTATATTGTCCTCTTATGTTCCAGTTAGTTTTAAGATAACAAACGTCGTAATTAAGTAAATGTGGAATTCCCTTATGAGCTACGAGAGAGAATGTTTGCACACAACAATTATTATTTAATTTGCCTTGATTAAGGGGTTTGACAATGGGGGATCTGAATTAATGTTCACATAATGACTTATGGAATTTAATTATTTTGTGATTTGACTTAGCTATTGGCCGTTACAACTTCACTCTCTAGTTCACTGCAGTTTGGGATGATGTTCGCTTATTATGCTAGATGGAGCATAGCTACTTATCATCCCCGCTCGCCATGGTGTGGATGGTTTATAAGTCGTGTACAGCGGCAGCTTCAGCTCGGTAATAATAATATAATAATGGAAAAAGATCTGAATCTGTTAAGTTTTTGAATTGATTCTTTAGGAAGTAAGAGAGACCACTGGTGGGTTGGTTTTTAAGTATGAAAGGAGAAAACAGACCTGTAGTAGGTTTTTGATTGAAATAATAGTTGTTTTTAATAAGCCTCGCTTTGATTTGGGGAATAATGTTTATGAAAATGGATTGGTGGTATGAGCTGAATGCTTGATATTTCAATCGAGCCCACGACCCACTGGGCACCATCTCGAGCGAGCCAGCCGTGGCCTACCCCTCAGGCAGGTACCCACGAGGTCGCGAGACCAGTAGAAACAATGTAGTGGGCTGACAGACTGAATTATTGTTGTGAAAATCTGGTTCTGTAGCGGGGAGTTTGAATTTCGAAGAGTTCTGCTCCGATTGGCTGCTCGGGTCTTGTGACAGCCAATCAGAGCCTGGCAGTGCCTGGCTGCTTTGAATGTGTTTTTATTATTGTTATTGTTTGTTATTGTGTTGTGATTAATTATTGATTGGTTTAATTGTAATTCTATTGATTTTGTACGTGTAGAGAGGAATTATGTGCTATAGCCAGCCGAAAAACAGCCACGTGACATCCCATGCGATCAGGCTTAGCCTAAGCCCAATCCTCAGGCAGGCTCCCAGCGATCAGGAGTCCTGTGTTCGATCGTGGCTAAGCTAGTGTAACGGCAGAGAGTTGGGAGATTAGTGTTGTAGTAGCTGGGAGAGTTCAGTAGCGGGCTGGTCTGTAGGTGGGGCTGTTTGGAGAGAGAGTTGTGATGGAATGTTGGGACGGGTTCGATGCCTGGTGAATGCTTCTTGCCTATGTTTGATGGCGTCTTTGATATACTTGCACCCTGCGTAGGACGCCGCGTGATTGCCCCCACAGTTTACACACGTGGGGCTGTCCTTAGCTACCGTACAATCTATGTGGCGATGATTATCGCCACATCTGTTGCAGCGGGTATCATGTCTGCAATTTGCGGCATCATGGTGCAAGCGTTGGCAATTAAAGCACTGTATAATGAGTGAGTAATGCTGTATGAAAGCTGGGCGGCGTCGCGGCGCCTGAATTGGTGTCTTTTGTTTGTTGGGAGACTTGTGTTTGCGCGACGCTAGTTCTGAGGAAGAGTGCTGCTTGTGGGCTGGAGATTTAGGTAATGTAAGGCCATCGGGTGCTGTGTCAGTGGCGTGCGTGGTAGAGTGAGTTGGGGGAGGATCAGTTTGTGTCTTATGTTTGCGCTTTGGTTTTTCTGTAGAGTGTTTTTCAGGGACCAGAGAGATCCGAGTTGTTGGAGTTATTGTTAGTGTATGGACTGTTTGAGTTTGTTCTACCGATGAATACTTAGGCATAGGTCGTGGGATTGGGATGGTTTGAGATTGCTCCTCACTGGTCTGCTTGGGTTCAGTTGGAATGAGCATATCTTGAGTGTCTACAATGTATGGGCTCAAGTATCTGAATGGGGGAATAGCTGAGTGAGCCTTGAGCGCTGCGCCCAGGTCGGTGAGATGTCTCCCATGCGCTGAGATGACCGTAACATAATGCTGCACAGTCTCCTCGATGCATGTAACGTTGTGGAAATGGGAAGCAAGTGCTAGGCATATGGCCTGTCTGAGTGTGACGGGATCAATGTTGCGAGGAGGGTGGATCATAACCATGCCGTTCCATTCGGGAACTGGTTTTTTAGAATGAGTAGTTTATAGCTGTTCTGATATGTCAATTTCGAGGGTCCAGTTGGATCGTGAACGTGTGCGTGGTGTATCCCGGAAGGTATCCCAGGCCTGATCAGCTGGATCAAAATCTTCGGGATTGCGTTTGCTTTGAGAGTTCATGTCTGTTTGAGTGAAGCGGAAAGTATGAGTAGAGAATGGATGAATGAATAGGTCAAATGCTTGGCAGACCTTAGGAAAACGTAGTTTTGCTTCGCCCAAGAGAAATACCAGTCGTCCAAGGTTTCCAGTTACTAAGCAGAGGGGCTGCGACAGTGGACGAGATGGTAGAATTTAAATTTAATAATTAATTTATAATTTATTAATTATTTATTGACTGCAGGTGTGAGAAGGGATGAGTAGAGCTTGGCTGCAACTCGGGGTGATAGGATTTTCTTGACTTGGAATGTCTGAGGGTGGGCTATAAGCTTGGTTTCGGGCGATACTGGGTAACGGTTGGAATGGTATTGTTGCTTGAATAATGTAGGGCGGGAAGGAAATTGACTAGTGGCTGGGTAGGGTTAGATGGTAGCGATGAGTCGTAGCCTCGGCGGACCATCAATTGACATAAAATGTGTTTAATGTATTCGCTGATCGTGGCGGGAGCTCGGAGCAGTAGCTGCTGTCTTGCTCGGAAGCTAGCGAATTCCCATTTCTATAGCTAGTCTAAAATGACATAGTCATACGTTATGCGCCAGGAACCGGTGCGTCAAGCACTCCTCTGCCTCGATTTGAATCTAATTTGTTTTAATAGCTGATTTTTGAATTAATAAAAAAATTGCATGTAATTAATACTTCGATGTTGTCTTTAATTTAAATTTGACTTGATTGAGGGGTTTGACAATAAGAGTTTTGAATTTAAAGGTCGTATAATGACTTTGTGGGTTTTTTAGTAACGTGAGTTGACTAAGTTATTGACTGCAAATCTTGCACATTACTTCACTCAACATAACTTAGCTACTTATCATCCCCGCTCGCCATGAGTTGGATGGTTTGATAGTCGTTTACAGCGGCAGCTTCAGCTTGGTAATAATAATAATAAAAGTAAAAAGAATTTGAGAGTTTTAGTTAATGCTTTAGGACAGTGGTTCCCAACCTTTGTCAGCTGACGCCCCCCTTTTCAGATACGGAAGTTCATCCCCCCCCCCCTCTTCGCCCCCTCCCCGCCACTCATCGCTGCTATAACCACTTCGATTGTCGCGGAGGATATAGACCTAACCTAATAACACTACATAATGGAATAGGCCAATCTATTACATACTAACTTCATTTTAGCTCAATACGAAGAACACACTTTTACATCAAATCCTTAAATTAGTCAACAAATGTCAGTGGGAGGGTTGACACTGTTTTCTCTTGGTAACTTTCGGTATTTTAGGTTTGATATTTGACAGAGCACAGTGAATATCACTTGCAACATCAAGCCGAGAGCGCTGCTTCGTTTCTATGATACTCAGCGTTGAAAATCCTGACTCGCATAAATATGACTTTGCAAATTTGGCTCTTACAGGCTACACTGCAAGACAGTTTACCCAGAATCATCTTTTAGCTTTGATTAACACTTCAAATCTATGGCTTCTTCTTGAAGCTGTGCTGGCAGTGCTTCAATGTCAATGGCGAACGAATTTCTTGTTAGCATCCAGGACCATTCTTCCGACGAAATATCAGAAAAGTAGAAGTTGAATTATTGTGCCAGGGAATCCAAATGTGTCCGAATTTGCACCTAAGTTTATTACGATCACGTTCATTTTCCGGCAAAATTTCATTATTAAGGCAGTGAAAGGATGAGAAGTTGTTCAACTGAATCTGGTGTTTCCATAACTGTATTTTTTCCAGGAGTCCATAACATTGAAGTTTTTGCCTTGGAGCTTTACGTTAACTATTCAATGCTTCAAACAAATCACAAAGATATGCCAACGAGACGATAAAATTGGCATAATTTTGCTCCTTACAACACAGCAAATTCCTTATTTCACCTCCAACCACGCGTCTCCGGAGAGGCTTTGCCGACAGTTGGCAATTACCAGTGCTTTTGAACGATTGACTTGGTGCGACAATCACTTGGAGAGATTCGAAAAATGTTTATTTTACAAAATTGTAGTATTCGAGTTAAAAAAAACTTAATTTGGAAATCCATTCACGCCCCCCTTGATAAAGCCTTACGCCCCCTTGGGGGGCCCGCCCCCCAGGTTGGGAACCCCTGGTTTAGGAAGTTAGAAGACCACTAGAGGGTTGGTTTAGAAGTATGAAATAATAATAGACCTGTAGAAGGTATCTGGTTGAAATAATAATTGGTTTTGATAAACCTCGCTTTGATTTAGGGGATAATACTATGAAAAAGGGATTGACTGTGTGTAGTGAAGGTGCGGTAGTATAGACCGAACCCAAGACCTACAGGTCACCATCCCGAGCGAGCCGGCCATGGCCTTCCCTTCAGGCAGGTACCCCACGAGGTCGCTAGGCGAGTAGAAACAATGTAGTGGGATGACTGACGGTATTATTGTATGTATGTATTCTTTATTGTCAGACAGATAGACTCCACTAGTGACAATATAATAATTAACAATAAAATTTACAATTATAAACAAAACAAAAACAGCAAACACGTACAAAAATAGCAATACACTAATCTATTATAAATCAGCAACCACAACCATACAGACACACACTCTAACATCCTATCTCAAGCATTCATTCATGCAATCCCTTTGTACAAGAACACTACAATAATTATTACAGAAAAAAAACTATCAACAGTAAACAGAAACAGGCAAAAACATAAAATAAAAGATAAGAAGACAAAGTTCAGAAACTAGGGAAAGTAATACAAGAGCGACATTCAAGGATCTAGATAACAGCAAACAAAAAAATACATTACTTCATTCACTCGTACATTCAATCAAAAAATCAATCAACCATTCATTCGACCACATGTTCAATCAATCAACGCAAATAGAAATTAACCCAATATGCAATACACTATTTTACAGCCCACTTGAGATATCTCTCATAACAGTTAATAGAGAGTCGAAGTGAATATCAGTAGCACTTCTACTCTCCATCAAGCTGTATGTTGACTGCAACCGGATCAGACATGAATTTTTGTGCACATTAATTCTCGATCTGACCCCATCGAACGTGTGCTTCCGTCTGGTGGTTCTCTGAGGGACGTGAAAACCCAAGTTAGCTAGCAACTGATTAGAGTCAATTCCGCCATTTACCAGCTTCCAAAGGAATCTCACGTCACCCACTGTGCGCCGACTGCTAAGTGGAGGAAGACCGTACACGTTGCAATAACTCTCATACTCAGCTCTATGGTAAGGTCGTCCACCCCTGTAACAGAGCCATTTAATAAATCTCTTTTGCACACGTTCGATGGCGTCAATTTTATTACTGTGAAAGGGATTCCAGATCACACTACAGTATTCTAATTTAGGCCGAATGAGTGACTTAAATAATTTGGATAGAGTTATGTCCGAAAAATAATTTAAACAATTTCTTTTTAAAAATCCCAGGATCCGGAAACTTTCACGACATATTTTTGAAATATGTTCATCGAACGAGAAATTATTAGTGATTGTCACCCCTAGATCCTTAATGGTTGACACTCTACGTAGCGTTTCATTTTTAATACAGTAATTAAACCTGGGTAGGAGGTTACGTTTCAATGAAACTGACAACACTTTACACTTTTCAGTATTCAGTTTCAGTTTCCATGTTTCACACCATTCACTGAGTTGGTGTAGGTCTTGTTGCAACAACTCACAGTCATTTATAGTACTGATGGGCATATACAGTTTAAGATCATCAGCTTACATCAGGCACCTAGAATTATGAATTACTAGCAGGTACCCGCGGCTTCGCTCGCGTCATAGTCGTGTCATATTGTTATTCAATGAAATGCAGGTGTACCCCCTTAACACCCCTTTAGAAACTGAATATCCAAAAACCCTTCCTTAGTAGGCGTTTTCGACTTACAACGAACATATTCCCAAAATTTCATGTTTCTAGCTTTAATAGTTTTGGCTGGGCGATGATGAGTCAGTCAGTCAGTCAGGACACTTAGTTTTATATGAATTATACGAGGGATATCATTTACAAAAAGTATAAAAAGCAGAGGGCCCAATACAGAACCCTGAGGGACACCGGAAGTAACGTTAACAGATTTAGACTTATTATTATTAATTACAACTGATTGGGTTCTATTTGAGAGGTAGCTTTTGAAGAAACGTAAAAGATTACCAGTTATACCAAAGTTTGAAAGTTTAAGAAGCAGTAGGTTGTGATGAACGCTGTCGAAAGCCCTAGAGAAGTCAGTATAGATAACATCAGCACTACCACGGTTATTCATAAAGGTGGATACATCATGAGTGAAGACTGCTAGGTTGGTAGCAGTGGATCGCCTAGGAAGAAAGCCGTGCTGAAGTTCAGTGATGAATGGTGACACGTGAGCGTACACTTCGTCTCGAACAATTGATTCAAAGACTCGCGCGAAAATAGACATTAGTGTTACTGGCCTGTAATTTACTACCTTCTGCCTGGAGCCTTTCTTTAACACTGGGGTGATATGAACTGATTTCCAGTAATCCGGAAACACTCCTTCACTGATGGCTTGGTTGAATAGGATGTAAAGTGGACGAGATAGCTGGTGGCATAAAGATTTAATTATTTCTATAGGAATGGCATCAGGACCGGGAGACTTGCCAGAGGATAGATTATGTAATTTATTCTTGATGCAGTCTTCGGAAATATGGAAGTACGAAATGCTGTCATTACTGGAGGGTGGCAGATCAGGTAATGGTGGCGGTATAGAATTTACAGGAAGGAATAAGGTTTCGAAATAATCAGAAAACAGCTCACAGGCAGAGTTTGCATCAGTACTGGTACGTCCGTCATACTCGAGCGAGACTGGTAATCTGGTGTTCCTAGATCTCTGCTTAATGAAGGACCAAAGTCTGTTCGGATTAGTTTTAACACTGGAGTCTATGTCTTCCAGGTAGGCGTCATACTTTCGGCGTTGAATTTCTTTGAATTCGAGTCTCCTGACCACAAATTCAATTCTATGGCATTCCAAAGAAGAGCGTTTCCATTGACAATGAGCCCTATTTTTCGAATGTAGCGCGCTGATTACATCTGCATCAAACCAAGGTGGATAACGGTAGGGATTAACCTTCACACGAGGAACTGCTTCTCGAACTGCGGACATCAAGAGATCATAAAATATCTCACAATTCTCATTAATGTCGTTCCTGATGTCAAGGAGGGACCATGGGCAATAATCCAGTAGAAGTTTCAGGTGGTTCATGTCTGCTTTCTTCCAGTTAAAAATTTCCCTGCGAGGTAGTTTTTGAAATAAACTAGCGTCGTGAAAATCAATGTTCCATATTAGAGCACTATGGTCAGATGGAATCCACCCCGGTTTTTCTAACTCTACAGATTGAGAGATTTTAGGAATATTAGTAAACAGAAGATCAAGGTAGTTTTGTCCGCGCGTGAGATGTGGATTCAATTGATGCAGAGAGAATTCCTCAATTATCTCGCAGAAGATCGAGTTCACTGCACTTTCAGTTAGTTTTAAAGGTATGAGAGAAGGCCCTTCCTGCTGTCCCCATGAGATGTCCGGCATGTTGAAATCCCCACACAATATAACTGTATCCTTGTCCTTCAACTGGGCGTGCACCCTGCTGAGAGAGGTATGTAGCTCCTCCAAGTGGTTTAAAGAGGCAGGCGGGGGTAGGTACACACAGCCCACGAACACACTAGACCTTCCTTGGATTTCCAACCAAATAATTTCGCATTCACTTTCAAAGTCCGCTCTTCTCCTAGCACGCAACTGAGACTGCGTAGCAATGACAACACCACCCCCACGCCCAGGCCTGTCTCTTCTAAATATGTCATGAGTCCTAGAAAAGGCGAGTTCTGAGTCAAGAAAACTGTCAAAAAGCCAAGACTCATTTAAGGCTATTATTGACATATTATTAAAATCACTGCTGCTCAAATCTACTTTGTCCAGCTTGTTGGCCACGCTCTGAGTGTTCTGAAAGTATATGGTCATAGAACTGTTCGAACCCGGACCAGGATTAATTTCTACATCACCTGACAGTAGAAGAAGCATGAAGACTGTGGTCACCGTTGATGTTGATGTGACCGTACCTCTCCTAGTGAAAGGGCTGGCTCCTTTTAGCAGCATGGCAGGCGACAATCCAGCAGCAGAGAAACAACAAAAATTAAAACTCCGATTGGAGCACTTCCAGTTTACTGAAGCTTCATAATTCTTTTCACGAATCATGGACACCCTCACATCACTACCACTCACAAAAAAAGAACTAGTTACGTGAAAGAATAACATGAGAAAACAGCACAAAACAGGAGACCGAAACACACGCACTTCACTCACCGACGCCATGGTTCTGTAGTGGGGAGTTTGAAATTTCGAAGAGCTCTCTTCCTTAACCTGAATTAACTGAAGAAGATCCAAGAGATAATGTGAAGAACATAAACAAACATTGCACTAGACGATTGTCTCTTTAAATACAGGAGCATTTGTCTTAACTTAAATAAACTGAAGAAGATTCAGGAGACGGTGTTCAGAACAGATACGTAACAATAAACTATACGATTACTCACTATAATTAGGAAAAGAATAGCGTACGTTACAATTTGCTAGGCACGATATAAATCCTGAATACTAGTTATATGCTACACAGACAATACAGCATCAATATCATAACGCACGCCCGTCTAAGCTACGATAGCGCCATCTGTTAACAAAATAGGATTACTGAAAACGCATTACACCGACACTGAAGGCAGATAGGAATACTTCATCATGACGAGTTCAGAAGAAATAGCGGCTTCGGTGGCGTAGTCGGTAGCATGCTGAACTGCTGTGCCCAAGATAGCGGGTTCAAACCCGGCCGAAGTCGTCGGATTTTTTAAGAGCGTTAAAAATCCTTCAGTATGCCTTCCTTCGGAGGGGAAGTAAAGCCGGCGGTCCCATGTCATAGATTTATGGCATATAAAAGATCCTTTCACAGACTACACTTATGTAAAGCAAAATTGTTAGGTTAGATTTCGTCAGAACGCTCTATCAAAAGTTCCAACGTTCAACACTAGGTATCATTGATATCTGGTGGCGAAAGTTGGAACTACTTGAAATTGAACGGAACTTGTAGCTCACCCTTTAGGGTGTCCGCTGGAAGCAGCTACAGACTCAGGCGAGCCGAACATGTCCTCGGACACTCCCGGCACTAAAAGCCATACGATAAATAAATAAAGCTCTGGAACTTAACAGTATTAAGGGGAATCGCACCCGAGAGAGGGCAACGTCACCCGAATCATAAATGCTATAAAAAAATCATTCCAATCGCTTTCACAGTGTTTGATTTGATATGGGGAATCGATTTGCACACATACATGGCCGCTATCTGCAAACTATTGGGCTGATGGCCTTGTAGTTCAGTCAAATGATGCTTCCCACAAAGAGGTATGTTGTTGCAAAATTTGGTAGAGATCAAATGATTATGTTGTCGTAATTTGATTTAAGCTTTTAACATTTGGGTGGCCGCCATACCGTTTCCCTCAAGATAGCGGCGATATAAAACATGACACTGAGATGCCCTTTGCTAGTGCTACCTCTGTACCAAATTTCGTTCAGTTCGGTTTATACCGTGTCTTGTGTGGGGTTTCGCCTAGGAACTCCAAGCTGGCTCATCAGCGGGCTCGTGAAGTCCGTGCCCGGACCCCCACAGTAGTAGCTAAAGCACAGGTGTGCCTCATAAATAAGGAGGTAGCGCGCAGTGGGCTATTCCGGTATTTATTCTTGAAAGAAACAACAGAGGAAAATGCAGTCCCACACAAGTACGAAGTAGTGAAAGGCAGTAAAAATCTAACTGCTTTGTCAGCTATGTCTGCATAGTCTGCACGCCTCTCAACCCAAAAGTTCACAAGAGCCATTTTTAAAAAGTTTGCCTCAGTTCTGAGTCACAATTCAGTTCATAAAACTGCTCCTTATCTTTGACCTTAAAGTCCTCCGGCACATATAAATGTTTTTTTATTTTTTTAAAATTTATTTTTATTTTTAGCCTACTTTCGATTTTTGCAAAAAATGAAACTAGACTTATGAGATCAACACAGGGCGAATAAAAGTGTGTCTGCCTGTGTGTGTGTATGTGTATGTGTGTGTGTGAGTCTGTGTGTGTGTGTGTGTGTGAGTGTGTGTACTCTGAATGTCTGTCCCCCCCCCCCCCTCTTTCAATTCGAACACGGTGAATGCAAATTGAACGAAATTTGGTGCAAAGCTAGCACTAAGAAAGGACACCACAGTGTCATGTTTTATATCGCCGCCATCTTGACCGAAACGTAATGGCGGCCACACAAATGTTCAAAGCTTAAATCAAATTACGACTAACCTAATCATCCGATCTCTACCAAATTTCGCAATAACATACCTTTATGGAGGGAGCATCCTTTGACCAATCTAATAGGTCATTAGCCTAATAGTTTGCGGATTGTGGCCATCTTTGTGTGAAAATCGATTCCCCCTATCAATTCGAACACGGTGAAACCGAATGGATTGAAATTTGGTACAGAGGTAGCACTAGCAAAGGGCACCTCAGTGTCATGTTTTATATCACCGCCATCTTGACAGAAACGTAATCGCGGCCACCCAAATGTTAAAAGCTAAAATATAATTACGACCAACCTAATAATCTAGTCTCTACCTAATTTTGAAACAACATATCTTTATGTGGGAAGCATATTCTGACCAAACTGCATGATCATCAGACCAATAGTTTGCAGATGGTGGCCAAGTATGTGTGCAAATCGATTCCCCCTATCAATTCAAACACGGTGAAACCGAATTGAACGAAATTTGGTACAGAGGTAGCACTAGCAAAGGGCACCTCAGTGTCATGTTTTATATCGCCGCCATCTTGATGGAAACGGAATGACGGCCACCCAAATGTTAAAAGCTTAAATCAAATTACGACCATCCTAATAATTTTATCTCTACTAGATTTTGCAACAACATGCCTTTTTGTGGAAAGCATCTTATGACTGACTACAAGGTCATCAGCCCAATAGTTTGCAAATAGCGGCCATGTATGTGTGCAAATCCATTCCCCATATCCATTCAAACACGGTGAAACCTAATTGAATGCAATTTTTTACAGAGGTAGCACGAGCAAATGGCACCTCATATTCATGTTTAATATCCCTATAGCACGTTGTATTTCAACAAGCTACTACAACCAACATTCAATTATACTCCTTGAAAAGGACAAAGAGTTATAACAATACCCATGCATTTAGGAGAAAGTAGGCTATATGTTCTTTACTGAACATCTTGTTTTTTTTTATATTGTTCGTAACATCACCGCGTACCACAGTTTGGGAAACACTCTTCTAGTGTACATGTTGTTGGGCACTGACTGCACTGAAGCAGATGGTAGGACGTCTGCGTTGTTCCACATTCACAAAACGGTGACTCCACTTGGAAACCCCTATTCATTAAGTTGATTTTGCATCTTGTGACACCCGACCGAAGTCTGCTGAGTGATCTCCATGTACTCCATTTCTCTGTGAAACCGACTGGTAGTTTTTCAGAGGGGGGAAACCATTGTCCAGGGCTGTAGAACCTTGCACGCCACAAAGTGGTTCAGGATTGTTGTGAAGTCCCGACAAGAGCTTCTGTTGTTCTGAGGAAGCTTTTCCTAGATTTTAGTCGGGGTTTTGCAGGTCGATGTCCAAACAGAGGATGGGCTTCAGAAGTTTCTGCCCTTTTTCTTTCTAATTATTCGCCGCTACCTATCGGCGGATGACAGGGGGGCGATACCAGCAAGGGTGTACAGCTTGTCCAGCGAAGTGGGCTTGAGGCACACTGATCTGGCATGATTAAAGGGCACTACCAGGAAATCACCTATGAGACTTCAAAAAATTTGTTAACTACAAAACGAACATGGCGGCCAAGCAAAGTTGAAACATGTAAGTAGACTTTTCTCGCGATTTAGCAATCCAAACGCAATGAAACTTAATACAGCAAATATTTATACACATTGTAACTGCACTGGCATCTAATTTAGATCATTATTGTTTACATAACTTCAAATGGCGGCTGTGCGAAATATTTCACCGGCATTCTATATCTCCGAAACTATTACTGATATCACCCTGAAATTTTGGACAGTAATAAAGGGTACTACTAGAAGTTGAGATTTCCAGAAACCTGCAAAATACAAAACGAACATGGCGTCCAAGCGAAAGTGAGACTTTTTAATAGACTCTTCTCGCAATTTAACCATCTGAGCGCAGTGAAATATGTTACAGTAAATTTTTATACATATTGTAATGCACTGGCATCTAATTTAGTTCAATTGTTCACATAACCACAAGATGGCGGCTGTGCGCAATTTTAAAATTGAGTTTTTTTTCTTTTGTATTAATCATGCGATCGAAGTGAACGTTTGAATAATGAACCTACGCAAAAATCATCATCTAATATTAAATAACTCTATGGCCTACATATATAAAAATCCAACATGACGACCATCCGAAATATTTAGACGGTTCTCATTATCTACGAATCAAACTGAAATTTTGTTTGATGGTAGAGGCAATTAACATAAGCAGGATATATGAAAATAGGCTGTATAGTTATTCACAGAACTACTTGTTATGAGACGTAGGCATAGGTGGTTTTAGAGGGATGACAGAAATAGGTACAAATACAAACACGTAATGTTATTTCGCTCCATAGTAACGGTCTATTGATCAATATAAAGTCTTTCGTTACATTGAATTACTTTCACTGGTAAACAAAAGCCTTGCGTCAGTCCCAATATCATTATGTTGACATACATGCCATCGTAGGAGGGTCTGGGAGTGAACTTTCTTGTTTGAACTCAAAAATGACATTCATTAATAGATCCTGCCGCATTTCAATGGCAGAAAACATTCCCAACTTTAATATCTCGCCATTCACTCCGATCCGATCGTACCCCCTGGGAACTCGCCCTCTTGTCGAGATTATAGGATGGATAACATCAAAAAGAACCGCAGGCTTGTCTGAGGGGAGAATATTATGAATGGCGCCGCAGATCTTTGAATGCGATTACTTTCTTCAAATGATAATGTTAATACAAGTGGCATGTGCTACCGCAAAGCGTGATCTGTCAATGTTCTCAAAGGAGAGCGCCATGCAACAGTGCTCTAGTGCTGCGTGTTCCCAGGGACGTTTTAAATGTATTGGGATATGGAAAAATCCAACTCGCATTTATTAGCCTATTTTCAAATTTGAAAAAATAGGCTTATGACATCACCTTTTGTCCGTGTGTGTGTGTGAGTGAGAGGTGTGTGTCCCCCTAATAACTTCTAAACGGCAGGAGCGATTTCAATGAAACTCGGTAAGTTCATATCACTATTTCGGAAGACTACGGCGTGCCCTTCACATTTTGTTACGTCTCACCAATCCAACATGGCGGCTGTGCGAAATATTTCACCAGCACTCAATATCTCCGAAACTATTCCCGATATCACCCTGGAATATTTTACGGTGATAAAGGGAACTACTAGAAATTCACCTATGTGACTTTTGAAAACCTGATAACTACTAAACCAACATTGGCGTCCAAGCGAAGTTGCGAACTTTAAATAGACGTTTCTAGCGATTTAACCAACCAAGCGCAATAAAAATTGGTACAGTATATGTTTATACACATTGTAATGTACCGACATCAAACTTCGTTCAATTGTTTACATAACCACAAGATGTCGGATGTGCGAAATATTTCACTGGCATTCTATATCTCTGAAACTATTAGCGGTATCACCCTTAAATTTTGTACAGAGATAAAGGGCACTACTGGAAGTTCATCTATAAGACTTTCAAAAGCAGGTTAACTACAAAACGAACATGGCGGCCAAGCGAATTAAAAATTTGAATAGACCTTTCTCGCAATTTAATGTTCCAAACGCAATGAAATCTGGTACAGGAAATGTTTATACATATTGTAGGTGAACTTCTAGTAGTTCCCTTTATCACCGTAAAAAATTCAGGGTGATATCGGGAATAGTTTCGGTGATATTGAATGCTGGTGAAATATTTCGCATAGCCGCCATGTTGGATTGGTGAGACGTAACAAAATTTGAAGGGCACGGTCGCGGTCGCCCGGAGTAGTGCTATGAACCTAACGAGTTTCATTGAAATCGCTCCTGCCATATAGAAGTTATTAGGGGACACACACACACACACACACACACACACCTCACACACACACACACACACAGACACACGGACAAAAGGAGATCTCATAAGCCTATTTTTTCAAAATTGAAAATAGGCTAAAAACATTCATTGAAGGATGTCGTTGGTACATGGATAAAAAAAAAAGAACACGCTACGAAGAATTAAAGCCCATTGGAGAGACTGCTCAAACGCATAACGGTTTTGTTAACTAAATAGACCCTACAAGGGCATTCGATGAATAATGGCAACACTGCCATAACATCACAAGGAATGTTATTAGGTTAATTTTGACATTACGAACTTCATTGCCATGTCAACAATACGTTGCCAAATACTTGGAAGATGTTTGGCAACCCGGTTCGGCAAAGTAAATCAAGTGTCCAAATTCAAATACCTGCGGGAAATTATGCAACCTTCAGACCAGAATCGTGATGCAAACAAGGAGAGAATCTCTAAATTGCAAAGAGCCTACAGATTCACATGGAACAGGTATAGTAAGAAATTCATCTCCCGTAAAGCAAAAATAAAACATTAGAACACGGTAATTCTATCCAAGGCACAATATGACTCTGAAACACTGATTATTGGGGGCTGGAAACTAATATATTGTTACGAGTGCTAGGCAGCTTCGTTACCTCACACGTGACTCAGGCCGCCTCAGGCTATCCCTGACTGTGTGTTACCAGCGCCTTACGCAACGGGGCTGCATGGACAAGGACATGGTCCAGAAGGTTCGTGGCCCACCTATTATTGGAAATCTCGAGAAGGTGTGAATCCTGGTCTCTTCTAGAAACATCTGTGAGTCGTCAGCCCCGATATATAAAGAGCGACCCTGGCCAGTGTCACTGAGTGTGTTTATACCTGTGCGAAAGAGGTAATGTGGTGACGTGTGAAATTGCGAAACAGTGTGTAGTATTCAAGAAAGTGTCAGACTGTGAATTGTGAACTTGAGGAAGAGTTGTTGTTATTTCTAGCGAGGACACCGGTCTCATTAGTGAGGGATTATCTGCGTGAGCAAGTGAAAGTGTGAGTGTTCTCCATAAGGGAGCAAACTTGAGGAAGACAGCTAATTGTTTCTATTTGCTTATTTGTGGTGTAACTTTCTGACCTGCAATAAAGCTAATATTTCTTTAAAGGACCATTTGTGGTGTGCTTTACCTACTTTGATCCAATTAACGAACTTGCTACTAGGGGTAGCACGTATCAATTTAGATATACACAAACAAGAAAGACAAATCTTGAGGAATATTTTTGGCCCAGTGTGTACTGCAGGAATTTGGATGAAAAGGAAACCCCAGGAATTTTTATCAGCATTCGGAGAAAATCCCAGGCACACTTAGGAAAAGATCTTTGAAATTGTATGGGCATATTCTCAGAATTAGTGATCACAAGCTAACTAAAAGAATTCTAAATCTTACTCTCTCAATGAAAGCTAAGAACAACTGCCTGCTTCCGGTTGAAAAAGACCTTCAGGAATCAGACATCTCAAGTGATATGGTACTGGACTGATCTAAATTTAGAGAACTAGTTGACAATCATAAATTTTCAGACCACCCAAACATTACATCCACCAGAACCTTGACGGAGGAGCGTAGAAAGAGCCTCAGCGTGAAGATGAAGAGATTTTGGGAGGATGAGAAAGCAAGATCCTCTAGATCGATTCAATCGCGCTCCTTAGACGGATGTAAATAAAAATAATAAAACTTTAAGCCCCCAAATATATCGTCAGTTTAATTTGTGACAGTTTGTTAAGTGCTGGCGTCAAAACTGCTGGAGGGAGCAAATGGTTTAAAAATGCGTGTGAAAGTACAGGGTGCCCGATAATGTTCTCCGCAGTGGGTACGTGCAGCTGTGAGTGGTTGAGTCATGAGTTTAGTTGGCTGCACTGCACTGTGTCTTTCAAAGCGGGACTCCCCCGTGTGGGCTGTCGATAAGCAAGCCTGCATGTCTTCAGTGTGTATTACAGTAAGCGAGCGTTCAGATAGATTATTGGAAGAGTGCAAAAGTATACAGGCGATAATGTTTACTACTGAAGAGAGAGTTTTTTTTTTTTGGTGGAATACGTTTTTCGCGAAGGCGATCGGTTTACACAAAAATGTAAATTTAAGATTTGAGGCGCGTTTTCTTAATTCTAAGTGTCCAAACAGTGATACCGCTCGGGATTCAATAAGTAAATTTCGTGTGACTGGCTCAGTTCACGATGTACCGGGAACAGGCAGGCCTACGCTGTTAACATACGAAAAACTTGATGAAATCTCCGATATAATGCTGCGTAGTCCAAGTAAATCAACACGAAAATTAGCTCAACAAACAGGAATCTCTAAGTTGACAGCACATAAAGCAGTAAGAGACAAGCTTCAGTTGTTCCCTTATAAAGTTACCGTGGTTCATGAATTAAAACAAACTGATTACGGAAAAAGAGTGATGTACTGTGAATGGTTCCAGCATCTGTTATGAATGGCTGTGGTGAGTACAAAGTTTACTGTTTATTTGTTATGATGCAAACGGCAGCCATGCGACCAACTTAACTGCTGTAACTAGCTCTCGCAGACGCATGTAGGCGCTGCGAAGAACATTCCCGGACTCACTGTAGAAGGCGCCACTAACATAAAACTAGGCTAAAAAGTATTATTTTTAACCTGAAAACCATTCTTCAAAAAAAAAAAAAAATAGAGGCGAACGGTTCCAAAATCCACCTTACCCATTTTGGAAAAGGATTTCAAGAGACAAAAAATGTTCAACTTCAGTTTTATTCATATACATGCGATCTGCACACAACTCGTGATATACAAGGTAGATATTAACAAATTAATATTGGATAAGGAGAGTTCTGGAACTGTCATGGTGGATCAGGTTAGATTCCCGGTCAATGCATGTGAGATTTTCAATGTGAAATACCATGCCCTGTGGTTCAGATTCCACGTAAAAAGGAGGTCCCATGGCTCATAATCGTGAGATTATTTGGTGGCGTAGTCGGTAGCATGCTGAACTGCTATGCCCAAGATAGCGGGTTCAAACCCAGCCGAAGTCGTCGGATTTTTTAAGAGCGTTAAAAATCCTTCAGTATGCCTTCCTTCGGAGGGGAAGTAAAGCCGGCGGTCCCATGTCATAGATTTATGGAACGTAAAAGATCCTTTCACAGACTAAACTTGTGTAAAGCAAAATTTGTTAGGTTAGATTTCGTCAGAACGCTCTATCAAAGTTCCAACGTTCACCACTAGGTATCATTGATATCTGGTGGCGAAAGTTGGAACTACATGAAATTGAACGGAACTTGTAGCTCGCCCTTTAGGGTGTCCGCTGGAAGCACCTACAGCCTCAGGCGAGCCGAACATGTCCTCGGACACTCCCGGCACTAAAAGCCATACGATAAATAATAATAAATAAATAATAACGTAAAATTATAATCATCCTTCCTTCCTCCCTTCCTTCCTTCCTTCCTCCCTTCCTTCCTCCCTTCCTTCCACCCTTCCTTCCTTCCTTCCTTCCTTCCACCCTTCCTTCCTTCCTCCCTTCCTTCCTTCCTTCCTCCCTTCCTTCCACCCTTCCTTCCTTCCTTCCTTCCACCCTTCCTTCCTTCCTTCCTTCCTTCCACCCTTCCTTCCTTCCTTCCTCCCTTCCTTCCTCCCTTCCTTCCTTCCTTCCTTCCACCCTTCCTTCCTTCCTCCCTTCCTTCCTTCCTTCCACCCTTCCTTCCTTCCTTCCTTCCTTCCTTCCTTCCACCCTTCCTCCCTTCCTTCCTTCCTCCCTTCCTTCCTTCCTTCCTTCCTTCCACCCTTCCTTCCTTCCACCCTTCCTTCCTTCCTCCCTTCCTTCCTTCCTTCCACCCTTCCTTCCTTCCTTCCTTCCTTCCTTCCACCCTTCCTTCCTCCCTTCCTTCCTTCCTTCCTCCCTTCCTTCCTTCCTTCCTCCCTTCCTTCCTTCCTTCCTTCCTCCCTTCCTATCGAAAGGTCGTTGTCTGGTTGTGCTCTTTCAGCAAGGTAGTTTCCTTCATTTATTCATGTTCGACTGCTCGTTTCTGTTTGAATTTCCTCCTCATAAACAAGTATCAAAATTATATTTCAATGTCAAAGATAATTAATAGAGTTAATACATCCCCATTTAATGATTACTAAAATAACATCTTCATTTGGTATTTATAATCAAACATTACATAATTATTGTAGGCAGAGTGCGTGCTTCCTCGTAGACGTCACTGAACGTATATCCCCGCTGGGCGTCATACGAGCTCAATCGATGTGGGAATGTTGGATTGCGTGGCACAATGGGCCATTCCCATCCTCGGGCAAGTCTGAATTCCTTTGAGGAAAATACAGACTCTTTACTGATTAAAACTTCCTGTGTTGACATCATAAGCAATCCACGGAGAAGGAAATAGATTATGTTAGTGAAAGAAGAAACAGATTGTTGGTTGATTGGTTCCTTAGTTTAGGGGCTGCGACAACGCGGTCATGTAGCCCCGTGTACTTTGGGTGTGTGTATAGAATCTGTCTGATAACCGGTGTTAATTGTGATGACTGTATTAGTGTGTGTTGTATGTATGTCTACCCCTTATTATTCCCGTTTTTCCAACGGGGTCGGGGATGAGATGCGATGGAAGTCTTTGTGGTGATGGTTTTTACGGCCGGATGTCCTTCCTGACGCCAACCTCATGAGAGGAGTTAATGAGAGATGAAATGAATGATGGTGAATGAAACTGGGCAAGGATGTGGAAGGAAGCGGCCGTGGCCTGTCAGAAGGTACCGTCCCAGCATTTGCCTGGTGTTGAAAATGGGAAACCACGGAAAACCATTTCAAGGACGGCCGACGGTGGGGCTCGAACCCACGCGTCTATCGAGTCAGCAGATAGCTTGGCCCCATGACCTAATGCTGCGCGTTAGCCAGCGTAGCCACTACTGTCGGTATTGTATTAGTGCGTGTTATCTGTTTTAATTCAAGTAAGGACTGCAGACGATAATTTCAAATAGTTCCTACTTTTCTACCAAATGCTACCGTCCACGACACCTAGCTTGCGGACTTGGCTACTAGATGGCATCGCAGTCAGCACCTGACGGCGAAAATTGGAACTAATAGAGAGTTATCAATTGAGGGGTCTAGATGCAAAACTCACGTTCTCCACTTTTTCTAATTTTACAGAAACTAAAAAAATCTTCTTAAATTTATGTAACGAATGGAATCTCTATGAGACTTTGCTTTCGTTGCAGGCTATACTTAATTACACCTTCTTGTATAAACCATGTTTCATTATTTAAATTAATTTATCTGAGAAATAGGTTTTAATTTTGGAGAATGTGACTTTTGCATCCAAACATCGGAGACTGTGTCTTTTGTGTCTTTACTTTTGACAATAAACAAAATGAATTACTTCAGACAAAACAATAGAAAAGTTGGCCAAGTTTGTGAAAAATGTAGACAAAATGAAACCAATTGCATTGTTGGAATACACTATATTATTTATTCATTGGTGCGAATGAAAGGTATAAATTGCTATCGAGATCAAACACGGAATCGTGTACGCTAGATTTCATTATGTCTCATGTTAACAACCACCCAGTGGCTCACATCTAGTGGGACGTGCAATGGCGACCACGGGGCCCCAGCTGAGTCCAGCATTGCTTCCACTTACTTGTGCCGGGCTCCTCTCCGTCTTCTTTCCCGTCGACCTCACTTGGTCAACTCTTGTTCTCTTCCGACCCCGACGGTATTAGGGTATCTGAAGCGTAGAAGGTCTCTTCCTTTCCCGCATTAATTGGCCCTTGTTTCATCTTTTCTTATACCCTCCTTCTGCGAGGGATCAGCCTTCTTTTTCTTTTCCTGTTATCTCATGTCTGCTGCTCAAGGCCCTCAAGGAGGCAGGGTGTATGTAGCCCCACCACTTCTAATGCACCATGGATATTGCTACACCCTCAAGGGCTCACGGCTGGTGAGTTCGGGAGTTGGCGATCCTGAGGGATTCCTGAGCTGGGTCCGGTTTTCCCCATTTTATCCATTACCTTTGGGGTGGACCCTCTCCTCTTTCACTTTCCTATCTACCTTTCATGGCAGTCCAAGTCCCTCAATCCTCATTTTTCGAGGGTTTGAGGGAATTTCTTTTCCTCCTGTCCTTTATTTTCCTTATTCTCCTTTTGTTTTCCATTTCTTCTTCCAGTATGTTAAGTTAGTAGTTAGTTTACATTACATTTTCATCTTCACGATCACCCAAACCATTAGGGGCCGATAACCTAGATGTTAGGCCCCTTAAAACAACAATTATCATCATCATTAGAGCACGGATGTTGGTGCCATTAAAACGTTAAAAAATACAATTAAAATTTTCAAAAATGACTGTAACAAATGACCTAAAAATTCCAAAAATGCACTCTAAAATGGAGAAGATGATCTTATAACAATAAACTCACCAATATTTGAAAAATGACATCTTAAGTTCAAACTGAAAAGTCAATCAAAATAGATTGCTAGCACTTAACAAAAGGTTCATGTTCACTTTAGTCTGAGTGGCACTGCACTAGGAATGTCAAACTGATGTCAAATGAAAATGATCTGCGGTCATCAACCAACAAGTTTTTATATCTCGAAAAGCAGCGTTCAACATCAACTGATGTACGGTAATCAGAGCGTACTTGAAGTGAGGAAGGTCGTTTGCTGCTAAATCCTCCTCAATCCCATCCGTGCAGTAGTTTTCACCAGAAAGCATGTCTGTGATTTTGCATAATGTTTTAAACCAGGTGTTTTTGTCCAGCACTTTTTTCAGTTTTGATGCAATACCCGCTGCAATTTCTCCACGATTGTTGCTAAGACTGGTTTCCACCCGGTTGATTAATCAATATTTCATTTTAAATTATCTTGTATCAGCTACTAGCATCTTCTTAACTCTGAGAGACGTAACTCCCTCATATAAAGCTGTGACATGACTAAATTGAAGAAAAACAAGATGTTCAGTAAAGAACATATAGCCTACTTTCTCCTAAATGTATGAGTATAGTTATAACTCGTTGTTATTATCAAAGAGTAAAATAGAACTATTCTTTGTTGAAGACCTTAGAAACGATTTACCTCTACCAAACGCCACAACCTAGATAAAAACTGCTACCATCATTGAAGAAAGAAAGAAAGAAAGAAAGAAAGAAAGAAAGAAAGAAAGAAAGAAAGAAAGAAAGATAAGAAGTATATCAAGAATGTTATGGATCTGGAGACATAATCGACCGGACTGGCTGCGTGGCTCAGCGGTAACGTTCTCGCTTGCTGGGCCCTAGGTTGCAGGTTCGTATCCTGGCGCAGTCAGCTGGCATTTGAGGGTGCACAAATGCGAGGGAGCCGTGTCAGTACATTTACTGGCACGTTAAAGATCCCCTTCGGGCCAAAATTCCGGCACCCCGGTGTCTCTAAAAGCAGCAGTAGTTAAAAGGGATGTAAAACCAATAACATTATTATTATTATTATTATTATTATTATTATTATTATTATTATTATTATTATTATTATTATTATTATTACATATACGCCTGCCGTGGGCAACATCCAACTTTGAGTTGAGGCATGTCTTTACACGTCTGGTTGTGCATGGCTTTCACAACCCTAATTGAATTAACAAATCTTTCCATGGCCCTACAGAGACGTGTGTATACAAACTATGTGGATATTTTCGATTGCTATTTGCCTGAAATAAAAGTAGTAATTAATAACCTGAACTAACACCAACGGCTTGAATTCAGTTACTATGTGAAATCGTTTTGTTCTTTACTTCAAATAACATTTTCAAGTAACGCACAATAGGCTGTTACAAACCCTTTAAAATAAAAAGTAAAAATGTATCGTAGTATCATCTTGTCATTCTTCAAATTCGATGCGCATAGAATGCCACTGGTATAGTAATCAATGGAGCCCCACGTAGACTAGTCGTGACATCTAGTGGTGAAATATCGAACAGTATAATCCTAACAGAGCGAGTGCATTCTAGCGGCCAGAAGAAGAAACTTTTCAATAAAATCTGGAAGTTAATAACTAGGTCGGCGTGCAGTTACCTTTTTGGCAGCTAGATGTCTCGAGTAAATCTGCTGGCGAATTATGTTTTAATTAAATATATATTTTACACCATAATATGCACAATATAACGCTTAATTTTAAAACATCTGAGTCATTACAAAACAATAAACATATAACATTTCAAGCAAAAAACCTAGCTCTGATCGGGTTTGAACCATAGGCATTTGAGCGATAGACTAACGCTCTACCACTGAGCTAATTGTGTCAACGAATATCGTTCTATATAAAATGACTTACATAGAACTTGTTAGCAAATAATGATTTATACTAAACGATTTCATCACTGGAGTATATTATTTATATATAAAGCATTTCATACAAAGTTTATTTATTTTGTATCAGTACGCTATATTGCATGCAATACTCAAATTAGTGAAATATAAGTCAGGCACAAGATATCCGCTGCCATCTTGTATTATTACTGAATCAGCTCAGCTTTTTAAAATCACGTCTGCACTATAGTATTACAAAATAAACTTTTAATTTCGAACGTGCCTCTTCCTTTAGAACAGTTAAAACTATTCTCGGCTCGATAATCGGAACTGGTGGGTCCCATGATATGGATTATAAAGTTTGCATAATTCGCACGGCCGCCATCCTGAAATGGTATGGCAGACGACCTTGTAGTTTGGTCACAAGACGCATCCTATACGAAGGTATGTTGTTACCAAATTTGGTAGAGATCGGATGATTTGGTTAGTCGTTATTTGATTTTACGTTTTGAACGTTTGAGTGGCCGCCATTCAGTTTTAGTAAAGATGGCGGCGATATAAAATATGACACTGAGGTGTCCTTTGCTAGTGCTACCTTTGTACCAAATTTCGTTCAATTCGCATTCACCGTGTTCGAATTGATAGGGGGGGACAGACATTCAGAGTACACACACACACACAGACACACACACACACACACAGACTCACACACACACACACACAGACTCACACACATACACACACATAGACAGACACACTTTTTTCGCCCAGTGTTGATCTCATAAGTCTACTTTCATTTTTTGCAAAAATCGAAAGTAGGCTAAAAAGACCTTATAAGGCCGATTTCTCTAAAATAAGACCAAAAAAATCTACCAAACTTAAAGAAAATGCTCTTAAAATGGAAAAATAGCAAAATAATTGCAAAAAGATGCTAAATAAAAATGACATATTTGAAGACGGGGTGGCCCGTCCGGAGTTTCTATGTACATCAGCATTGTTTTAGACAGCTCAGTAAAAATATTACATGTCACCAACATCCGGGCCCTATTTCATTATCATCATCATTTTAACAAGTCTTCCCCCAATTCTCCCCCCCCCCCCCTCAAACAGAAAGATGGTTTATTGACTTTCACGGCCAGTGAATTAAAACTCAGCAATTTTTCTAGGTTTGTGCCGTGTCTTGTGTGCTGTCTCTGTCCCCCCACCACTGGCTGTCCGAATCACAACTAATAGTCCGCTGAGTTGCATTTGCTCCTGATACCGCAACTTTCTTCCCCCTATTCTTTTCTTTGACCAAATGAAATAAGAAACGTTTCGAATTAACGTCTAAGATAGGGTGGAGATCCCCTCTCGTGAGAAACTGTCCGCAGCTCGTAAAATAAAAATTACTTTCTTGATCAGAGAAACATTTTCTTCGAAGTCTGTGAAACTATACCTAATGAAGAAATACACGTCATTCTACACTGAACCAGTGTGAATTGGAAATGAGTCTTGGTCCTGGCGGAAGCTCTATAGTGCAATCTCTTCTTCTTCTACTTCCTAGCGTTGTCCCGCTGATGCAGGGTCCGCTTTTGATCATTGACCTCCATTTTGTCCGGTTTCGTGCGTCAGCTGGATTTAGGCCGTTAATTTTTAAGTCACCATTTATAGTGTCTTGCCAACGCTGCTTCGGTCGTCCTCAACCTCAAAATGAAGGACAGAGTTAGTAACAGTATCAGGCGCTGCACGCAGGGCATGGCCATACCATCGGAGCAGTTTCTCTCACATTTTGTCCACAATTGGGGCGACACCCATTTGCTCCCGAATTGTGTCGTTTCTGACATGGCCAATAAGGGAGATGCCCATTGTCCAACGAAGCATTCTCATTTCCATGCCGTGCAGGCGACGTTCTGAAATTTTGTCGGATGGTCGACATTGAACGCCATACAGCGCAACTGGCCGTACCACTGTCCGATATATCTTCGATTTGAGACGAAGTGGCATTTTCTTGTCGCAAAGCACACCCGTGACCTCCTTCCACCGCAACCAGGTTGCGTTTACCCTGGCTCTTACTTCATCATTGAAGTTGCCATCACTCTGAAGACGAGATCCAAGGTACCTGAAGCATTCTGTCTTGACTAGATTTTGTCCAGTGACTTGAATGGTACCGTCGCATGGCTTTAACTCCAGATATTCCGTCTTTTTCACATTCAGACATAGGCCATATTGGGAGAGGCGGTTATTCCAGTCTTCTACTTGACATTGGAGTTTTTTCTCGGGTGACACCTGCAACCATTATATCATATGCATACAGAAGGGTCCAAGGAACATTCCGTTGCAGGTCACGAGTGATGGAGTCCGTCATAAGAATAATCTCGACATAGTATAAAACCAAATCCCCGATTCTGGGATGTAACGAGTAATCTCGAGAACCACTGGATGGATGTTTTCACCATTCTACTGTATAAAGGATTTCTCGAGGAAAGTTTCTGTAGAAAAACATTCATTTACGACCAAAGGAAGCCGAGCAGAAACGATTTCAGTGAATCGAGTCGAAGAAGAAACTGCTGTTCGTCCGCCTCTTAACCTTATGGTGGGTAAACCGTTCAAAATATCTATACAGGCCTACTATGAGTGTAAGAATTGTTCAGCATGAAAAGTTCTACAAAAAAAAAATACAGTCAGTCTGAAAGACTAGACGTTATATAATTTCAAATGACGCATGCTACAAATGCTACACATGTTAGAAAGGCTAAGGACTCTTTCAACAGACTCCATTACCCATTAACTTACGCTTCCCGCGCGGTCACCTCTTTAAGGGTCACCCTGTATTTGAGTCTGACATCGTTTACAACTCTTTAAGGGTCACCCATTATTTGAATCTGATATCTTGCAAACCTCTTTAAGGGTCACCCTGTATTTGAATTGAATCTAACATACTGTACACCTCGTTAAGTGTCACCCTGTATTTTGCTCTGACATCCTGCACACCTCTTTAGGAGGCACCCTGTATTCTTATCTGGCATCTTGTATATCTCTTTAGAAGTCACCCTGTATTCTTGTATGACATCTTGTACACCTCTTTAGGAGTCACCCTGTATTCTTCTCTGACATCTTGTACACCTCTTTAAGAGCCACCTAGTATTCTTCTCTGCCATCTTGTACACCTCTTTAAGAGTCACCTTTTATTCTTATCTGGCATCTTGTATATCTCTTTAGGAGTCACCCTGTATTCTTTTCGCTTCGCTCGAAGCCCCAGGTCACTCGACGCCCCAGGACTCTTTCAACAGACTCCATTAACCATTAACTTAGGCTTTCCGCGTGGCTGCATGACGTCACGCCCTCGCAGTCCATTACCCATTGACTTAGGCTTCCCACGCGGCTGCATGACGTCACCGTCTCCGTCTCCGTAACGCATAACTTTTGACTCAAGCATAACGATGAAGTCGACAAGATCATTTGAAATGATAAAATTCCGCAACAGCATATCTCTATCTTTAATACATCGCCCACTATAAGTGTTTTTACGTTTTCATTTCTTCCAACAATCTCCGTTCAGTGGAAATTTCAATTGCTAGCTTCGGTGGGAGTTTACGAGCTAGCATGCGAGTCTATCGCCCCAGCTTCGGCCAGCATCAAACTGTCGAGTCGTGTCGAGTTAAGACTTCAGAGAAGAGTACATGTGTTTGGAGTTTCGCTGTTCACCTCGGATTTTCTGAATTGCGTCTGGGACCTGCCGTCTGTGCGCCTTTTAAGCTTACGCTGGGTAAACCGTTAAAGATACCGGGCGAAGCCGGGGTGGGTTGCTAGTTTCTAAATATAAAAATTCCTCTTTTTCCGCAACTTTTCAACATACAAAGTTGAAGGTTTCGGAAGTAATTCCTCCTAATGTATGTTATATTTTAACAGCCGTTTGTTAGCCTATTTTTATTTATGAAAAGTAAATAACTGGCTTATGAGATCACTTTTGCCCGTGTGTGTGCGCGCGTATGTGTGTGTGTCCCTAATAATATCTAAATGGCCAAAGCGATTTCAATGAAACTCGTCGACCTCGACCGTACCTTTCACTCATTCATTCATTCATTTATTTGTAATTGGGGGTGTGTCGCCCGGTGGCAAATTGGGTATACATACCAAATACATAATTATACATAACACTTCAATAACAATTAACAATTAAACTGCAGTATTTACACAAATAGTCAGTCTTTTGTTAAACACTAAGACTGCGACAGGTAGAGAGTTCCAGTTATCAATGGCCCGGTTAACGAAATAATATTTACCATAATTTGTACGCTGTGGTCGGCCATTAACTTTGAAAGGATGATCGCCCCTACCCATGTAAGTGGGCTTTCCCATACGTTTGCCAAGCTCACCCCATGCTGGTTGATTTGTATACGTGTTGTACATAGCGCAGAGTCTAGATTTCATCCTCCTAGCCTCCAGTGATTCCCACCCAAGTTTCTTTAACATACGGCTCACACTGCTCCTGGGATTAAAGTCACTGAGCACAAATCTAGCGGCCTTTCATTGTACCATTTCCAACTCATTGATGAGCCCTACTTGATATGGATCCCAAACCGCCGAGGCGTATTCCAGAATAGGTCTTACAAGTGACAAATATCCTACTGTCGACCAAAATATTATGTGCACTCGAGTTTGAAGGTTGTTTGTGAAGTAACCAATGGGTCTACATAAAATCCAATAACATCATCATTTCTGTCGTTCTATTCTACGTTAGTTCACTTTAGTTTGGAATTTTAATTTATATTTTAATATTTTTTATCGCAGTTGGAACACAAAAAGTGCCCGTTTTTAAGCGTGTGTCAACCATGCGTCACATTTAAGAATTACTATCTCACAAACCCGTCATCAGATCGAATCCAAATTTCAACACACTATACATTAGAATGTTGTTTAACTGGTTTATTAATTTCAAAATTTTGTGTGTCCAAGAAACAAAGTTGTTATCATTTTTGTAAGGTAACTTTTTCTCGGCTCGGGCTGGTTGGAAAATGTAGTTCTTGGTCTCGTTTTAATCCTCATACATCAAAATGTTATGCGGTATGACTGTGAAATACGTAAATTAATTCACTTATTTTACATCGGTTTGTATTTGTATGGGAAAATAAGACATCGTTTAGCAGCTATCCGATACAGAGAACGCTGTACAGCGTTTCCGAGTTGGTGCCCACATATGCCGAGCGAGGCGAGCCATGACGCGTGGTGGGCTCCAACTCGGTAACGCTGTACAGCGTTCTCTGTATCGGATAGCTGCTAAACGATGTCTTATTATCCCATACAAATACAAACCAATATAAATTAAATGAATTAATTTACGTATTTCAAAATCATACAGCATAACCTTTTGTTGAATGAGGAAGACAACGCGACCAAGAACTACATTTTCCAACTAGCCCGAGCCGAGAAAAAGTTACCTTACAAAAATGATAACAACGTTGTTTCTTGGATACTCAAAATTTTGAAATTAATAAACCAGTTATACAACATTCCAATGTATATTGTGTTAAAATTTGGATTCGATTTGATGACGGGTTTCTGAGATAATAAATCTTAAATGTGACGCATGGTTGAAACATGCTTAAATACGGGCACTTTATGTGTTCCAACTGCGATAAAAAATATTAAAATATTAATTAAAAATTCCAAACCTACATGAACTAACGTAAAATAGAATGACGAAAATAATGATGTTATTGGATTTTATGTAGGCCTATTGGTTACATCACAAACAACCTTCAAACTCGAGTACACATAATATTTTGGTCGATAGTAATTCTTTAGCAGAGGTACTACTTCCTTTTAATACCCTCATTACAAAGTGCAGGGATTTGTAAGCTTTAGAAACTACACATCCTACATGACTACTCCATTTCATATCATTCCTTACGTGAAGGCCCAAATATTTGCAAGAATCTTCTTCTACAAGTATTTCCGAGCCAATATTATATTGAAAATCTTGCCTTCGCCCTTTACCTATTTTTATGAGACTACATTTTCTTGTGTTTATTTTCATTTTATTTTCAATCGCCCACTTATAGACCAGGTTCAGGTCGTCTTGAAGTACTGCGTTGTCTTGCGAGTCATGTATATTTCGATATATTACACAATCATACGCAAACAATCGACAATCACTAGGAATTCCATTTGGTAAGTCATTTATAAATGCCAAAAATAACAAAGTTCCGATTACGCTGCCCTGAGGGATACCCGACGTTACGATAATTTAATCCGAGAATAGGCCTTCGAATTTTACTTTCTGGGAACGACCCGTCAAAAATTCTTGGATCCATAAAATTACTCTTCTATCAATCTTCGTTGAAGCTAATTTATGGAGTAGCATGTCGTGTGGTACGACATCAAATGCCTTCGCAAAGTCTATAACTACGACGTCGACTGAAACTCCATTGTCTAACGATTCGCTAAGATCTTGAAAAAGTGATAGCATCTGACTCTCGCATGAGTAACCTTCACATTTTGATACGTTTCAACAATTCAACATGGTGGCCACGCGAAATATTTCACTGGCATTCTATATCTCCGCAACGGTAACAGATATCACCCTGACATTTTGTACAGCAATAAAGAGTACTACTACAAGTTTACCTATGTATTTTTCAAAAACCTGTTATATACAAAACGAACATGCCAAGCGAATTTGAAACATTTCAATGGATTTTTCACGGGATTTAAACGACCAAGCGCAGTGAAACTTGGTACAGTAAATGTATCTAGTCTTACCAATAAATACTGTCCCAAACGTTTAAGTACCGGTATTTATTTATTTATCGTTTGGAAATATAATCAATACAAGATATCAGAGTACAAAGAAAATCACGTTAAAATCTACTGTACATTATTTTTACTATTTACAATATTTACAGTCTCAGGTCTAATGAGTCTATCCATTGGACCACGTCAGGTATCGCCAACAGGTAGTTGATCCAGTCCCCCTCCATATGCCCTACGAGGACAGTCAGTTGTAATGTGTTGGATGGTTTGATTAGGAGCACCACAATCACACTGAAGAGACGAAACTTTTCCCCATTTGAACAAAGTTCCATTGCATACTCCGTGGTTTGTCCGAATCCTATTGAGAGTTGCCCAAGCCCTCCTAGGCAGATCGGAACCTGGGGTGGATGTTCTTGTAGGGTCCAGGAAGGAGCTCGACTCAGGACAAGCTTTTAGTGTCCATTCACTAATCCACTGCATGCTGGAATCAAAATGGTTTCTTACAAGCCTCTGGATTTGAGCCTGTTCATATGAAGAGAGGGGATGTCTTCATGAATAGGTAGTGTAGAGTGATCCATAATCTTGTAGTACTCCCGTAGCAAGGCAACTTCTCTACGAAGGTGGGGTGGAAGAATATTGCTGAGGGCTGGAAGCCAATATGCTGGTGTAGTTCTTATACACCCAGTGATTCGTCTCATGGTGTTGTTCAACTGGGTGTCAACGAGTTTGACATGTGGGCTATTGAGCCAAACTGGGGCGCAGTATTCAGCCACAGAGAAGGCTAGACCTAAGGCAGAGCATCTTGTAGTAGTGGCAGGAGCTCCCCAAGATGTTCCATATAGCTTTAGCAATATATTGTAAATTGACACAAAATGGTTAGAGATATTTTAATATCCTAATAACAAGTGTTACATAGATGCATTATGAACCTTAACCACAAATAATTATTCAAAATGGCCACCATTTGCACGCACACAGTCCTTAAGTCTTTGTGGCCACTCATCAATGGAATTACTCAAGACATCAACAGGAAAATCTGCAACTGCCTTCCGAAGAGACTGCTTTAAGCTTTCAATATTGGAATGTCTTGTCTTGCAAGCCATCTCCTGAAGCTTGGACCACAAATTGTAGTCTAAAGGGTTTAAATCTGGACTTGCAGACGGCCAATCTGAAGTGGAAATGAAATCAGGAACATTTGCCTCCAACCACTGCTGGGTTGTCCGTACCTTGTGCGCTGGGGCTGAGTCCTACTGGAAGCTCCAGTAGGAAGAGGAAGAGGGTGTTGTTGAGATTCTTGACCAGTCTCTCAAGCACTGTCTCCTGGTACACTTTAGCTGAAGTTTTGACTCCCTTTTCACAGAAATGGAACTCCGTTGTGTCCTCGAAGCTAACACCCCACCACCACACCATAACTGATGAGGGATGATGACCCCTCTGGATCCTTGGAGTCTTTTCACCAGCTTCTCTAGAGGAATGGGCATATACCCTGTCGTTTTGGGCATTAAAAGTCTCCTCAACACTGAAAATCTTTTCATCCGTAAACAGGATTGGACGATGACCATTAGCTGCGTAACGCTTAAGTAAGCGCTTTGATTTTAGGAGCTTCTGGCGCTTTAGTTCATTTGTCAGGAGATGTCCTTTGCGTCGTTTGTAAGCACTAAGTCCCAGGTCAATGCTTAACGTGCGAGACATAGACTTTTTGATATCTGTAACTCTCGAGCCATCACACAAGGTGCCACTGCTTTGATAAGTTCTGGCGTTCGTACTGTGCGTGGTCTTCCTTGCCGCGGGTGATCTCTCACAGTTCCAGCCTCAACAAATCGATTTATGGTGCGGTAAACAAATTTCTTACTAATTTTCAGCTTCTGGAGGGTTTTGAAAATCTCCCCTGGCGATTGCCCTACCTTGTGTAACGTTATCATGGCCACACGATTCTCATACTCCCCCCATTCCATCTTGAAAACTTCAAACTGACAACTGTACACTTCTGCAGCTCAACGAATACTGACTCACGCCTCACGATACCAGTTTTGTAGCCGCTTCTTCGTTCGGGCGGAAGTACAGCCACCCTCAAAATTTGGGACAGTATTTATGGTAAAACTAGGTATATACAAATTTTAACGCACTGGCATCTAATTTAATTCAATTGATTTCATGACCTCAAGATGGTGGCTGTGCAAAATTTTAAAATTATGTTTTTAATTTTTGTGTCCTAAACATACGATCGAAGTGAAAGTTTGAATAATCAATCCACGCAATAATCTTCATCTAATGAAACAAATTTGTATGGTCTACTTAATAACAATCCAACATTTAGATGGTTATCAATATCTACGAATCTATACAGCAATCAAACTGAAATTTTGTATGTTGATAGAGGCTATAACTTCACCTATTGGACGTTCAAGAACCTAGTGATCACAATTCCAACATGGCGGCGAAGCGAAGTAAAAATATTTAAATGGAATTTACTCGCGAATTAATCATCCATGCGCAGTGAAATTTGGTACGTTAAATGTTCATACAAAATTTAATCTACTGGCATCTAATTAAATTGAATTGTTTTCATAACCTTAATATGGCGGCTGTGCAAAATTTTATAATTAAGTTTTTTATCTTGTGTCCTAATTATGATATCGAAGTGTACGTTTGAATAATGAACCTAAGCAATAATCTTCATCTAATGGTGCATCATAACCCTATGACCTACATACAGAACAATCCAACATGGCGATCCTCTTCATAGGCGGGAGAAACACCAATTGGATATAGGAAAATGTGCTACAGTGCTTCAGGGAATGTTCTCCACAGTGCCTAGGCACTGTTAGGTTAGGTGAGAGCCGGAGTTAAGTTGGCAGCGCGGTGTCAGACCTTTCGCTCACTCGCCGACAGCCAGGTACTAGCTTGTCTTCCCCAAGGTCGACAGGATATCAGAACACACGTGTGAGCTGTGCTGTGCTGTGAAAGCGTCAGTGTAAATGCAGTAAGGGAGCGTTTAGATTATTGGAATAGTGCAACAGGATACAGTCGGTAATGTTTACTACTGTAGAGAGAGCGTTTTTGGTGGAATACGTTTCACGTGAAGGCGATCGGTTTACAGAAAATGTAAAACTAAAATTTCAGGCGCGGTTTTCTAATTCAAAGTGTCCAAACCGGGATACCGTTCGGGATTTGATAAGTAAATTTCGTGTGACCGGCTCAGTTCACGATGTACCAGGAACAGGCAGGCCTACGCTGTTAACAGACGAAAAACTTGATGAAATTTCCGATATAATGCTGCGAAGTCCAAGTAAATCAATACGAAAATTAGCTCAAGAAACAGGAGTCTCTAAGTGGACTGTTTGTTGTTTGTTTTGATTTGATAGAAGCGGCGGCAGCCGCGCTGTCAGCAGCAACCGAGCTTCATGGAACTACATGTTAAAATTTACTTTAGTTTAATTTTGTCACGGAAATGATCATGGAAATGCTGTTAAAATTACGCCATTTTCTAGAATAATCCACAAAAAAAAACATTTTTGTATATTTTTTCAAATGGCCTGTGTTAACGTAAGGCTAGGGTGGCTTCGGTGGCGTAGTTGGTAGCATGCTGAGATTTTATGCCCATAATCGCGGGTTCAAACCCGGCTGGAGTCGTCGGATTTTTTAAGAGCGTTAAAAATCCCTCAGTATGCTTTCCTTTGGAGGGGAAGTAAAGGCGGCGGTCCCATGTCATAGATTTATGCCATGAAAAAGTACCTTCCACTAACTACAATTGTGTGAAGCCAAAATTTGTAGGTTAGAATTGATAACGCTCTATTAGTTCCAACGTTCTCCGCCAGGTGCTGACTGCGATGCCAACTAGTAGCCACGTCCGCAAGCTTGTTGTCGTGGACGGTAGCATTTGATAGCAAAAGTAGTAACTACTTAAAATTATTGTCTGCAGTCCATACTTGAATTAAGACAGATAACACACACTAATACAGCCATCACTATTAACACCTGTTATCAGACAGATTCTACACACACCCAAAATACACGGGGATATATGGCCGAGTTGTCGCAGCCCCTAAACTATGGAACCAGCCAACCAACCAAAGTAAGTCAAGAGCATCAAGGGACATCCCTGAAAAAATGCAATTAGTTCCTGTTCATATTTTCTGAGAAAATGGTACATTAATAGTAAATTAAAAAATTGAGTTTCCGATCAATCCTCGTAAATTGCCACGCTCACCGATGTATGCCTGCATTGCACGGGTTCACATGTATTGGGAAATGATTGCAAGGCCAATTCTTTTTGTCCCTTTGATATTCTATTATTAAGTTCACGTCTATAAATCAAAATGGTCATCATATTAACCCAACAACATTGTAATAATTTGTCGCTAGCTAAAAACTGAACTAATAGTGAGCCACCATGCGCCTGCAATCAATGTGAACATGTAATTAAGTGTGACACAAATCATTATGAATAGCTGACCGCAGTTTTAATACAACATAACTGGTTAAAGTGCTCCCAGGTCCGTCGTAAACACTCCCCACTTCTCGTTTGATTTAACGAGACAAGTGTGTATTAATGTATTAATTAATGTAATAATTTATGTCGAATTGTTCTCGGTTACAAGGGGTGTTCAAGAGAAACTCGTTCAAAGTTCCTGGACACCGGATTAGGAAGAAAGTAAGAAATACACGTTTCTCAAATTAAAGAGTTGTATTTATTTTACAGATTACTACTTACATTTGTTCACCGACAGTAGTAGCTACGCTGGCTAAAGCGCAGCATTAGGTCATGGGGCCAAGCTCTCTGCTGACTCGGTAGACGCGTGGGTTCGAGCCCCACCGTCGGCCGTCCTTGAAATGGTATTCCGTGGTTTCCCATTTTCAACACCAGGAAAATGCTGGGACGGTACCTTCTGACAGGCCACGGCCGCTTCCTTCCACATCCTTGCCTAGTTTCATTTATCATCATTCATTTCATCTCTCATTAACTACTCTCATGAGGTTGGCGTCAGGAAGGGCATCCGGCCGTAAAAACCAACGCCACAAAGAATTCCATCGCATCTCATCCCCGACCCCGTTGGAAAAACGGGAATAATAAGGGATAGACATACTACTTACATTTGTTCAAATTTGGATATCGTGGTCATTCAGTCCCGTGTTCTTGCGTGTGTGTAACATTTTGTCTTATAACCTGTGTTGTTAAGGTGTGTGTATGTTTAACATAAAAATAAATAGAAAAGTAATATAAATTAAAAAGTAAACAAGTAGTTCCGTGAAGAACTATACAGCCTATTTTCATATATCCTACTTATGTTAATTGCCACTATCAACATACAATATTTCAGTTTGATTGCTGTAATAGATTCGTAGATATTGAGAACCGAATAAATATTTCAGATGGTCGCCATGTTGATTTTATATATGTAGGTCCTAGAGTTATGTACTGTTACATGAAGATTATTGTGTACGTGTAGTATTCAAACTTCAATCGTATGATTAGGATACAAGAAGTAACAAGGAGATTTTAAAATTTCGCTCAGCTGCCGTCTTGTGGTTATGGAAACAATTGAAATAAATTAGATGCCAGTGGATTAACATTCGTATAAGGATTTACTGTACCAAGTTTCACTGCACTCGGATGGTTGAATTGTGAGAAACGTCCATGTGAATATGTATACTTCGCGTCGCCGCCATGTTGGATTTGTGATCACCAGGTTATTTAAAGTCCTATAGGTGAACTTAAGTTCATAGCCCGTATGAACATAAAAAAATCAGTTTGATTGCTATAATAGATTCGGAGATATTCAGAGCCGTCTAAATATTTCGGATGGTCGCCATGTTGGATTGTTAAATGTATAGGCCATAGAGTCATGTACCATTAAAGGAAAACTATTGCCTAGGTTCATTATTCAAACTTTCACTTCGATCGCATGACTACGACAGAAGAAATAAAAACTTAATTTCAAAATTCGCACAACCGCCATCTTGAGGTTATGTAAACAATTGAACTAAATTAGATACCAGTGCATTACAATGTGTATAACATTTCATGTACCAGATTTCATTGCGTTTGGAACATTAAATCGAGAGAAAGTTCTATTTAAAATTTTCAAATTCGCTTGGCCGCCATGTTCGTTTTTTAGTTAACCGGCTTCTGAAAGTCTTATACTGTAGATGAACTTCCAGTAGTGCCCTTCAACTCCGTACAAAATTTCAGGGTGATACCGCCAATAGTTTCAGAGAGATAGAATGCCGGTGAAATATTTCGCACATCCGCCATCATGTAGTTATGTAAATAATTGAACGAAGTTAGATGTCGGTGCATTACAATGTGTATAAACACATATTGTACCAAGTTTTATTGCGTTTGGTTGGTTAAATCGCGAGAAACGTCTATTTAAAAGTCGCCAATTCGCGTGGCTGCCATGTTGGTTTTGTAGTTACCAGATTTTCAAACGTCACATAGGTGAACTTCTAATAGTTCCCTTTATCACCGTAAAATATTCCAGGGTGATATCGGGAATAGTTTCGGAGATATTGAATGCTGGTGAAATATTTCGCACAGCCGCCATGTTGGATTGGTGAGTCGTAACAAAATTTGAAGGGCACGGTCGGAGTCATCCGGAATAGTGCTATGAACTTACCGAGTTTCATTGAAATCGCTCCAGCCGTTTAGAAGTTATTAGGGGGGACACACACACCTCACACACACACACACACACACACACACACACACGGACAAAAGGTGATCACATTAGCCTATTTTTTCAAAATTGAAAATAGGCTAAAATAAATAAATAAGAAAATAAAAAATAAATTAAAATAAAAAAATAAATAAATAAAAATTAAATAATACACAGAAAAAATAAAATTAAAATAAAATAAAAAATAAGAAATAAAATAAAGAATAAAAATAAATAATAAAAACAAAGAATTAGAAAAAATCATTAATTATAAATAGGAAATAAAAATTAAAAATAACAAGAAGTTCCGTGAAGAACTATACAGCCTACTTTTCATGCCAATGATTATTCTACAGAATATGAACCTATCTAGAATAATGACGAAATTAAGTTGGTAATATCGAAATATCTAATTAGTTCAAAATATACCTGGTATAATGTAGCCTAATAGAGCACTACAGTTGGCAGCCCTGGTGACTGAACATATTCTTAGTTCCATCTCTTAAGGTACAGAATACAAAATTTGGTTGAAGTCCAATGGACGTTACATGCATACCTTGCAAGATATCCAACATGGAGCTCAAATTTCTAGTGCGTTTTTTCAGCAGTTGGTAGCACTGACATCATTTTCAAATATGGACGTGAGCTATTCCGGTGCACATCTTTACTCATACTAAATTTGGTTTTGATTGCTGCAGCCGTTTAGGAGTTGATAGGGGGGGACACACACACAGCCAGACAGACAGACAGAAGGACAGACAGACACACATTTTCCCGGATCGATCTCATAAGTCTACTTTCTCCTCATTTTTGCAAAATGTGAAAAGTAGGCTAAAAATAAAAAAGTAGAAAAACAAATAAAAATGGAGGATAAAAAAATAGAAAATAAAATTTAAATAAATAATATTTAATTATTATTATTATATTCGTTCAGCCCCCTAAGGAGCACGTTGAACAATTAAATAGCACTGGAATTCGTCATCTTTTAGAACTTCTTATTCGCCCAAAATTTCTTCATTCTTTCACTCTGGGCCTGCTGTCTTTCTTGTGTCCAGGAGTTTTGGAGTTTTAAGCTTTTCTCGGATGGATTCTTGGGTGTAAATTTGCGGGTGTTGATCTTTTGTCTGTATGTAGTCCTTGTTGTAGCCATTGGATCAATGTCGACTTCAGTAAGGTCCATTTGTGTGTCTACTAGCCAGCCAATTTTGGCTTGTCGGTTCCCATTGATAATAAGAAATATTTTTTCTTAGTCAAACGTGACTCATCCATTCGCGTTAAATGTCCATAAAATTTCATACGCCGTTTGCGTGCGACTGAAGAGAATCGTTCAGTTAAGGGGGAAGACCCAGCTTAACAGAGGAAAATAAGGGCAATATTCATTCGATTATTAAATATGCTACACATATTGTTGACAAATGCTGCACATATCCCAGTATTGGTATGCTTCCTGGCAACCAGAAGCAACTTCAATAATGTAAACATTCTAATTATAATATTTTAAAATAAAATATTCAAAATTTCCCGCCTTTTTAACAATAGATCACCGCTTCCCGTCTAAATTCCAAGTTTATAAGAATTTTCGTACTTTTTCTTTTTTAAAGTGTGTATCAAACCTCAACCTACAAAATGAACCTCAATCACTAACATACACTGTGATTTAGATATTTTTATAGAATTTTTATTCTGAGCACCTGAATAAAATAAAATAAAATGAATAGAATACAAACACACAGACGGACAAAAGGTGATCTCATAAGCCTATTTTAGCCTACTTTTCACATTTTGCAAAAATGAGGAAAAGTAGACTTATGAGATCGATCCGGGAAAATGTGTGTCTGTCTGTCCTTCGGTCTGTCTGTCTGGCTGTGTGTGTGACCCCCCCCCCTATCAACTCCTAAATGGCTGCAGCAATCGAAACCAAATTTAGTATGAGTAAAGATGTATACCGGAATATCTCAAGACCATATTTGAAAATGATGTCAGTGCTACCAAATGCTGAAAAATCGCACTAGAAATTTGAGCTCCATGTTGGATATCTTGGAAGGTATGCATGGGAGCTATTCCAAAATTGGCACACATTTAGATAATACTATTTCAGTTTAACTTCCAGGAGGACATACTTGACAGTGTTGCCAAAATAATTTTAAGACTTCTGATAGGTCCAATTTTTAAATGCATATAACTTCGAAACTAACAATTGGATTTCAACCAATTATTATTTATCGTTTGGCAATACAAGATTTCAGAGTAAGTTACAAAGAAAATCACTTTAAAATCTACTGTACAATATATTTCAACCAAATTTTGTATGTAATATGTGTACACAGATATGACTGAGCGTATTCTTAAGAGCCACCAGGGCTGCCAACTGTTGATAATTTCTCTCTCTCTCTTATTTAATATCAAAATACCAATATATAAGAAAGTATGCAAGCCGATAGTTTTAAACTACGCACACGTATAGTACCTGACATTTTAGATTAATTTGGAGTAACTTATATACGTCAGTTCTACCAACATGATTCTAAGCCTGCTGATAGGACCAATTTTTAAATACATGTAACTTCTATACTATCAGTTGGATTTCACCCAAATTTCGTATATGCTATGTGTACCATAACAGGTATGACTATAAGTATTCATAACAGCAATGAAAATTAATAATTGTAAAACAAATATACTGGAATGCAGCCGAAATAAATCAGAAACCTCTATGGTCATCAAATTGGCAGGTGAAAGGCTGAAGGAAGTAGGAGACTTCTTTACTTAGGAAGCAAAATAACCAGTGACGGACGAAGCAAAGAGGATATAAAAAGCAGGTTAGCTCAGGCAAGGAAAGCATTTCTACAAAAAAGGAATCTGTTGACATCGAATATAGATTTAGGTATTAGGAAGTCATTTTAAAAAGCCTTTGTCTGAAGCGTGGCACTCTATGGAAGTGAAACTTGGACTATTGGTGCAGCGGAAAAGAGGAGAATTGAAGCGTTTGAAATGTGGTGTTACAGGAGAATGATGAAGATCGGATGGGTAGATAGGGTTACAAAAGAGGAGGTATTAAGACGAGTGGGAGAGGAGAGATGTTTCTGGCGACTGCTAATGAGGAGAAGAGATAGGTTAGTATGACACATACTAAGACACCCAGGAATAGCAAGCTTAGTTATGGAAGGAAGGGTCGAGGACAAGAACTGTAGGGGTAGACCAAGGTTAGAATATATTAAACAGATTGCCTCGAATGTAGGGTGTGGTAGCTATGTAGAGATGAAACGATTAGCTCAGGACAGGGATGCATGGAGAGCTGCATCAAACCAGTCAAAAGACTGAACACTCAAACAACAACAAGAGCAATCAGGGCTGACAACTGTTAATAAATGCTGTCTATATTTTTTTACCCTAATATTCTAGATAGGTTCATATACTGTCGATTAATAATTAGCATGAATCTTAATTTTAAGAAAAGTAGGCTCTTTAGTTCGTCACGGAAATTCTTGTTTTTATCATAAATGACAATAGGCTAAATAAAAGAAATAAAAAAATAAAATTTCAAAATTCAAACATACCGGTAGCGAAATAGTAAAATAGAGGAATTATAATTACTTAAATGAATGAATGAATGAATGAATGAATGAATGAATGAATGAATGAATAATTTAATAAATAAACAATACCGGTACTTCTTTCTTCTCCGAAGGTGGGCTAGCCCAGTGTTTCCCAAACTTTTTTGTGTGTGAACCACTTTAAGAGATGATAATGTCTCACGTACCACCTAATGTTTGGGGGATATAGTAACTATAACCCCCATCACCACTATGTAGCAGACCAAAAGATGGATTGTAAATTGTGTTTGTTAAAGTTCAAATAATAAAAGGTGTGTCCAGTTGTTTTATTATTTATTACAATAAGTATTCAATTCAAACATTCAGAAATGGCACTGTTCAAATAATATTAATAAAAGAACCTGTAGTAATTAAACATAAAAACCAAAGTTCAACTAAAAACTTCAATGCGAAGGGTGAGCTTGAAGATTAGAAGCAAACTTAGGAATGTCTGGTTTAAGATTGCTGAGTCTCAAACGAATATCGTTTTCCATGTAAGGAGCCTATTCCGGTATTTATTCGTGGGAAACACAAGTGAAGAAAATGCAGTCTCACACAAGTATGAAGTAGTGAAAGGCAGTAAAAATCTAACTGCTTTGTCAGCTATGTCTGCATAGTCTGCACGCCTCTCAACCCAAAAATTCACAAGAGCTATTTTTGAAAAAGTTTGCCTTAGATTTGAATCACAATTCATAAAGCTGCTCCTTATCTTTGGCCTTAAAGTCTTCCAGCAACATAACAATGTTTTTATATATTTAAATTTTATATTATATTTTTAGCCTATTTTCAATTTTGAAAAAATAGGCTTATGAGATCACCGTTTGTCCGTGTGTGTGCGTGTGTGTGTGTGTGTGTGTGTGAGGTGTGTGTGTGTGTCCCCCTAAGAAAATCTAAACGGATAGAGCGATTTCAATGAAACTCGATAAGATCATAGCACCATTCTGGCCGACCCCGATCGTGACCTTCAAACTTTATTGTGTCTCACCAATCCAACATGGCGGCTGTGCGAAATATTTCACCAGCATTCAGTATCTCCGAAACTATTACCGATATCACCCTGAAATTGTGTACGGTGATAAAGGGCACTACTAGAAGTTCACCTATGAGACTTCCAAAAACCTGGTAACTACAAAACCAAAATGGCGGCCAAGCGAAGTTGAGACTTTTAAATATACTTTTCTCGCGATTTAACTATCCAAACGTAATGAAACTTGGTACAGCAAATGTTTATACACATTGCAATGCACTGGAGTCTAATTTAGTTCAATTGTTTACATAACCTCAAAATGGCGGCTGTGCGAAATATTTCATTGACATTCTATATCTCCGAAACTATTACAGATATCACCCTGCAATTTTGTACGGTGATAAAGGGTACTGATACAAGTTTACCTATGTATATTTCATAAACCTGTAAAGTACAAAACGAACATGGCGACCAAGCGAATTTGAAATATTTTAATAGACTTTTCTCGTGGGTTAACTCTCTGAGCGCAGTGAAATGTGGTACAGTAAATGATTTTGCAGATTGTAATGTACTGCCATCTAATTTAATTCAATTGTTTACAAAATCTCAAGAGGTTCGGCTGTGCGAAATTTTAAAATTAAGTTTTTATTTCTTGTGTCGTAATCATGCGATCGAAGTGAAAGTTTGAATAATGAACCTAGGCAATAAGTGTCCTTGAATGGTACATAACTCTATGGCCAATACGTATAACAATCCTAAATGGCGAGCTTCCGAAATATTTAGACGGTTCTCAATATCTATGAATGTTTTACAGCAACCAAACTGAAATTTTTATGTTCATAGAGACTAAGAACATATGTTCACCTATAGGACTTTCAGTAACCTGGTGAGCACAAATCCAACATGGCGGCGACGCGAAGTATAAATATTTAAATGGACGTTTCTCGCGAATTAACTACCCGAGTGCCGTGAAACGTTGCACGTTAAATGCTTACAGAAATATTGATCCACTGGCATTTATTTATTTCAATTGTTTGCTTAATCACAAGATGGCTGCTGTGCGTAATTTTAAAATCTCGTTTTTACTTCTTGTGTTCTAATCATGCGATTGAAGTTTGAATACCACACGTACACAATAATCTTAATATAATAGTACAAAAATAAAAATCCAACCTGGCGACCATCTGAAATATTTAGACGGTTCTCAATATCTACGAATCTGTTACAGCAATTAAACTGAAATTTTGTATGTTGATAGAGGTAATTAACATGACCAGGATATATGAAAATAGGCTGTATATTTCTTCACGGAACTACTTGTTTTATATTTTTCGTAACGTATCTAATATTTTTTAGCCTACTTTCGATTTTTGCAAAAAATGAAAGTAGACTTATGAGATCAACACAGGACGAAAAAAGTGTGTCTGTCTGTGTGTGTGTATGTGTGTGTGTGTACTCTGAATGTCTGTGCCTCCCCCTATGAATTCGAAAACGGTGAACGCGAATTGAACGAAATTTGGTACAAAGGTAGCACTAGCAAAGGACACCTCAGTGTCATGTTTTATATCGCCGCCATCTTGACGGAAACGTAATGGCGGCCACACAAATGTTCAAAGCTTAAATCCAATTACGACTAACCTAATCATCCGATCTCTACCAAATTTTGTAACAATGTACCTTTATGGGTGGAGCATCCTTTGACCTAACTAATAGGTCATCAGCCTAATAGTTTGCGGATGGCGGCCATCTTTGTGTGAAAATGGATTCCCCCTATTAATTCGAACACGGTGAAACCGAATGGAACTAAATTTGGTACAGAGGTAGCACTAGCAAAGGATACCTCAGTGTCATGTTTTATATCGCCGCCATCTTGACAGAAACGTAATGGCGGCCACACAAATGTTCAAGGCTTAAATAAAATTACGACCATCCTAATAATTTGATCTCTACCAGATTTTGCAACAACATGCCTTTTTGTGGAAAGCATCTTATGACTGACTACAAGGTCCTCAGCCCAATAGTTTGCAAATAGCGGCCATGTATGTGTGCAAATCCATTCCCCCTATCAATTCAAACACGGTGAAACCGAATTGAATGAATTTTTTTACAGAGGTAGCACTAGCAAAGGGCACCTCATATTCATGTTGTATATCCCTCTAGCACGTTGAATTTCAACAAGCTACTACAACCAACATTCAATTACACTCCTTTGAAAGGACATAGAGTTATAACAATACCCATGCATTTAGGGGAAATTAGGCTATCTGTTCTTTACTGAACATCTTGTTTAATATTTTTTGTAACATCACCGCGTACCACTGCAGCAGTACGAGCGTACTACCATTGGTACGCGTACCACAGTTTGGGAAACGCTGGGCTAGCTTACCTTCCTTACTCTGCGGAAGTGCGCCTGATGCAGGGTACCTTCTGTTTTATAAAGGTTGAAAATCCAAGCCATCTGCTAGTTATTATAATATGTGCTTGAGTTCCATTAACTATGAAGCTAATCTCTGCCGACACTAGTTGAAACATAGTCTTTCAACTCGGAGTATTAATCATGGCTGGAAGAACTAAGAAACTAATTTTCTCTTGAACAACTTCACAAGTCTGGCGGACATCAAATTTCAGAACTCTCTGGAGAGATGAACTGCTCGAAGTTGGTAAGGGTTCTTTCTCGTGTTATTAACACCACAGTGCAAGAAGACGGCACGGAGAAGTTCTCTTCACGCGAGGGAGTCAATTAACTCGACACACTGTTGGTTCCTGGGAATAACGTGACGGGCGAACAGGCCCAGATTTTGTTGACATGAGATTATTAATTATTTATTTATTTTATCGATTGTTCCCCTTTAGGAGAGGGATTGAACTTGAATTCACGATTTCATCTTTTGGAGTTTTCAGTCTTTTCTTCCCAAAATCTCTTCATCCTCTCGGAATGTTCCTCCTTCCACTCAGCTGTCCATTTTCTTTGAGGTTGACGTGATGTATTTTGCTCATACTTAACATTTGTGATTTTATTCCGGCACTCGGAGTGGTCCTTGAGATGTTCTATGTTGATCTGTTGTAGATCCCTCTGAACCTGGATGGTTTTTAAGTTTAGGGGCTGGGACAACGCGGTCATGTAGCCCCGTGTACTTTGGGTGTGTGTAGAATCTGTTTGATAACCGGTGTTAATTGTGATTACTGTATTAGCGTGTGTATCTGTTTTAATTGAAGTAAGGACTGCAGACGATCAATTTCCAAGTAGTTCCTACTTTTGCCACCAAACGCCACCGTCGACGACTACTAGTTCAGAACTTAGCTACCAGACGTCACCGCAGTCGGCTCTTGGCTACGAACGTAGAAACCTAAGAGCGTTGTTTACATTCTTATTAACCTATACAATTTAGCTTCACACAGGTGTAATTAGTGGAAGGTTCTTTAACATGCCATAAATCTATGACTTGGGACCGCCGGCTTTACTTCCCCTCCGAAGGAAGGCATAATGAGGGATTTTTAACGCTCTTAAAAAATCCGACGACTTCGGCCGGATTTGAACCCGCGATCTTGGGCATAGAACCTCTGAACCTCTTTCAGTCTTCGCAACGAAGTCAGTGGTGTTGTGAATATTAAAAAGCAGTTTTTGGCACTATGACGAAAATTAGTCAATGTTTAGGATTAAACAAAGATAAATTGTCCCCCATTCTACAACCTGAGGTGTGTGACGTCCCTTGTACGGTCTATTGCAACTCGCGTCAAGGACAATGAAAGGAACATCCGTCTAAACCAGTGGTCCTGAACTCGTAGAAGTCTGCGGACCAATCAGCGTGAAATTGAATCATGTACGGACCCCCCCCCCCCTTCCCCTCCCTCTCCCCCCAATACACCTTATCAGTTGTAACCCTTCCTCGATAACACTTATTTTAAAGTTATTTCAATTCAAAACTTGATAATCATCGCCACGAATACATTCGGACGATTCTCGTTCAACGCACATCGCTTTCGAAATCCTCATTTATTGGCCACTTTTTAAACGTGCTGGTGGACCCTTTTCTCCCACGGACCACTCCCGAGGCACTCGCGGACCACTGGTTAAGAACCACTCGTCTAAACCAACCTGACAAATCAGCTATAGCTGAACATGCCCTGTCTTCAGGGCACGATTTATGTTTCAAGGATGCTCATGCGCTTGCCCTTGTTAAGCACAACTGGTCTAGAATTATAAGGGAGGCGGTTGAAATTCGTAAAATAACCAATAACCAATAACTTTAACAGAGACACTGGATATCAGCTAAGTGACACTTGGCTACCAGTTATTAAGGATCTATGAAGATAGTTCCTCTCAGTCTCTCTAGTTCTCCACCTATTTCAAATTATACGGTTTCCTCTAAGGTTACAGGGCCAGGATTTGATCTCCATTATTCGTCACTGGAGGAGATTCCATCTGGTTTTGCGCCGTTGCCTGTATGACGTTAGGTATCGTTCAGATACACTTCCCTTTTGTTCTTGTTTCCTTATATCCGTCCCTTTACCTTCTCCTCCGTACTACTCTATCCACCGTTATGATTAATATGGCGCGTTTTTCTACCAAGGTCCATACAGTACTTCCTGGCGGCTGCTCTCTGGTGACGAACAGAGGCATTTCTATGTTTTTTTTTGTCGTGTAACATCTTTCCACTCGGTATCTGGATATTTTTGTGGCACTCGGTAGCTGGACATTTTTGTGGGAGTGATTTTGGAAAAGAGACGGAAGTGGATGGGACGGAAATGCATGGGGCGGAAACAATGAGCGCGCGCGGTGGCGGAGATCGCTACTACGAACTGTAAGCCATGTGACTATGTGAAATATAAATCGTATACGGTTTACCTCAAGGTTTGGAGGCCCCATTAAAGAAATTCCTACAATAAATCATCTTCAAGTTGTCGTTCTTTGGTGTGAAAATATTCATTATATCATATTTGCTGAAAACAATTACGATTTATTAAATCTTCATACTTTTGATGAATTCTTATTTAATGTAAGCACTCGATACCTCGAGTGCTATATCGCATCAACCAACACTCCAAACAATGTAGGAATTCAGTATATTAACACCGACTACTAACAATAATTGAAACTTCGTTGGTCTAAACGTATCACTGGGAGAAACGCATTTAATATACCTACTGCACACCTAATTTTTAATCGTGCCTATACTGGGCAGTGCACTATATCGGCAATAAGAGACCATTTTCAATAACACCGTTGGCATGGGTTCACTAACTGGCCGGTATAAAGAGCAGCTCGCATCAAGTAGGCAGTGGATTGCTCCCGCATACAGTTGCAGGTATATGTCACTACTGCAGTTGCATTGGAGAATTCTTTCATGTTTACTGGCACAAGGTAGCACTATGAATTCATTCTCTAAAAAAAGTAATATGGAATTATTCGAATAACATTTCAGATGTTACACATCATATGCCACTACTGTAAGGCTCGTATTATATATTTTTTGTAATCTCCTTGACACACTTTCTTTGGTCACGTTGTTTTAATTCCACTGAAAAAGGAGGTGGTGTATTCTTGGAATACACGGTACGAGAGATTATAATTTTCAATGCATTTGCATGTTCTTTCTTTCCTCTTTGTCAAACACCAACAGTGATCTTCTGTTTCTTCTTTGATGGGCAAATCTCTTATGTCTTCATGAGTCTGTTCTAGATATATATTCTCTGTGACTCAACTAGCGTCATCTAGCAGCGAATCTCTGAAGCTCTTCAACTCTTCCTGGTGCAAGAGGACTTACTTATCCATTTGGCCACCAGATCCTGTTACTATCGCCAGCTATTTTCTCCTTGAGCAAGAGGACTCTGTCTACTTTTTTTACTCACCATGCTGCGCTAGTATCGCCTACTATCAACTCCTTGAAGAAGAACATTTATTTTTGATAAGTTGGTTATGCTTATATGTTCTCCTTTTGTCTCCTACCCCCCACTCTTTTCCCCTTCCTTGGACCCTCCGTGCTCCGTTGAGCTGGTCTCACTTCTCAGTCGGCAGTTGACTCGGTCAGTTAAGGCTCCTCTCGAGCTAGTCTCCTCAAACCAAGAGGTATACTCTCTTCTACGCCATGTTGGCAAAGTAGTTATCGTCATACGGAACTTCAACATGAAATCAAGGTAAGTACCATCTTAAAGTTTTAACCTCATCTTCATGGTTTTAACTTTCACGTGCTTTTAACGATACTTTTATAGACAGTGTGAGATTATTTATTTTGGGGCAAAAATCATTCTTCGTGGGATTTGCCATGTTGAGCTTTTGTTCGTACAAGCCAACCTTACTAAAAAAGAGCTTTTCTTAGGCTATTCAAATGAGAAATCCTCTCACTACGTGGGATATTATCTAATACCCGCTGTCTATAATTCACCAAGCTAGTTCCTCCGTTGGATTTTCTCAACCCCATTTTTCTACTAAGGTCGTTCTGGAACCTTCTAGATTCTGTATTTCATCTACAAGTCCTGCCGTTATGAAATTTTCACTCACTTGTGAGAATGCTATTTAAAATTGAAGAATCTGACTTCTGAATTAAAGCTCAATAGCGAATTTTCTTCCACCGTTGGATGTTCTATGGCGCATTTAACTGTAATCTACCATTTTCTCCAGCAATAGACTTTCGTTCATCTAGTGCAACCAGTCATTTTTTTTCAAATTGAAATAACTTTCTCTGCCAAAAACTTTCGTGTTTCTATAGTGAACTTTTCATATATTTCAACGAACTATAGTGAAAACCAGTGCTTGTTCAACTTTCTACCGCGTCGCGATCGTCCGTTTACATATAAATAAGGCCATGAACATTTTTCCTCAATCCCTATTTCTCTTTCCTAAACCTCTTACTAACAATCTGTAATAAACTTTTAAAGTTAGGTCTGTTTCAACGAGGTGTCAATCTATAGATTTGCCCTCCCATTTTTTCTCATGTGTAATTAATTAATTTCTGTATAATTACGTGTCCAGCGCACGTTTCAAACTTACATTGTTTCTCCCTTCTAATCAGGGAAAACAATTCTTTCAACTCTTGAGTGAGTTATTTCTAGGTCTCACGAAATGGAAACTGCCCCATTTGGTTCGTGATTCCCATTTAAAACATAGGAGGTCGAGAACCTTCCTTTTGATTATCTCTTCAGGTTTCACAGTAAGTGACCTGCCCTTATTTGCATAATAACCAACATTAATTCTGTATAAATATAAGAAGTTGTAGGAACTTCTATCTCATTCTTCATGTTTTTCTTATTGTTATTTTAGAAGTTTTCACTCTTTCTAGAATATTCTCTCAGGAATTTCTTAAGGTACACTCTTTGTACTCCAATTAACGTTCAAACTTTAATTACTTCATTGGTTATTTGTTTAAATCTTATAAAGATTTTAGAATCATGTAAGGTTTTAAACCTTGTAAATTGTCAATTGCCTGGAGCAACCATTTAATGTTAGGAGGTCTGCGACCCCATTTGTTAAACAATTTAAATGATATATATTTGTCAAAAAGATATTACATACTTGTTAATTTCCTTAAACTTCTTTGAATTGTTAAATAAATGAAGCGTTTCTTTTCGCTTTTTCATTTTTCTAATACAAAGTTTAGGAAAAATCCTGTCTTCCTTGGCTCTGTCTACTTAATGCCATTAAAACCTTTAATAGGGCTTTCACCACTCGTTGCATTTGAGCAAGAACTCTTAGTAGTAACCTCACTAAAGATTCTTTTAGCTTTAATAGCTAATTCTAATTGGCCAGTAAGGCAAGTAAAGCTCGCTACGCCAGCTACCTGCTTGTGGAGATCCTCTCCGAAAACTTATGGTTAATTTTCCAAAAGATAAGTGTTTCTTCTTTGTCTAAGCTTTTAGCCGGCCTCTCGCTGAGTAAAGGCTTAGCCACTTCCAAATGCAACCATTGGTTCACTTACCAAAATTACTTTCCCAGGTATAATTTTTCATCACGATCCTTCCTGGAAGCACTGGGTCGCTTTTTTCAGGAACTCTATAATTTCTAAAATTGGAAATACCAAACTTGATTTAAATTATTGGCATCCTTCGAATTATTTTGCAAAACGAATTTCTTTGAAAAACCATACAATAAATTTGTTACTCTTAGTTTTGCCAGACCATCACCTTTCCCCATAGTAGTTTTATACATGCTTGGGAGGAAATACACTAAAGCCTCTCTCTTACAAATCGCCCAAGTCCTAGCTGCGGTTCCCGTTAGCTTCGACCAAGCTCGTACCTACTTTAGGTATCAGAGAGTTAATTTTCAGTGGCAACTGCCTCTAAAGGTATTTAAAGTTAAATTTACAACTTTTGTGGGACTCTCCTCCTATTTTTCTATCCTTTTTCTCCAATCCAAAACCTACTTCCTTTTTTTTTATCATCTTCCCTTGGTGGGTGGGTTATTCGTTATCCAATAATCTACCCAGGAGGCAAGGTTCCTCTCGAAAAGTCTGGTATTAAAATTTCATTTTCACACAGCAATAGCCCAAAGACATGAATAGTTTTAATAAATCTGTTTGTTTAATCTATTGTCACTCCTTCTGTACATATGTGCCAATAACGCCAGTATCCTTTTCTTTATACATCCCTCCCTATATTATTCTGCTAAGGTCCCATTCTAGTTTTGTACCGAAAATAAGGTCCCTTTAACACCAACTTACACATATGGGGTACCTACAGGTTCAGCATAACCCAATGCGTAAGCGAAAAGCACTCACTTACTCTTTAAATGCCTCACAATTAAATAAATACCTGAAAACATGTACATTTAAAATGAAATATTGAAAGAATGCAACACGGTAACCATGGTAACAGAATCTCACAGGTCCATCTATTTCTGTAAGACGCAATGCAATTCCAATTATTACATTACTGTGAAAGTTTCCAGACGGTTATAAAGTTATCACGGAACCAAATTAAGCTGTACAATTCATCAATACATACAGTATAATGCGCTTAAGGGGGTCAAGGGGCACTCTAGAATTTGTTCACGCAATTTTCACGTGTGAGTGTGGTACGAAAGTCTTTTTCACCAGACTATAAAGGATCTCCGAAAACCACATTTAAAGGCCCTTAAATTAACAGTGTCTGTGATATTCCCAGGTCTGGCTGCGTGGCTCAGGGGTAACGTTCTCGCTTGCTGAGCCCAAGGTTGCAGGTTCGAAACCTGGCGCAGTCAGCTGGCATTTGAATGTGCGCAAATGCGAGGGAGCCGTGTCAGTACATTTACTGGTACGTTAAAGATTCCCTTCGGGGCAAAATTCCGGCACCCCGGCGTCTCTAAAAGCCTGGGTAGTTAAAAGGGACGTAAAACCAATAACATTATTATTATGATATTCCCAGAAAACTAACTTCGCTCTGATATACCTATGAAGGAATGACAAACCCCTAACCACTGCACCAGTAGCTGAATTGATAAAGTCTGATTATTTATACCAAGGATAAATCAGTCATAGCATTCATGATTGAGATTTTGCTAAGTGTATTCTTTACAACTAGAATATTCGCGGGCGAAGCCGCGACGGGTAATGCTAGTTATTAGCCTACTTTCGATTTTTGCAAAAAATGAAAGTAGACTAATGAGATCAACACAGGGCGAAAAAAGTGTGTCTGTCTGTGTGTGTGTATGTGTGTGTGTGAGTCTGTGTGTGTGTCTGTGTGTCTGCGTGTGTGTGTGAGAGTGTGTGTACTCTGAATGTCTGTCCCCCCGTATCAATTCGAACACGGTGAATGCGAATTGAACGAAATTTGGTCCAAAGGTAGCACTAGCAAAGGACACCTCAGTGTCATGTTTTATATCGCCGCCATCTTGACGGAAACGTAATGGCGGCCTCACAAATGTTCAAAGCTTAAATCAAATTACGACCAACCTAATTATCCGATCTCTACCAAATTTTGCAACAACATACCTTTATGGGGGGAGCATCCTTTGACCAAACCAATAGGTCATCAGCGTAATAGTTTGCGGATGGCGGCCATCTTTGTGTGAAAATTGATTCCCCCTATTAATTCGAACACGGTGCAACCGAATGGAACGAAATTTGGTACAGAGGTAGTACTAACAAAAGGCACCTCAGTTTCATGTTTTATATCGCCGCCATCTTGACGGAAACGTAATGGCGGCCACACAAATCTTCAAAGCTTAAATCAAATTACGATTAACCTAATCATCCGATCTCTACCAAATTCTGCAACTACATATCTTTATGGAGGGAGCATCCTTTGACCAATCTAATAGGTCATTCACCTGATAGTTTGCGGATGGCGGCCATCTTTATGTCAAAATTGATTCCCCCTATTAATTCGAACACGGTGGAACCGAATGGAACGAAATTTGGTACAGAGGTAGCACTAGCAAAGGGCACCTCAGTGTCATGTTTTATATCGCCGCCATCTTGACTGAAACGTAATGGCGGCCACACGAATGTTCAAAGCTTAAATCAAATTACGATTAACCTAATCATCCGATCTCTACCAAATTTTGCAACTACATACCTTTATGGAGGGAGCATCCTTTGACCAATCTAATAGGTCATTCACCTAATAGTTTGCGGATGGAGGCCATCTTTATGTCAAAATTGATTCCCCCTATTAATTCGAACACGGTGGAACCGAATGGAACGAAATTTGGTACTGAGGTAGTACTAGCAAAGGGCACCTCAGTGTCATGTTTTATATCGCCGCCATCTTGACTGAAACGTAATGGCGGCCACACGAATGTTCAAAGCTTAAATCAAATTACGATTAACCTAATCATCCGATCTCTACCAAATTTTGCAACTACATACCTTTATGGAGGGAGCATCCTTTGACCAATCTAATAGGTCATTCGCCTAATAGTTTGCGGATGGCGGCCATCTTTGTGTCAGAATTGATTCCCCCTATTAATTCAAACACGCTGAAACCGAATGGAACGAAATTAGGTACAGAGATAGCACTAACAAAGAGCATCTCAGTGTCATGATTAATATCGCCACCATATTGACAGAAACGTAATGGCGGCCACACGAATGTTTAAAGCTTAAATCAAATTACGACTAACGTAACTATCCGAACTCTACCAAACTTTGCAACAACATACCTTTATGGAGGGAGCATCCTTTGACCAATCTAATAGGTCATTCACCTAATAGTTTGCGGATGGAGGCCATCTTTATGTCAAAATTGATTCCCCCTATTAATTCGAACACGGTGGAACCGAATGGAACGAAATTTGGTACTGAGGTAGTACTAGCAAAGGGCACCTCAGTGTCATGTTTTATATCGCCGCCATCTTGACTGAAACGTAATGGCGGCCACACGAATGTTCAAAGCATAAATCAAATTACGATTAACCTAATCATCCGATCTCTACCAAATTTTGCAACTACATACCTTTATGGAGGGAGCATCCTTTGACCAATCTAATAGGTCATTCGCCTAATAGTTTGCGGATGGCGGCCATCCTTGTGTCAGAATTGATTCCCCCTATTAATTCAAACACGCTGAAACCGAATGGAACGAAATTAGGTACAGAGATAGCACTAACAAGGAGCATCTCAGTGTCATGATTAATATCGCCACCATATTGACAGAAACGTAATGGCGGCCACACGAATGTTTAAAGCTTAAATCAAATTACGACTAACATAACTATCCGAACTCTACCAAACTTTGCAACAACATACCTTTATGGAGGGAGCATCCTTTGACCAATCTAATAGGTCATTAGCCAAATAGTTTGCGGATGGCGGCCATCTTTATGTCAAAATTGATTCCCCCTATTATTTCGAACACGGTGGAACCGAATGAACGAAATTTGGTACAGAGGTAGCACTAGCAAAGGGCACCTCAGTGTCATGTTTTATATCACCGCTATCTTGATGGAAACGTAATCGCGGCCACCCAAATGTTAAAAGCTAAAATGTAATTACGACCAACCTAATAATCTAGTCTCTACCTAATTTTGCAACACCATATCTTTATGTGGGAAACATATTCTGACCAAACTGCAAGAACATCAGCCCAATAGTTTGCAGATGGTGGCCAAGTATGTGTGCAAATCGATTCCCCCTATCAATTCAAACACGGTGAAACCGAATTGAACGAAATTTGGTACAGAGGTAGCACTAGCAAAGGGCACCTCATATTCATGTTTAAGATCCCTATAGCACGTTGTATTTCAACAAGCTCCTACAACCAACATTCAATCATACTCCTTGAAAAGGACAAAGAGTTATAACAATACCCATGCATTTAGGAGAAAGTAGGCTATATGTTCTTTACTGAACATCTTGTTTTTATTTGTTTATTTATTAATTAATTAAGGTTAAATTTATGGGAGGACTGAGCGCAGAATTTTCAATTGATACAGGAGAGCGTCAAGGAGATGAATTATCTCCATTGTTGATTAATTGTGCGCTCGAAAAAGTCGTCCGAGAATGGAGACGACCTGGTGCACCATCCCATACACTAGGACCAAAACTCAAGGGGATAACACTCGACTGTTTGGCATTTGCGGATGACATGGCCTAATTTCTCCAAACATTTCTGATGCCCAGAAGCAACTTGAATTACTCCAAGAACAAGCAGAAAAATCGGCTTACGGATATATTTTGACAAAACAAAATTTATGACGGATATTAAAACTGCTCCGAATACACTCCGCATCGGTAATTGTAAGGTCTCCCAGGCGAAAGACTTCAAGTATTTAGGTGAATGGATCAATGAAACTGGCATCTAAAGAAAATCTATAGAAGACTACAGGAAATGGAAACTGCTTTCCATTTGACAAAACAAGTTTATAACAAACAAGTAGTTCCGTGTAGAACTATACAGCCTATTTTCATATATCCTGCTCATGTTAATTGCCTCTATCAACATACAAAATTTCAGTTTATTTGCTGTAACAGATCCGTAGATATTGAGAACCGTCTAAATATTTCAGATGGTCGCCAGGTTGGATTTATTTTTTGTACTATTAGTCTACATTAAGATTGTTATGTACGTATGGTATTCAAACTGCCATCGCATGATTAGAACACAAGAAGTAAAAACGAGATTTTAAAATTACGCACTGCAGCCATCTTGTGATTATGCAAACAATTGAAATAAATTAGATGCCAGTGGATCAACATTTGTATACGCATTTAACGTGCAACGTTTCATGGCACTCGGATAGTTAATTCGCGAGAAACGTCCATTTAAATATTTATACTTCGCGTCGCCGCCATGTTGGATTTGTGCTCACCAGGTTACTGAAAGTCCTATAGGTGAACATATGTTCATATTCTCCATGAACATAAAAGAAATTCAGTTTGGTTGCTGTAAAAGATTCATAGATATTGAGAACCGTCTAAATATTTCGGAAGCTCGCCATTTAGGATTGTTATATGTATAGGCCATAGAGTTATGTACCATTCAAGGATAATTATCGCCTAGGTTCATTATTCAAACTTTCACTTCGATCGCATGATTACGACACAAGAAATAAAAACTTAATTTTAAAATTTCGCACAGCCGCCATCTTGAGGTTATGTAAACAATTGAATTAAATTAGATGGAAGTGCATTACAATCTGCAAAATCATATACTGTACCACATTTCACTGCGCTCAGAGAGTTAAATCACGAGAAAAGTCTATTAAAATATTTCAAATTCGCTTGGTCGCCATGTTCGTTTTGTACTTTACAGGTTTATGAAATATACATAGGTAAACTTGTATCAGTACCCTTTATCATCGTATAAAATTGCAGGCTGATATCTGTAATAGTTTCGGAGATATAGAATGTCAGTGAAATATTTCGCACAGCTGCCTTTTTGAGGTTATGTAAACAATTGAACTAAATTAGACTTCAGTGCATTACAATGTGTATAAACATTTGCTGTACCAAGTTTCATTACGTTTGGATAGTTAAATCGCGAGAAAAGTCTATTTAAATGTCTCAAATTCGCTGTGCCGCCATGTTGGTTTTATAGTCACCAGATATTTGAAAGTCTCATAGGTGAACTTCTAGTAGTGCCCTTTATCACCGTACACAATTTCAGGGCGATATCGGTAATAGTTTCGTAGATAATGAATGGTAGTGAAATATTTCGCACAGCCGCCATGTTGGATTGGTGAGTCGTAACAACTTTTGAAGGGCACGGTCGAGGTCACCGGGAATAGTGCTATGAACTTACCGAGTTTCATTGAAATCGCTCTAGCCGTTTAGATTTTATTACGGGGACACACACACACACACCTCACATACACACACACACACACACACACACACACACACACGCACACACAAACGGACAAAAGGTGATCTCATAAGCCTATTTTCCCAAAATTGAAAATAGGCTAAAAATGCCTCTCTTGGAATTGTAAAATTAAACATTCTGCAGCCCTTTATGCAGCCGAGACACTTAATTTGCAACATAAAACATTGATAAATCAATTGGAGATTAAGGAACGTAAATTCATGCGAAAAATTTTGGGACCAAGAATCAAAGATGGAATTCACCTTCCGAAACCTAATGCTGACGTCTATTTAAAAATTACTAAAATCACGGACAATCCGTATGAGAAGGATCCAATTCATGGGACATTTCGACAGAATGGACCCAACTAGGTTAACAAATAAAATCTATACGTTTTTGCAGAAAAGGGCAACAAGGTCCAATTGGTACAAACAGGCGGAAAAGGACTTGGCTGAATTAGGTTTTCCCAATCTCAAGGATCGAGAGAAAATTAGGAAAATTAATCATACACGGGGTTTTTAGGGAGAAGAGAGAAGACCTAACAGACACGTCTAGTCGCAGCAACGAAAACTCGCTCAATCGTTGCGCACGAAGAGTTATTGGGCAAACATCAAGGCCAACAAGAAGTTCCGTGAAGAGCCATACAGCCTACTTTTCATGCCAATGATTATTCTACAGAATATGAACCTATCTAGAATAATGACGAAATTAAGTTGCTAATATCGAAATTTCCAATTAGTTCGAAATACTGTATACCTGGCATAATGTATCCTAATAGAGCACTACAGTTGGCAGCCCTGATGACTAAATATATTCTTAGTTCCGTCTCTTAAGGTACAAAATACAAAATTTGGTTGAAGTCCAATGAATAGCATGGACGTTACATGCAGTTAAACATTGGATCTAACAGCGCGCGTAAAATCATGTTGGCAACAATGTCATGCATGTATTGGTCATAAATAATCTGAAATAATATGATCTATTGTTGTGCCAATTTTGAATGAAATCCATTAGTTAGTATAGGAGTTACATGCATTTTAAAATTGGACCTATCAGCAGGCTTAGAATCATGTTGGCAGCACTGACGTATATTAGTTACTCCAAATTCGTCTAGAATGCCAGGTACTATACGTGTGCAAAGTTTAGAGCTATTGGCTTGCATACTTTCTGATATATTGATATTAGGGTAACAAAAATAGGGACAGCACATATTTACAGTTGGCAGCACTGGTTGCGCCTTAGAATACGCATAGTCATATCTGTTATGGTACACATAGCACATACGAAATTTGGTTGAAATCCAAATGATAGTATGGAAGTTACATGTATTTAAAGTTGGACCTGTCAGCAGGCTTAGAATCATGTTGGTAGCACTGACGTATATAAGTTACTCCAAATTAATATAGAATGTCAGGTACTATACGTGTGCAAAGTTTAAAGCTGTCGGCTTGCATACTTTCTGATATATTGGTATTTGGATAAAATAAATTAGGAGCATTTATTAACAGTTGGCAGCCCTGGTAGGTCTTAAGAATACGCTCAGTCATATCTGGTTATGTACACATATAACATACGAAATTTAGTTGAATTCCAATTGATAGTATAGAAGTTATATGCATTTAAAAATTGGACCTATCAGGAGGCTTATAATCATTTTGGTAACACTGCCATGTTTAGCCTCCTGGAAATTAAACTGAAATATTATGATCTGTACGTGTGCCAATTTTGAAATAGCTCCCATTCATACTTTCCATGATATCCAACATGGAGCTCAAATTTCAATTGCGATTTTTTAGCAGTTGGTAGCACTGACATCATTTTCAAATATGGCCGTGAGATATTCAGGTATAGATCTTTACTCCTACCAAATTTTGTTTCGATTGCTGCAGCCGTTTAGGAGTTGATAGGGGGGGACACACACACAGCCAGACAGACAGACAGACAGACAGAAGGACAGACAGACAGACAGACAGACAGACAGACAGACAGACAGACGTTTGCCCGATCTCATGTCTACTTTTTCCTCATTTTTGCAAAATGTGAAAAGTAGGCTAATAAGTGTTGATTCCGCGTGGTCCTAGGTGACCCATTCGCGCAGAAGAAGAATTACTTATTTATTTATTAGCCTACTTTTCACATTTTGCAAAAAAATGAGGAAAAAGTAGACTTATGGTATCGGGCAAATGTGTGTCTGTCTGTCCTTCTGTCTGTCTGTCTGTTTGTCCTTCTGTCTGTCTGCCTGGCTGGCTGTGTGTGTGTCCCCACCTATCAACTCCTAAACGGCCGGAGCAATCGAAACAAAATATGGTAGGATTAAAGATCTATACCTGAATATCTCACGGCCATATTTGAAAATGATGTCAGTGCTACCAACTGCAATAAAATCGCAATTGAAATTTGAGCTCCATGATGTATATCTTGGAAGGTATGAATGGGAGCTATTTCAAAATTGGCACACGTATAGATAATAATATTGCAGTTTAATTTCCAGGAGTCAATACATGGCAGTGTTGCCAAAATGATTAAATAAGCCTGCTGATAGGTCCAATTTTTAAATGCATATAACTTCTACACTATCAATTGGAATTCAACCAAATTTCGTATGTTGTATGTGTACATAACCAGATATGACTCAGCGTATTCTTACGACCCACTAGGGCTGCCAACTGTTAATAAATGCTCCTAATCTATTTCATCCAAATACAAATATATCAGAAAGTATGCAAGCCAACAGCTTTAAACTATGCACACGTATAGTACCTGACATTCTATATTAATTTGGAGTAACTTATATACGTCAGTGCTACAAACATTATTCTAAGCCTGCTGACAGGTCCAACTTTAAATACATGCAACTTGCATACTATCATTTGGATTTGAACCAAATTTCGTATGTGCTATGTGTACCATAACAGATATGACTATGCGTATTCTTAAGAGCAACCAGGGCTGCCAACTATTAATATGTACTGTCCCTATTTTTGTTACCCTAATATCAATATATCAGAAAGTATGCAAGCCAATAGCTCTAAACTTTGCACACGTATAGTACCTGGCATTCTAGATGAATTTGGAGTAACTAATATACGTCAGTGCTGCCAACATGATTCTAAGCTTGTTGATAGGTCCAATTTTAAAATGCATGTAACTTCTATACTAACTAATGGATTTCATTCAAAATTGGCACAACAATAGATCATATTATTTCAGATTATTTCTGACCAATACATACATGACATTGTTGCCAACATGATTTTACGCGCTCTGTTAGATCCAATGTTTAATTGCATGTAACGTCCATGCTATTCATTGGTCTTCAACCAAATTTTGTATTTTGTACCTTAAGAGATGGAACTAAGAATATATTCAGTCATCAGGGCTGCCAACTGTAGTGCTCTATTAGGCTACATTATGCCAGGTATACAGTATTCGAACTAATTGGAAATTTCGATATTAGCAACTTAATTTCGTCATTATTCTAGATAGGTTCATATACTGTAGAATAATCATTGGCATGAAAAGTAGTAGGCTCTTTAGTTCGTCACGGAAATTCTTGTTTTAAGCGAATTCTCCCAATAAATGGAAGACGTTAAGCAAATAACTCAATCAACTTTTTTGATTCCTCTTGTTGTTCCAATAGACTTTCATTCTTTCCGATAAGCCTTGTAGACGTTTTGTTTTGGTTCTCTGATGTAACTTCCCGTTTGTTTACTTTGTGTCTGAAAGTGCCCCTTTCTGAAATGTCTGTTGAATTCATTAGTACAGTACAGCTGGAATGGTTTTGTTCCAAAAACTGTGCTATGGTTGGCTTTTGGTAAATCGTTAGAAAAGCACAAAAAAAGCTTAACTCTAAATTTTAGAATAATTTGCACGATCATTTTGTCGGAAAACTAAAAAAAATTGACAAGCGTTTTTCTCTGAATCGACGTATTTTAAAGAAACGTCTTTTAAACAATAAATGTCTCAATCGTCTCATTGAGGTCATGTCATACGTTTTGAAATGCAGAAGCTAGGTGGCGCCAAAATTTCCAAAAAAGAGTTTTTTCACTTTTTGTCCTTGAAAAAATAGTTTTTTCACAAAAGAGTGAATCAGAAATTTGTTCCTCTCATAATTGTCTGCGACATTTATTTAAACGTTTGTTTCCTCCGACTTACCGTTCCAAAGTTATAGCGCAGCAAATGCAACGCTGCGTAGTCAAGGCTACTATTGTTGCTGCGGAGAGAGCGGTGGGCATAATTTCGACAGGGACCGGTGTCGGACAGCTGCCTAAGGCTCAGTCAAACAGGACGCGGGCTGTGTTTGTTAATTAGCTCAAACAATCATATCTATTTCAATCGCAACGTATCAATCATAACTGTACACATATTAACCTTTGTGCCATCTGAATAGTACAATTTTCACACTTCGGCAGACTATAACTTTGGAACGGTAAGGCGGAGGGAAAAAAAAGTTTCAATAAATGTTGTAGACAATTTTGAGAGGAACAAATTTCTAATCGGCTCTTTTGTGGACAAAACATTCTTTCTAGGACAAAAAGTGAAAACACACTTTTTTGGAAACTTTGGTGCTACCAAGCTTCTGCATTTCAAAACGTATGACATGATCTCAATGAGACGAATTGTAGGTGACAAAGTCCTCTACATTTTTTGTTTAAAAAACTTTTCTTTAAAATACGTCGATTCAGAGAAAAATGCTTTTCAATGTTTTTTTGAGTTTTCCGACAAAATGATCGTGCAAATTAATCTTAAATTCAGAGTTAAGCTTTTTTTGTGCTTTTCTAACGATTTACAAAAAGCCAACCATAGCACAGTTTTTGGAACAAAAGGTTTTTTTTTCTGTGCAGCTGTCCTGTACTACATGTTTACGTTTCTTAGGTCCTTTCAAAGTTCTTCTAGCCAAGATGTTGAGTTCTTGAGCGAGGTTACATAATCTATTATCCTTTTCGTCTATCGATTTTCTAGTAGTCTAGTGAGATGACCAAATAACGTCATTCGTCTTTTCTTAATATCAATTTCGATGTTTGAATACTGCTCTGTTGTTTTGATTGATTGTAGCCTGTAACCATCTTGGGTATATCTAGCTCCTAAGATTTTCCTAATGATCCTCCACGCTACTTTCTTGATTTTTTCAAGTTCATGTTAATTGTTAAGTGTCAGAGTTTCGCTTGCGTAAAGGATTGTTGGTGTTATGACTGTGTTGTAGTGCCGAATTTTTGTCTGTTTTGACATAGACTATTTGTTGTAGATATTTTGGACTAACCCTAATGCCTTTTTGACTTTTCGGAGACGATTTTTTCAAGTCCTGTCTGCTAGATGAATTATTATTATTATTTACTTATTTATTCGTTAATTCCCATAAGGAGAGCGTTACAACACAATGAGTTTTCATGTTTGATTCTGGCCCTTTCTTCTTTTTTCCATAAATCTCTCATATACACACTATGCTTCCTCTTCCTCTCCTCCGTCCACTTCTTTCCCGGTTGTCTCTCTTTGGGAGTTTGCTCAAACTTCTGTTGTCTAAGTTTTTCTCTGTATGTGCTCCTGTCTGCCATGTCTTCTGTAGAGATGTAAGTTTAGTTTCTTGAGGTCTTCCACGGTTTCCTTTACTCAATTGATTTTAGTGTACTATTCGTAACTATGTTTAACAAGAAGTTTCGTGACGAACTAAAGAGACAACTTTTCTTAAAATTTATGATTATGCCAATGATTAATCTATATGGATCTATCTAGAATAATGACGAAATTAAGTTGGTAGTATAGACATTTCTAATTAGTTCGAAATACTATATACCTGGCATAGCGTAGCCTAATAGGGCACTACAGTTGGCAGCCCTGGTGACTGAATATATTCTTAGTTCCATTTCTTAAGGTACAGAATACAAAAATTTGTTTGAAGTCCAATGGATAGCATGGACGTTACATGCTGTTAGACATTGGATCTATCAGCGCGCGTAAAATCATGTTGGCAACAATGACATACGGTACATGTATTGGTCAGAAATAATCTGAAATAATATGATCTATTGTTGTGCCAATTTTGAATGAAATCCATTAGTTAGTATAGAAGTTACATGCATTTTAAAACTGGACCTATCGGCAGGCTTAGAATCATATTGGCAGCACTGACGTATATTAGTTACTCCAAATTAATCTAGAATGCCAGGTACTATACGTATGCAAAGTTTAGAGCTATTGACTTGCATACTTTCTGATACATTGATATTAGGGTAACAAAAATAGAGACAGCATTTATTAACAGTTGGCATCCTTCATGTCTCTTAATAATACGCTCAGTCATGTCTGTTTATGTACACGTAGCACATACGAAATTTGCTTGAATTCCAATTGATAGTGTAGAAGTTATATGCATTTAAAATTGGACCTATCAACAGGCTTATAATCATTTTGGCAACACTGACATGTATGGCCTCCTGGAAATTAAACTGAAATACTATTATCTATACGTGTGCCAATTTTCAAATAGCTCCCATTCATACTTTCCATGATATCCAACATGAAGCTCAAATTTCAATTGCGATTTTTCAGCAGTTGGTAGCACTGACATCATTTTCAAATACGGCTTTGAGATATTCAGGTGTATATCTTTACTCCTACCAAATTTTGTTACGATTGCTGTAGCCGTTTAGGAGTTGATAGGGGGGGGGGGGACACACACAGCCAGCCAGACAGACAGAAGGACAGACAGACAAACAGACAGACAGACAGACACACATTTGCCCGGATCGATCTCATAAGTCTACTTTTTCCTCATTTTTGCAAAATGTGTAAAGTAGGCTAAAAAAATCTTGGTCAGTCTGCCTTGGGTCATCCTATGTATATGTCCATAAAATTTTGCCCATCTTTTACTTATGTTGTTTGTAATCGTCTCTGTCTGTTTGTATAGTTCTATTGTCGGTCTCTTTATCCATCTTTCTCAAAATTTTGCTCTCTTTTTTTTCTAATTCCTTGATTTTTGTTTGTCCCTTGATTGCTGTCGTTTCTGAAGCGTATTAAGGCCTCTGGTAAGACTACTGTACGATAGTGTCGTTATTTGGCATTGATGGAAATACTTCCTTTTATCGTAGAGGTTATTATTAGGGCCCGTATGTTGAAGACATGTCATCTTTTTACTGAACTGTCTAAAACAATGCTGAAGTACATAGAAACTCCGGACGGGCCAGCCCGTCTTCAATTATGTTATTTTTATTTTGCATCTTTTTGTATTTTTTGCTTTTTTTCATTTTAAGAGCATTTTTTAAGTTTGGTAGAATTTTTTGGTCATATTTTAGAGAAATCGGCCTTTTAAGTTTTTTTTTTCTTTCAATTTAGTCATGTCACAGCTTTATATGAGAGTTTTGTCTCTCAGAGTTAGAAAGAAGCTAGTAGCTGATACAAGATAATTCAAAATATTGAAATAAAATATTTCAGTATTGCTATTAGTAGAAACATATATGTCTTGGACGCAGAAGAACGGTACCGTACGTATAAAGATGCTCTTGTTTTCGTCGCAAACCATTTATTAGCGGAATGGAATGTTATCTTCTCTATTGAAGGAAGGAAGGAAGGAAGCTTGTAGTTTAACGTGACCGTTAATCTTGAGATCATGAGCCACGGGACCTCCTTTTTACGTGGAATCCGAACCACAGGACATGGCATTTCACTTCGAAAATCTCACATGCATTGACCGGGAATCGAACCCGGACCACCTTGGTGAGAGGCATACAGCTAGACCGCTGAGCCACCACGCCCCCAAATTCTCTATTGACCAAGGTCAGCTGTGGCGGGGTAGAAAGGGGAAGGGGTGTATATTCTTGTCTCAGTTCCGCATAGTTCACGGCGAGAGATATCGTTCATTGCCGCTTTCTCCATTTCATAGTGCATTTTTCGAATTTTTGGGCCATTTATTGCAGTCATTTTTGAAAATGTTAAGTGCATTTTTAAATCTTTTTCACGGCATCAACATCCGGGCCCTAGTTATTATTATTATTATTATTATTATTATTATTATTATTGCTGTCGTTTTGACCATCTGCGGACCACGCTATTTCAACTGTCCTTTTCCATGTCTTTGCGCCTGGGCTTCAACGTTCGCCCAGTATTCCCGCATTCGTTTTCTATGCTGTTCCTTCCTTGCTTCAGTCCATGTCTTTCCAGTTTCTGGTTCTGGTTCTCTTTCCCCTTCTCGGAGTGATATTTGATAGAACACTGTCGTGGGCAGAGCATACGTCTAATGTGGTAAGGAAGGTGGTATCAACTATGAATCTCCTGAAAAGAACAGTTTCCTACACCCCTCCTAACATACGTAAGCTCTTCGTCCAAACTCTCATTTTTCCAACCATTGATTATGGCTCTGCTGTATACAATGATTTACCAGAAATTGCCATTATAGGCTCGCTGAGTGAGCCTCCGTGGCTTAGGCGGCAGTACGCCGGCCTCTCACCGCTGGGTCCGTGGCTCAGATCCCGGTCACTCCATGTGAGATCTGTGCTGGACAAAACGGAGGCAGACAGGGTTTTCTCCGGGTACTCCGGTTTTCCCTGTCAAAATTTCATTCCAGCAACACTCTCCACTATCATTTCATTTCATCTGTCATTCATTTAATCATTGCCCCAGAGGAGTGCGTCAGGCCTCGGCAGCCGGCACAGTTCATATCCTCGCCGCTAGATAGGGGCTTCATTCATTCCATTCCTGACCCGGTCGGAGACTGGAAGCAGGCTGTGGATAGTCATATTCATTGGGGAAAGTGTGGTTTATGAACATGCGGGATTTCTCGTATGGGTCCGCTAGTATTTATATTGTGAATGTAAGTGAAATGTTTCATTTTTACAAGCCCTAATCTTATTTTATGAAGGGTGATATTGTAAAGGTGCTTTTAAGCCCTAAGTGTAGCCGTGAAAATAAAATCAATCAATCAATCAATCAATCAATCAATAAATCAAGCTCCTTCTCCTTCTCCTCCTCCTCATTCTCATTTTTAGACTATTTTCAATTTTGAAAAAATAGGCTTATGAGATCACCTTTTGTCCGTGTGTGTGTCCCCCCGTAATAAAATCTAAACGGCTGGAGCGATTTCAATGAAACTCAGTAAGTTCATAGCACTATTCCGGGCGACCTCGACCGTGCCCTTCAAATTTTGTTACGACTCACCAATCCAACATGGCGGCTGTGCGAAATATTTCACCAGCATTCAATATCTCCGAAACGATTACCGATATTACCCTGACATCATGTATGGTGATAAAGGGAACTACTATAAGTTCACTTATGTGATCTTTGAAAACCTGGTAACTACAAAACCAACATGGCGGCCAAGCGAATTTGCGACTTTTAAATAGACGTTTCTCGCGATTTATCCAACCAAACTCAATGAAACTTGGTACAGTATATGTTTATATACATTGTAATGCACCGTCAACTAACTTCGTTCATTTGTGTAGATAACCACAAGATGGCGGATGTGCGAAATATTTCACCGGCATTCTGTATCTCTGAAACTATTAGCGGTATCTCCCTGAAGTTTTGTACGGAGATAAAGGGCACTACTGGAAGTCCATTTATGCGACTTTAAAAACCCGGTTATATACAAAACAAACATGGCGGCCAAGCGAATTAGAAAATTTGAAATAAACCTTTCTCGCGATTTAATGCTCCAAACGCACTGAAATCTGGTACAGGAAATATTTATACACATTGTAATGCACTGGTATCTAATTTAGTTCAGTTGTTTACATAACCTCAAGATGGCGGCTGTGCGAATTTTAAAATTAAGTTTTTATTTCTTGTGATGTAATCATGCGATCGAAGTGAAAGTTTGAATAATGAACCTACCCAATAATTATCCTATAATGGTACATGACTCTATGGCCTATACATTTAACAATCCAACATGGCGACCATCAGAAATATTTAGACGGCTCTCAATATCTACGAATCTATTGTAGCAATCAAACTGTATTTTTTGTTGTTCATAGGGGCTATGAACTCAAGTTCACTTATAGGACTTTAAATAACCTGGTGATCACAAATCCAACATGGCGGTGACGCGAAGTATAAATAATCACATGGACGTTTATCGCAATTTAACCATCAGAGAGCAGTGAAACTTGGTACAGTAAATCCTTATACGAATGGTAATCCACTAGCATCTAATTTATTTCAATTGTTTCCATAACCTAAAGATGGCAGCTGTGCGAAATTTTAAAATCTCCTTGTAACTTCTAGTGTCCTAATTATGCGATTGAAGTTTGAATACTACACGTACACAATAATCTGCATGTAACAGTACATAACTCTAGGACCTACATATATAAAATCCAACATGGCGACCATCCGAATTATTTAGTCGGTTCTCAATATCTACGAATCTATTACAGCAATCAAACTGAAATTGTGTATGTTGATAGTTGCAATAAGTGGGCTATATGAAAATAGCCTGTATAGTTCTTCACGGAACTACTTGTTATTCTTATTATTATTACTGTATTATTCCTTGAAGTCACTATAGACAGATGTTATCGCGCAGGCTAGGTGTTGTAATGCAGTAGCAACATGTGAGTTAACGGTCCATTAACTCCTAATGGTTTCCAGAGACGAGCGGGGGTGTCGACATTCTGTCCTGAAGGATTTCTCGGACGTGATGGAATTTCTACCCACACAAGGCTGTCACATTCAAATATCCTTCAGTATCATCCGATTGGGGCGGATCTATTAACAGATTAACTTCCTCGGAGAATCTTAGATAGACTGTCCGACTCATGACCCCAAGATCACGGGTTCGATTGCTTCCCAAGGAAGTTTTACTGTATTATCATTTCAAATGATCTTGTCGACTTCGTCGTTATGCTTGGGTCCAACGTTATGCGTTACGGAGACGGAGACGGAGACGGAAGTGAAGTCATGCAGCCGCGCGGGAAGTGACGTCATGCAGCCAAGCGAGAAGCAGAAGCTAATGGTTATTGGAGTCTGTTGAAAGAGTCCTGAGGCATCGAGGGACCTGGGGCTTTGAGCGAAGCGAACACAAGAATACAAGGTGACTTCTAAAGAGATACACAAGATGTCAGATAAGAATACAGGGTGCCTCCTAAAGAGGTGTGCAGGATGTCAGAGCATACCACAGTACAAGATGCCAGATAACAATACAGGGCGACTCCTAAAGAAATATACAAGATTCCAGATAAGAATACAAGGTGACTCTTAAAGAGGTGTACAAAATGGCAGAGAAGGATACAGGGTGACTCATAAAGAGATATACAAGATGCCAGATAAGAATACAAGGTGACTCTTAATGGGGTGTACAAAATGGCAGAGAAGAATACAGGGTAACTCCTAAAGAGGTGCACAAGATGTCAGACAAGAATACAGGGTGACTCCTAAAGAGGTATACAAGAAGCCACACAAGAATACAGGGTGACTTCTAAAGAGATATACAAGATGCCAGATAAGAATACAGGGTGCCTTCTAAAGAGGTGTGCAGGATGTCAGAGCAAATTACAGGGTGACACTTAAAGAGGTGTACAGTATGTTAGATTCAATTCAAATACAGGGTGACCCTTAAAGAGGTTTGCGAGTTATCAGATTCAAATAATGGGTGACTCTTAAAGAGTTGTAAAAGATGTCAGACTCAAATACAAGGTGACCCTTAAAGAGGTGCCCGTGCGGGAAGCCTAAGTTAATGGGTAATGGAGTCTTTTGAAAGAGTTCTGGGGCATCGAGCGAAGCGAGAAGCCTTCCTGAGCCTTTCTAACATGTGTAGCATTTGTAGCATGCGTCATTTGAAATGATATAACGTCTGGTCTTTCAGACTGACTGTATTTTTTTTAGGTAGATTTCATGAAACAGCTACCTATAGCAATGCGTACAATGGTGTGACTTCAGGAATATTTGGGCGCAGTCCAATTCGGCCAGTTAATTACACTGATAAAATCGGACAGACTTTTCTGGCCACCATGATCTGCCCCTTTAATAATTCATAGTCCAATTCGACCAGCGATAGCTCATTAGCAACCTCCCCTACGTTCCTCCACTCTGAAACCAACACATACCATACTGTGCCCAACTCTAGGAATGGGTATTCCAAGATTCAGACACCTAGATATCAAGGGAAAGGCTACAGCCGCTTTTGAAAGTTGAGATATTTGAATATCGCGCTCCATTCCTTCCAGAAGGAAATGGAAATTTTATGCAGCTGAGAACATGTCAAGTGACGTAGCAAGTAATAGCAGAGGTCGAGACTATTTGTTGATTAAATAGTTAGCCATGGAGTAGAGACTTGAGACTTGGATCAGATTCCTGGCACGGCCAAATGAAAGAGAATGCACTTAGTATCAAGTAAATCGGACCAGGGATACCAGAGATATGAGGATTTCTAGATTTCAGCGTGATGCAGCGTGACCCTGACCGTTTTGAATAAAAGCCGGCCGGCCCAAGCAACATCAGCTCACTTCGAAACAAGCTCTTGCATAGCAAGGTGCTGCTACGCTGAGCCAAGGCACATGGTTGCCGGATCTACGCAGAAGTTATCTTCAAAATTGTGATAGTCACAAAAGTGCTGCGATACATGTGGAACTTAGTAAGTTTACGACAGAGAGAATCACTAAGGTGATTGATATTTTTCTACGGACACTGGTGAAATATTTTATTTCTACATGGACATATGCTAGACTTTGTCTAGAAAGTACTTTGTCACAGTCCAGTAATAAACTAATACTTGGATATTTTAGTCCAATTTAGTCAGTTTCATAATTTGTAACTTGATAACCACTCCGATCATTCAGTATATTGAAGGCCAGTCTATCACGGTGTTGTTCATTAGCCGACAAAGGGAAACTATATGTTGCTTCGCGCATGATAGATGGTGATAAGCCATGCCCAGGGAACGATCTTCAGAACAGCCGTTGATTGGTTTAGACTGTCAGTGTTTTCTTGTACTGAAAAGATTACCGTGAGTTATGTTACAACTGACATATTTGAGAATAGATCACTTAGATCTGACCCCATTTAAGCAAACTGTTATGGCGTTAACAGAAGTAAATATTAAAATGGATCAACAGTTACTTCAAACTTCAAGAGATATTACCACTATGTCTTGTTAGACAGATTGTGGGTGCATAATGGCGGCCGATACAAGGATTAGACGTGCGTGTCCGATAGGGCATGTATCTGGATAAATCTGGTACAGACCAGGTTCACTACGCTTCAAGACCAACGAGAAATGTAAGCCACATTTTGACTTTATATTATGCCTAGCTAATTGGAACAAACTCATTTTCTGCAGATGACCAACACATTTATTTTTCTTCGTATTTAAATCTTGCAATGATTTACGCAAGACATATTAGAGTTATTCTGAGTATTTTCAGCACTCAGAACAGTTTAGGATCGATGACCGAGCATAACGAGCATTTATTTGAATATTTCATATTTTTGGATAATCACGGAAAACAGCCGATGTAACTGTAAAAGTCAATAATTATTTTGTTGAGAAATGGATATTTTATCCATATTCGAAGATTCGAACATGTGGATTCTCACATAATGAAATAATAATTAAATATATTTAAAATAATATAACTAATAATAATAATAATAATAATAATCCACTAATAATAATAATAATGATTTTAATAACTTTTCTAAATAATTCTTGGATCTTATATTTTCTAATAATCACATTTATTGAGAGAGAGCCTATGAAGTAGTTTAATCATTTCTAGTTTGGAACAGGTGATTTTCCGAAGGAGAGTGGTTAGCGCAAGCCCGCATTCAACCAACATGACAGTTCTGGTTGAACAGTTAATATTTGCAATGAGCAAAGTATATTTTTCAGATAACACGGAGAGGCATGAAACGGGAAGCAAATGATATTTGTATCAATTAGGATATTTTTGTATTTATATAAAATCATGACGTAGATACACATTCGAAAGTGAAATAAAGAGTATCATAAGTATGGTAACTTCACGGGTTGAACTGAATGGTAAAATAAAATAAACTTGTAAGTTTATAAATCTTCCAGTGTTGATAACAAGCAGAGGCTTGATTTATTGTATAAATTTAGGGAAGAAAATTTATGTGTGTGGAGTAGTTGAAATGCCATTCCCAGGTGCGCATGTTTAAGTCGCAGGAATGAGGAAGTTTTTATTTGAGCATCAATCAAATAGCAGGTTCGATGACTCAGTGTTAAAGAAGGAGTATTGGAACTACGCATTGCGTCGTATGAATGACCCGAAGGTTATTTCTTAAAAACCATCAGTTCTTATTTCAACCTTGTTTACGGATTCCATTAAGACTTTGATTTTGCTAGAACCCGGATTTGTCATGATAGTATTTTATTCTTCTTCAGAGGAAGACCTTTGCCGTTGTTGTTGGAATATTGTGTTCTTATAAAAATAATAGAATGGGCCACTGCCAATTAAAAACAATTCTATAACCACGAATAATTTGAAGGATGTTTTCAATCCTAGTGCCATGAACTAAATGAATTTATTATGAAGCTACAATTCTTATTTCCGCATTCTGTCGAAGAATTGCAAGTTGTGAAAGTTACTAAAATGGCCACAAATATAAATATTTTTCTTAATAATGATTCCAAGTGGAAAATTGAATAGTTGGATGGTCCAACAATTTATTGATCAAGTTGATGATTCAGAAATCATATATTTTGTTAGGAACTTGAAGTTCATAATCGAGTCACTTCTCGAAACGTTTAATGTCAGAAGAACAATTAATTTTGTTGTGCTTCGCACAGTTCTTCGATGCTATGCTCAAGGTCAAATACTTTTCAGATGTTATTAATATGTGTACATAATTTGTGTTGATTCAGAGATAATAATATTTTTGACAATATTTTTTGAAACTGGAAAATTAAGTGAAAGTTAAAAATTCTATGAACATTTATTCTACGAGTGTTAATATTATGTAAAAATTCAAACAGTGAACTACAGTATTTCCAGTAAAGACAATTACATTTGAACTGGATTTAATCATAAATAATCGATATAATTTTGGAACACAGTCTACAGGACTAATAATCAGACTTGTGTTTCCAAAGATAATTGTCCAATGTGTTGGAAAATGTCTGTATATTGTGTAAATAGGAATGTGGGTCGCCACACATGAATGATGCTGCTTTGAGCATTTTATTTTGCAGTCAATTTTAAATTCAAAATAAAATGAGATAATTTTACATGTTGTGTTATGCCCAGTTGAATCTCCTTCTATCCTTATTGTTGCATTAAGCCAAAAATCAGTAAAGCATTTTTTTCATTTGATGTCGTTTTTGCGATTAGCTTTAACCCATCTGGCGTCCCGGGATATTTTGACTCTCGTGCTGACTGATTATTGGTAAAATGCATATGTGGTCGTGCGGACTCCGGTCTAAACGGGCACAATACTGTACACACGTTCCAACATTTTGTCATTAAACTGTTGGAGGGGAGGTGACTCTCAGTTTGACGGTCCCAGGGGTGTCAATTACTATAAATTCACATATGTATGACCTAGCTTTCTGGATATGGTGACAACTACTGTTTGTGGAGGAGCTTTATACAAGGAATACGATATGTCCTCAATAGTTTCACAAATATGGACATCCATGAGATTGTGTTAGATAAACTGACAGCGTTAATATAACCTACTGTAAGTGCAAGCTCTAACATTTTACCCGATCTTTTTTGCATACACTGATAATCGCCCAGTCAGTATACTATCATCCCTCTCCAAATCACTGGAATTTATCGTCCACGAACAACTCTCCTCCTATTTGATAGAGCACAATATCCTTGATGAACACCAATCCGGCTTCCGCAAAAATCATAGTACTAGTACTGCACTACTCAAGGTCACGGATGACATAAGAAAGGCTATGGACAGTGGGCTAGTAACAATCCTAACACTGCTTGATTTCAGTAAAGCCTTCGATTCTGTTGACCATGACATATTACTCTCTTGTCTATTTAAAATTCATCTCTTCAAGAACAGTATCCAATGGATGGACTCTTATCTACGTGGACGTCAACAATGTGTTAAAATTAACTTAAATCAAATGTCTTCATGGCGTCCAGTTGAGAGAGGAGTCCCTCAGGGGTCAGTCCTTGGACCGCTCCTGTTTTCAATATATATAAACGACATTCCGTCATCAATCACTAAATGCAAACACCACCTATATGCTGATGATGTACAAATCTACCTGCATTCAGCACCAGAAAAACTATCGGAAGCAATCGGCACCTTTAATGAAGACTTAACTGAAATCTGTAACTGGACTCGCTTACATGGACTACGACTCAATGAGGCTAAAACCCAAGCAATCATAATCTCCCATCCGAAAATCCTCCTAAAACTAAAAAATGAACCCACATTACCAAAATTACGCTTGTGCGATTCCCCAATCGAATTCCGTGAGTCAGTTAAAGATCTAGGCGTTATTATAGATAAACATCTTTCCTGGACGCAGCACGTCTGCAATGTTTCCAGAAAAGTATATTTTGAATTCACTTAGAAGATTCTGGAATATTTTCTCTCGTGTATTAAAGGAACGACTTGTTTCCTCCCTAATATTGCCTCATTTTGATTACTGCGATGTGGTATACAAAGATCTCACTGTTACTCTTAAAAACAAACTCCAACATGCACAAAATGCCTGTGTACGCTACATATTTAATTTACGGTACTATGACCATGTCACCCCCGCTTATGAGCAACTTAACTGGTTACGTCTAAATCAACGCCGCGACCTCCATTCTTTATGTATTCTTCAACAAATACTCTCAACTTCAACTCCAGCTTACCTGCACTCTCAGCTTCACCGCCTCTCGTACGAGCATACTCTTGGAACACGGTCAAAAAACGACACACTCTTGCTGATACCCATACACCGCACAGTACGCTATACCAACTCCTTCGTTGTTGCTACTGCACGACTGTGGAACAATCTGCCTCGCTCTGTCAGAGGAGCAACCCCGTCCAGCTTCAAGCAGCGTTGTCAGCAGTACATGCTCACTAAGTAAATGAAAGTTGAACTCAACATTTATGCTTATATTCATACGTCGTATTACATATATTCAAACTTTCCAATTCTCACTTTCTCATTTACTCTCTATTTAGATATCTAAATAACCTCCTTCAGTAACGACTAATTATCTTCATCATCATCTTCATCACCATCATTAGTCTACTTTTTTTTCAGTAGCCTATTTCCTTTACCTTACTGTAATTTTAAACTTACTCCTAAGTATCTTAGTTATTCACCCTAACAATGCAACAATTTACAGCCTACACCACCAAGCTAATCCAGTTTATATGTATTTTATATTGTATAAATATTGTAAAATTGTTAGATTTAAGTTGTATTTGTATTGTATATTATCAAGCTAATCCATTTCATATGTATTTTATATTATATCAACATTGTAATATTGTTAGATTTAAGTTGTATTTGTATTGTTCATCATTTATTATTTGTATAATCTGGTTAGATGGAAGAGAGGGACCAATGGCCCTAATCTTGCCAGTCAAAATAAATCTATCTATCTATCTATCTATAAATGAACAAAATTAAATTTTAATAAACCAAGTGAACAATTTCTTTGAATACCCTAACCTATTAGATGAAATTAAAACATACTTAATACCAGTACCATAATTAATAGTTGGAGATTCATTTTAAGGGCTGGGGTAGCTTGGCAATCAGCCCGGTGAACTAAATTTGTAATTGGTGTAAATTATATTTATATACTAACCAAGGGTCACAATATTATTTAGCAATTATATTTCGACCATGCAGCCAGCCTGAAATGGTTTTCCGTTTTTTCTATTTTCAACTCTATACAAATCCAGGAACTGTCCCTTCCAATAGGCCACTGCTGCTTCCTTCTTTAGTTCATTAATTCGAATGACATTTTAACTGCCATTTCCTTGTTAAGTTCAAGTATATTTTAATGAGAGTTAGTAGTTGTTTTTCTGTATTGTCTATCCAGGAAGTTTGTTTTATTGAGATTTTATTTAATATGGTTCAAAAACACTAAGATTAAGAATAACATTTTAACTGCCATTTCCTTGTTAAATTCAAGTATATTTTAATGAGAGTAGGTAATTGTGTAGTGAATAAAACAGGATTCCTTCTATGAATCCTCTGTAAAACTGTCGCCATATTTCAGTTTGATGGAATAGTTTTTTAAAAGTCATTTTCATTCATTTTAGTAGTTTTATTAGATGACATTTCATTGAGCATTATTTATGTCCGCCTCGTTACGTAGTGGTATCACCGTGGAGGCCCGGGTTCGATTACCGGCTCTGCCAAGAAATTTAATTCTGATTTGAGGGCTGGAACGGGTTACACTCAGCCTCGTGAGGTAAAACTGAGAGGAGGAGGATGGTTAGTCCCACCTTCGCCATCCTGGAAGTAGTTTTCCGTGGTTTCCCACTTCTACTCCAGGCAAATGCCTGATTGAGTCCTGACTGAAGGCCACGGCTGCCTCCTTCCCAATCCTCATCTTAATTACAACTACACGCAATAATGCAGCCATCACAATAAGACAAGTTATCAGACAAATTCCACACACACAACCAAGTACACGGGGTTACATGACGACGATGTCGCAAAGCCCCTCAATGAATCAACAATAATGGTCTAACAAACCCGTGGTTGGGAGCACCCAAACATCAAGCCGACTGCAACCCAGTTCATAGCCTACAAATTGTGGGGGACGAATAACCTGCGCGACGACACCCTTAGCCACATCACTTTGATTTTAGATCATGGACCACTACTTCTCATATCAAGCAGGTACTTAATTGTCCTCACGAGGCTTTCCATCTCCTGATGCAGAATTGAGAATAGGCGGGTTTGATTCCTACCTCAGCCATGCTGGAAGTGGTTTTTCATGGTTTCTCATTTGTATTCCAGGCAGACACCTAGATTGTACCTAAATTAAGGTCATGGCGCCCTTCTAACCATATCCTAGCCAAATTACAAGTACACAATAGTACGCTACAGCAGTTACAATAACACAGATTATCAGACAGATTCCACACACACCAAAGTACACAGCACTACATGATCGCCAAGCCTTCAAAATGAATAAACGACAATTGTTTCCAGCCCTCAAATCAGATGTTAAGTATGACTGGCTGCGATGCTCAGCGGTAACGTTCTTGCCTACTGATCCCAAGGCTGTAGGTTTGAATCCTGGCGCAGTCATTAGGCATTTGTGGGTGTGTAATTGCGATGGAGCCGTGTCAGTAGGTTTACTGGCACGTTAAAGATCTTCGGGACAAAATTCCGGCACCCCGGCCATAGTAGTTAAAAGGGACGTAAAACCAATAACATTACATAGATCTTAAGTTTTTGGCTGGAACCTAATTCAGAGCCTCCTCGGTGAGAGAAAAGCGTGCTATCCATACACCACGGGGTACAATAACAATTAAAATAGTAATAATAGAAATAATAATGTAATGGGTTTAAGGTAACTTTTAACTGATGTGGCCTTTTAAAAGAATTAAGGCATAGGCGAATGTTTGTTTCAGTGAATTGTGCAATGTGTACAGCCCTGCATGGCAGAGTGTTTACAGGAAATCCCAGAGCCAGCGGGTCATTCTGCAAGAACAAATAAGAGTTCCCTTAGATTTTGGGTTTTCACTGTGGTAGTGGTGGGGGACGGAAGGGTGGATAATTTCAGCGGAAGAACCAGAACTTGGCCTGGGGCAACTGGCGAAAAAGGACTGTGGGATGGAATGACAAGATAAGAAAGATCCACCCGGAAGATTAGCTGGCTCAATTCGCCAACACCCGAATATTTTGACAAATCTTCGTGTTTTGCATTCCCCATCCCGTTAATGGTGGAGGGGTGCGAGTATTTGTGGCTGGCATTGTGCGTTTTTAACCTACTTTCGATTTTTGCAAAAAATGAAAGTAGACATATGAGATAAACACAGGGCGAAAAATTGTGTGTCTGTCTGTGTGTGTGAGTGTGCGTACTCTGAATGTCTGTCCCCCACAATCAATTTGAACACGGTGAATCCAAATTGAACGGAGTATGGTACAGCGGAAGCACTAGCTAAGGCCACCTCAGTGTCATGTTTTATATCGCCACCATCTTGACGGAAACGTAATGGCGGCCAGCCAAATGTTCAAAGCTTAAATCAAATTACGACTAACCTAATCGTCCCATCTCTACCAAATTTTGCAACAGCATATATCAATATGGCGGGCGTCTTTTAACTAAACTACAATGTCATTAGCCCAATAGTTTGCAGATGGCGGCCATGTATGTGTGCAAATCGATTCCCCCTATCAATTCAAACATGGTGAAACCGAATTGAACAAAATTTGGTACAGAGGTAGCAATAGCAAAGGGCACCTCATTGTCATGTTTTATATTGCCACAATCTTGACGGAAACGTAATGGTGGCCACCCAAATGTTAAAACCTTAAATCAAATTACGACCAACCTAATCATCTGATCTCTACCAAATTTTTCAGCAACATGCCTTTATGTGAGAAGCGTTCTTTGACCAAACTACAAGATCATCAGCCCAATAGTTTGCATATAGCGGCCATGTATGTGAGCAAATACCTAAATCTATATTCGATGTCAACAGATTCCTTTTCTGTAGAAATGCTTTCCTTGCCTGAGCTAACCTAGTTTTTATATCCTCTTTGCTTCGTCTATCACTGGTTATTTTGCTTCCTAAGTAACAGAATTCTCCTACTTCCTTTAGTTTTTCACCTGCCAATTTGATGACTAACTCCGTTTCTATCTGGTTTTCCATCCTCTTGTAAATTATTCTAGACAGGATCTTTGAAGCATGAGTAATCAAGCTGATTGTACGGTCATCTCAAATTCATTTTTAACAAAGGAGCTGATGACGTAGCTGACCCGACCGTAAATAATATAGAAATAACGTAAGTGTTCCAAAAGCTATGGACATGCTTCTTTTGCAGGGTGAAGTTCAAGGTTAGGAAAGAAGGTACAGCAAGCGACAGGAAATAAGGGCTGACCAAAACGAAAATGTAGAGCATTATTTAAGCCTCGGGTCAAAAATACCCTTGCGCCAGACCTCGCGGGTTAAAGTTGATCTGATGATCTTCACTTGATGACCGAAATATGTTATCCTTGTAAACCGTAGAGTCTATTATTTCCCGCCTAATGAAATTGGGCATAAATAACTCACTTGTTGACCGACGGAAAGATATTATTTAATTGTTTATTAGATAACACTGGAGATGTCTTCAAAACTTTCTGTATTATTTTATTTTATCCCGTGACCTCATTCCGTATTTCGTCCCTATTGGTCTTTTGCGCCATGGTTCTCATCAGCCCCGTGTACATTGTTGTTTGTTCAGTTTGTCTGATTGCCTGTAATAGTGTGTTTATCTGCATTATTATAAGGTGCGTTCAAAAAGTAACCAGCTGGAGGCTGTAATGCGCAAACCGGTGACGACATCGGCTAATCGTGGCGTGTGTAACGAGGTGTGGTTCCGACCAGAGCGTGGAAGGTCACAGCTCGTCGCTAGAGGGCACGCGTGCACGTCACGTGACGATACAAAGCGAGCAGCAGCATGCATCAATCGTCCAACCAAGACCAAGACTGTAGGCCATTTGACATGCTCCCTGGTGTGATTGAAGACTGTGGAGCACCCATTGGGCACACACTTCCCGCAAGTGCAGTCGTTCCTTCATGATGGTGTGCACACTTCCCACGCTCAATCCGACCACGGCGGCTATGGCCTTCACTGTCACTCGGCGGTCCTGGGTAATGAGTTCATCAACCAGCTGGACGTTGTCATCGGTAATGCAGGGGGGTGACACAGACCGGGCATCATCGGCTAACGACACCCGTCCTTCCCTGAAGCGCTTGTGCCACGCCTCGACCCTTGCAAGGGACATGCAGTGTTCGCCGTACACTTGTGACATTCGGCGATGAATATCCGTTCCCTCTACTCCTTCCGCTGTGAGAAACCGAACAACACCTCTTTGCTCTTCGTTTGACGCATCCATGTAACTGTTTGCAATGCGACTGACAGCGTTGGACGACTGATGCATGCTGCTGTTCGCTTTGTATCGTCACGTGACGTGTACGCGTGCCCTCTAGCGACGGGCTGTGACCTTCCACGCTCTGGTCGGAACCACACCTCGTTACACACGCCACGATTAGCCGATGTCGTCACTGGTTTGCGCATTACAGCCTCCGGCTCGTTACTTTTTGAACGCACCTTATATTAGTGTCTAGTATTGAGTTAGGTGGTCCCGGTCTTGAAGTAAGGTACCATCCCCGCATTGAACTGGAGGGACTGTTGGGTGCAAACCAAGAGAAAACAATCCTCAGGATGGACGCTCTCAGTGTAGGGGATCGAATCTTTGTTCCCGGAGCTTCTAACTGACAAGGGAAGTAAGTATCAGGTAAGACAGGTTAAAACCTATCTTGAAACTTTGTGGACGCAAAGTGCGTGCGTAAAATTAGCCGCCAGATTGAACTGCAAGGCTCCGAAATCATGTGGCGAATTTCTTATATAAATCAATGGGAGGTAGCGAGTACCGTACATGTTGGAACGGACAGCCCTGACGGTCCAAGCACTCAAGGCCGATGGGAAGCTGCCGCACGCTCCAGTCAGCATATACGCGACTTCTAGTGTCGCAGGGATGTCTAACTCCGCCAGCCGTCATGCCTGCGTACGAGGATGTCAGGTACGATTTCGGAGCCTTGCAGTTGAATAGTACAACTATCGTATCCACAACGTTTCAAGAGAGGTTTCGAACTATCTTATCTGATACTTCCCTTGTGAGATTTGATGGGCACCGGTTCCGCTGTGGTATCCAGTTTTATTTGAGACTGATGGCCTCTGATCCTAATTTCTACACGAAAATCTCTGCATCATCACAGTTGATCATACAATGTAAACAACCGGCTTAATCCTAGTGACAAGAAATGAAACCCCCTACCCACATTTTTCTTTTACCCCTTAAGAGGTTACACACGACGCGGCGCGGCGTGTAAGCAGGAAGCTTCTGGAAGACTTATTACTCTTACGTAAACATAATCACATGTTCTTGTTTGTTAGAATTAGTCCAGCCCCAATCAATCACGTGAGGCAAGCCTTTGTGACCTGACCATAACACTGCGTATGAGGGGAAGCGCGGGATAAACAACAGAGAGAATAAAGGAAGGGAATAAATAGCAAGGAGGAATAGAATAACTCAGCAAACAGGATAAGGAGGGTGGAGCACAAGACGATCGGTAAAAAACAAGAGGGCTATCGAGGAAAATAAATAAGAACATTAAATGATAGAAAAGAGAATCTTGGCAAAAGTCGAGTGAAAAGGGGGAGTGTGTGAAGGAATAACATACAGTAGGATAGGGTTTGAGGGCAGCACCTTCCATATTCATTTGTTAATTTATTGATTGATTGATTTATTCATTGAATTATTTATTTTTATTTATTTATTCATTTATTCATTCATTAATATATATTTTTATTTTTTACACATTTCCAGTTAAATTGGTCTTTTCCGTTCTAATCAAGCCAATTACAGGAGCGAACAAATTGTTATGAAGCAACTGTTTTATACAAAATTAACGATGCGTTACTTCGATCATTGTAACACATAATGCAACCGTAACGTTAACTTCGTTTTATTTTAATAAGTAACGGACTGTAACGCAGTGACTTTTAATAAGTTACTTGTCCAACCCTGCTTTAAGGTATTATTTTAAGACCCTATAATATAAAACAGAAAAAAATAAAGACAAATAAAAATAAATTAAAATTAAAATATTAAATACAAATTAAAAAATTAAAAATTACAACAATAAAAAATAAAAATAAAAATAATTTAAAAAATTAAGACTGTAAATAATAAACAAAAACGACTAAAAACAAAAGTAAAAATTGTTGCAAAAATACCATAATTAAAAATTAAAGAACTAAAAATTACAAATTAGTACATTAAAAAAACGCTGACAACTGTTTTTGAGCTAGCCGGACTATTTTTATGAAATTTCATGTGAATTTGTTATTAAATAGTTATTGAGAATATTGAGGATTAAAAAAATATTATGTTGGGGTAACATAGAGATTTAAAAGCTCTTTATTAAATTTACATGGATTTATGAATGATTCATCCATTATTATTGACTGTAAGATAAAGTTACCTTAGGGATAACATCGTAATGTTGTTTTAAGAGTTCATATCTCAAAAAAAAAAAAAAAAAAAAGGATTGCCACCTCAATGTTGGATTAAGCATTTTGATGCCAGGCTATTGAGAGGGTGTGTTAAAGATGGCCAAGTTGAGTGAAATTACGACATGTTTATCAAATTATCTTCTTCGTGTATTCTTTATGATCGTAGATATTTATTTTCGGAGCGGGTATATTGTACATTTGAAACGTATTAGATGATTACTGTAATTAATACTTTGCTTCATTTATTCCATTTAAAAGCTTATTTTTTTAGTTGGTAAAGTTAATATAATGTCCACAGCCTGTACAATCTAAATAGCATATCTTGCCAAAACCTTACCGTATGTATTTCCTCTTCGTTACCACCACGCATCTTAATTATCAAGGACTAAGAACGTAAACAAACACGACTTAAAATATAACACGCGCGCAAAGTTACCTGATTGCAGCATGTTCAAAAAATACCTATTTTGAATCCAGTTGTTCACGAAACTAAATACATCGATATACTCATAGAGATAATGATTCCCGCGCTGTCATGGTTACAGTGTTGATAGCAGTGCGTGGTTGGAAATAAAAATAAGTTTTTTGATAATGACACTTTTTGCAGGAGCTTCCTTGGCCGATATATCGATGATGATGTTAATTCTTGTTTTAAAGGGCCTAATATCTTGGTTATCGGCCTCTAGTGGTCTGGGTAGCGAAAATGGCAATGAAATGGAGCGAAAATGACCATGAAATGAAAACTATAACGGAAATTAAGTTGGACTAAAAATACTTACAAAATGGAACTCAGATTGAAACGATCCACAAAATGTAGAATGGAAATACTTACAAAAGGTAATTTATAAGGAAAATACTCACAAAAGGAAGAGATTGAAAATTCGCTCAAAATGTAGTTTAGGTTCAAAATTTTTACAAAATGCAATGTAGATTTGAAATACTCACAAAATGCAATTGAAATTCAAAGTACTTACAAAACACAATTGAAATAGAAAATACGTACAAAAAGCAATTGATATTCAAAATACTTACAAAATGCAATTGAAGTTGAAAATACTTAAAAAATATAATTTAGATTCAAAATACTCATTTGGATTGAAATGAAAATGAAAATCCACAGCCTGCTTCCAGTCTCCGACCGGGTCAGAAATGGAATGAATGAAGCCCCCATCTAGCGGCGAGGATATGAACTGTGCCGGCTGCCGAGGCCTGACGCACTCCTCTTGGGCAATGATTAAATGAATGACAGATGAAATGAAATGAAAGTGGAGAGTGTTGCTGGAATAAAATTTTGACAGGGAAAACCGGAGTACCCGGAGAAAAACCTGTATGCCTCCGTTTTGTCCAGTACAGATCTCACATGGAGTGACCGGGATTTGAACCACGGACCCAGCGGTGAGAGGCCGGCGTGCTGCTGCCTAAGCCACGGAGGCTTAGACTGTAAATACTTAAAAATGGAAATCAGATTGAAACGACTCACAAAATGTAGAGCGGAAATACTAACGAAAGGTAATTTAGTAGGAAAATATTTACAAAAGGAATAGATTGAAAAAGACGCACAAAATGTTGTTTAGGTTCAAAATACTTACAAAATGCAACGTACTGTAGATTCGAAATACTCACAAAATGCAATTGAAATTCAAAATACGTACAAATACAAAAACCAATTGAGGTTCAAATTACTTACAAAATGCAATTGAAATTGAAAATACACAATGCAATTTACATTGAAAATGCCATATCAGATTCAAAATACTCACAAATTGCAATTGAAATTCAAAATACTTACAAAATGCAATTGAAGTTGAAAATACTAACAAAATGTAATTTAGATTTAAAATACACACAAAATGCAATTGAGAATCAAAATACTTACAAAATGCGGGTTAGGTTGACAATACTTACAAAATGCAATTGAAATTCAGAAAACTCTCAAAAATGGTACCACACTTTCAAAAACTTACTATAAAGCAATTTAGATTGTCAATACTTTCAAAATGCAACTTAGATTGAAAATACCTACAAAATATAGTGTAGAGTCAAAACGTTCACAAAATGGAATTTAGATACACGGGGGAACCAGTTCACAAAAACAGTGCGGGAATCCTAAGAGAAAAGGAAATATAATTTAAAGGAAAAGAAGGCTGATCGCTAGAATAATGAGGGATCAGGAAAGATAAGAGAAGGGCCAATTAAGGCGGGAAAGGATGAGACTCCCTAGGCCTCGGATACCCTCATACCGTCGGGGTCGGAGGAGAACAGGAGTTGACCAAGAGAGGTCGACAGGAAAGAAGACGGATGGGAGCCCGACACAAGTAAGTGGAAGCAATGTCGGACTCAGCTGGAGTGCCGTGGTCGCCAACCCACGTCCCATTAAATGTTCGTCCCTGGGGGGATGAGGGGGGGGGGGAGAGGGGGGGAGAGGGGGGGGGAGGGAGAGCTGATATATCGGTCCCCTGGCACTAAAAAGATTAAGCAATATTTGTACAATTTTAATTTATATGTAAAATGAGGGTAACGCTAAAAATTTTACAGGAGTGAAAAGAAATGGTTTCGAACATAAACCAAGCATTTGTCATCAATCCGAAGATTAGTTATATAAGCTTATTCAAAAATAAATCATCAAATTTCAAATTTTTATTATGTGTGGGGGTGGGGATTGATCATACTGATCACCCCTCGTAGTAACGCCACTGTGAGTAATCAAACGCGTTCAACCCAGCCCAAGAATGTTACCTGCCAACGAAAGCGAGGGAGCTGGTAGAAAGTGCGCTAGATGACTCCTACACCACCGCGCCCTCTGACCTGCCCGACTTGAACCATCAGCACTTTTTAATGTCTGCTCCATATGCAAAGTAGAAAGCGAAGTGGCTCGCAGTTTCATTGCATTGGTAGGCTTCACTCTCCATCCACTTTAAGGTAACCCTCGACTGAATAAGTGAGACATGTTGTGAAAAATATCACGTCTTGTTATATATATTTCCGGTATGAAATAACTTTTCGACTACGGTGAGTAGGGGGATGAGGAGAATTCTGCCCCCCCCCCCCATTACTCCCAATGCGAGCCGATAACTCCCGAACCCGTGGTCGGAGATTCACGAATGAGGTGTCGTTGGACTCGAGCTGACATGGGCTTTGCTATGGACCACTCGTTATATTTAATAAAAAATGAAAATTTTTGTTTTTGAAAACAGACGATAGTTAAAAAACCAAACATGATAGAACATTGGGCAACAGCTTAAACGAACTATCTTTATGTCCTTTATTTTTTATAATAAAACGTTTTAATTTGTTACATTTTTTGAAAAAAAAATAATTTTGAAATTTTTATATTTTGGAAAATAAAGAGTTTACAAAAAAATTTGTTTGACTTAAATGATTCGCCCTGAACCCCTCTAACCGCAAAATAAATTTCAAGCCTCTAGGACTAAAACTGTGCAGCAGTGGGGTAAGTTCAATTCTATCCATAATCGCGTGTGTGCTTGAATACGTATGGCTATGTTGGAAAAAGTTGGTGGTGGGAGAGGACTAGGGTCGATTGAGGGGTCGTTTAGATGGTATTTTTTCCGCTCTATTTGATGATGAGGTTATTTTTTAAATGGGTGAAATTTGGAAACGCAATTTGAGGTAAACATGCGTTTTTAACATTTTGCTGATATTTAATGAGCTTGTAAGTCTAGAACGATGAGTTGTTTAGGACGGGGTGACGTCCTTTTGGCTAAGAATGTGTGTTGATATTTAAAAAAAATGAAAATTCTTGTTTATGGATTTTTGATTATTTTGGAAACGGTGAATGTTGTGAAAAAGATTGTATGACGTTAATGAAAGGTGGGTATGCCCTATAGGTGGGCAGCAAGTTTCAAGGGTGTAGGAGGACAAAAAAAAAAATGATAGCCTACTTTCTCGCGAACATTGGTGATAATTGGCGAACGGATGGTCGGATTTTAACAAATGAGGTGTCGATGGACTCGAGCTGACGTCCTCTTTCCTATAGACCACTCGCTATATTTAAAAAATTGAAAAATGTTGTTTTCGAAAGTAGGTGATAGCTTGAAAACCAAACATGATAGAACGTTATTTCATAGTTGAAACGAATGTTCTCTATGACCTTTATTTTTTTATAACAAAACTTTTTTATATTTTGAGATTTTTTTAACACTTAAATTTTGAATTTTTACTGTTTTGGAAACTAACAAGTTTACAAATAAGTTTGTTTGACATAAATGAAAGGCCCCTACCCCCTCTACCACGAAAATAAATGTCAAGTCTCTAGGACAAGAACAATGCATGTTAATTTTTTTATACAAAAGAGTGTTTATAGACAGAGAGCCGGTAGCGCTTGACGTATGTTACAACGAGGCTACGACTGACCATGGTGAATACAAGAAATGGCTATTTCGACGGGGCGATGTATGGCAAAACGAGGGGTCGTTTTTCAATATGTTTTCCTATGACAGATGAATGAAGGCGAATATTTTGAAAATCCCTTATAGCGATATCGGTGACCGTGCACGGAAGAAATGAATTGCTATTTTGGTGGGATGGCGGGGCAGTTTATGACGGTTGGTTTTGAGATATTTCCTATGACGGATAGAGGCGTATATTTGAAAATGTGTTACGTGTGCTAGGATTTTTTAAAACCTGAATGGGATCTTTAACATGCTAGTAAACGGTAATAAGCGAGACTGCTGTCTGGCACAATTAATGGTTTTAGAATATGGAAACCTATAACATTTGCTCGACCAAGTCATGTGCATGTACGCAAAGAGCCAAAACGGTAAAGTCATTGGCCTGACATGTTATAAACTAAATATTGAACTGGCTAAAGTCATGTGTTTTAGGGTGATAGTATGTGGTTAACATGATCATGTATTGAGGATGGCCGCTTGCTAGTAATTATTATTACAGTAATTTTTTAATAATAATAGTAGTAATAATAATAATAATAAGCTACTGGCTACAAAACACATTGAAACCCAAACTTTGGTAACAAAATACGGTTCAATCAACAAGGTTAATCATTTCAAATACTTAGGTGAAATTATTGAACCTACAGGCACAGAAAGAATAGCACAAAGAACACGTGAAGTCAAAATGCGGAAAGCATATGGGAAAACCGCAAACAGCTACAACAAAAAATGCATGAGCATTAACACTAAAATTCGACATTACGCGACGGTCATCAAACCCGAAACACTCTACGCCAGTGAGACCTTCAACCTCAATTATAAAGGGGATCTTGAAAACATCAAGAAAGCTGAAGAAACTAGAATGACTGACAACGAAACTATGGACTATGGAAATTACCGCATTTTCAAGAGCAGAACATTACAGAGAGTCGCGAAAGGTGCACCAATCTTCGGAATGGCTTTTCTTGTCCACAAATCCATCATTAACTCTGTCAAAGAAGTCACATCCGTTAATGATCGAATTATGACCATGCGCATCCAGAGCGCCAACAAGAAATACACTCTTGTCAATGCTCATGCACCTACTAATATCGACAACAAGAAAAATCCTGAAAATGTTGGAAAAAGTTGGAAAAACTGTAAAAAATTATGAGTAACATTCATCAAGATGACGTGAAAATCCTGATGGGAGATTTCAATGCCCAACTTGGCTAAGAAAAAATCTATCGAAAAATCATTGGCAAAAATTCTGCACACCAAAATACAAACAGCAATGGCACACGATTGGTAGACATTTGTCATCAATTCAATCTCAAAGTTATGTCTACGCATTTCTGGAAACCTGCACACAAACAGAAAACTTGGCGATCTCCCATTCAAGATCTCGGTGAATACCAAATTGATCATGTTGCCATCTTCCATGCAAACTATAGAACCATCCATGACGTTCAAGTCCGACGAGGGGCAAACATTGATTCAGACCATTATCTCACAAGAATCAAAATGAAATTTTCACCTAAGAGGATTCATAAAAAAATATATTACATCTCAAAATTTGACACATCCAAAATTCAAGAAACAAAAAAACGCAGAAGAATGGGATAAAGAACCAGTGAACAATTGGACGGACTTCTGCAGCAAAATTATCAGAAAAGCCAAAGAACTGATTCCACTAAAAAAGAAAGCAAAACACCCCTGGTGGGATTCCAACTGTGATCAAGTCATTATTGATCGCCGAATCGCATTCCAAATATACAATAGCCACAAATCTCCAGAAACTTTGCAACACTTTCTCGGCGTCCGCAAACAGGCAACCAAAATTATCAGGACAACTAAACGTAATTTTATAACTAAGCAACTTCAGTCAATAGAGGATGACTTCAGGAATCACAACAGTCGAGATTTTTACAAAACCTTCGGGAACAGAATTAAAGGTTACACACCGCAAAATTTGACTTTCAAGAAACAAGACGGAAGTCTCGCACTCACTAACCAAGAAAACTGTGAAGAACTAGCACGTTATTTTTCTGACCTCCTCAATTGTCCTGAACCACCTGAGCGATTTATACACACAGTCCCAGAACACATACGACCCGAAGCCAAACCACCAATGCAAGAAGAAATCCATCACCACATCAAAAAACTCAAGAACGGAAAGACATCAGGAGAAGACGGAATCATCGCAGAACTATTGAAAAATCTAGGACCACGATCACTACAGGAAATCATACATATCATTCAGGATATTTGGCGAAGTGAAAAACTACCGGACGAATGGAAATGCGCACTCATCCACCCACTCCACAAGAAAGGGGATAAAACTGATCTAAATAACTACAGAGGAACTTCCCTCCTACCCATCGCTTATAAAATCCTCTCCGCCTGTCTTAAGCAACGCACGCAAGAACAACTCGAGCCACTCATCGGTGAATATCAGGCTGGCTTCAGACCAAACAGATCAGCCGTCGAACAATTCTTCAATCTGAAATCCACCTTGAAACTTCGAGCCACACGAAATCTCCCAACCATCTGTACATTTGTCGACTTTCAGAAGGCTTATGTCTCCATTGATCGAAAATCTCTTTTTAATGTACTCGAAGAAAACCATCTCGATCCGAAGACGAGACGACTAATCCAACAAACCTTAACCGACACAATTTCCAAGGTCAAATTCATTGGAGAGATGTCCCAACCTTTTCCCATTAAAACTGGTGTTCGGCAGGGTGATGGACTTTCTATATTGCTGTTCAACATCGTTCTCGATAAGGACATCAAAGAATGGGAAAAAGAATTAAAAAGTCGCAACATATGGAAACCTGTCGTATTAGGAAGACAGAAGGATAATATCAATGTTACATGCTTAGCTTTTGCTGATGATTTGGCAATCCTCTCCGGAGATGAACGAACGGCAATTCACCAGATTGAAGTCCTCAAAGAATGTGCTGTGAAAGTAGGGTTGCAAATCTCCTTCACAAAAACTGAATTCATGGCTACAAAACACATTGAAACCCAAACTTTGGTAACAAAATACGGTTCAATCAACATGGTTAATCATTTCAAATACTTAGGTGAAATTATTGAACCTACAGGCACAGAAAGAATAGCAGAAAGAACACGTGAAGTCAAAATGCGGAAAGCATATGGGAAAACCGCAAACATCTACAACAAAAAATGCATGAGCATTAACACTAAAATTCGACATTACGCGACGGTCATCAAACCCGAAACACTCTACGCCAGTGAGACCTTAAACCTCAATTATAAAGGGGATCTTGAAAACATCAAGAAAGCTGAAAGGAAAATCATCCGAAAAATTCTTGGCCCAAGACTTACAGATGAAGGATATCGTTTACAATCGCACAAGATCACAGAAAAATATTCAAATATTGAAACCGATTTCCGTAAACGACGCTTGAAATTTTGTGGACACATTAGGAGGCTAGATGACAACCGATTAACAAAGAAAATATTGATGTACTCACAAAAATTAAAGACGAAAACGGTTTGGATTAAACAAGTCCAAACTGATCTCAATAACGCCAACATCACACCCACAGATATCGAAGACCGCAAAACTTTCAGACATAAGATCTACACTTGGGAAGCTGCATCAGAAGATAAGCCCAGCAGACCTAGGGGAAAATGGACTGACGAACGTCGAGCTAAACATAGCGACATGATTAAAGAATTCTGGAAGAACAAGAGAAATAACAGCAACAGATCATAACTTGCTTTATGTGATCCTGTATGGGTCGAAACATACTAAATAAATAAATAAATAAATATAATAATAAGACACGCATGTTTTCAATGCTAACACACCCACAGTCCTGCTCACTGGAGAGGACTTGTGAGAGAGACTGCTGATAAGACAAACATGTCTACGTCAGCAGGAAGTGTGATATCAGCTTACCTGCCTCGTGGTGGCTAGCAGGTGCGACGTTTAAGCAGTCGCCATGTTGGTTCTGAGACAGTAAGACTACCAATGTATAAGAGGCAGCCATTTTGGTTCCTCATTAAAAGCATGAAAAAAGTATAAGGTACACGAATCTTATCGCGTTTGAGGAATGTGGAGAGGCGTGGGAACACGTGTGAGAAAGACAACATTTCAAGGTCAAAACGCTGAGAAAATGCAACTCTCTCTGTTGCTAAGCAGACTGATAAGAATTGCGTTAGTGATACACTGACAGGACTAGCAAATAGACGTATACAGTAGAGCTGTGGAAGCAAAACCCTTTTATTTTTTGGTAAGTACCTATGAATGATTATTTTAATAATGAAATGCTAATGAACCTTAAATTTGTAGTTATTGATCAGGTAATTAATGATTTTTATTTATTTATTTATTTGTTTGCAGATAACCGGTATACCTTACATGTCTGAGATACAAGAAACCATTGCGCTTTTGGGCCCACTAGAAGGAAACAGTAACAAGCCGGTGCAAGTGAAGGTGAGCTTTTTTTATTAAACTGACTTGTTTCATTTTTTTGTTTGATATTATTTTATGAAATGCATGTATTAACCTGAATTTAGGTATTTATAGCGGTTTATTTTATTTATTTTTAGAAACTTGGAAAGAAAAGCCTTACCGCCGTAGCAGTTGCTGAAAACCCAAGACGCAGTAGAGTGCAACCATTGGTTCCAGGCAGCGAACTATTGAAAACTCAGGTAAGTCTAACTTAAAAATGCAATTCCATTTTACCATTACTGAAAACTCGTAGACAAAAAATTCATTACCTGTACATGACTAGGACGATGATTGTTTTCTTGAATAATGGCCATGTATTGGCAAACGGTACAAGACTATATTGGTTGTTGACTGGGAAAAGTACAAGGCTATGTTGGATTTTCTAAAAACAAAAAAATAAAACTTCATTTATGGGTGGTTACCTATGGACTCAATAAATATCCACAGGTTTGAACAAGATAATCTGAACAAAATGATATGATATTTTTTTTTTATATATTGGTTAAAGGGAAATGTAAATGACTGCAGCTTTATAAAAAAAAAGTCATGGGTTACTGTTAGTGCAGACATACAGTTTATTTTTTTAAATAGTTTTAGATGGTGTTTTTTATTTAATGCCAATTAACGTTAAAGTTTAATTACAAGTATTGATTGAGTGATGAGTTTTTTTTAGGTGTGGTCATACTCCATTAACATAGTAAACAGAAAGTGAAAAAAAGCTTACATTGTGGTTTAAAGTACTGTGTGCAAAGTTAATAACTTACAATAAGAGAACAGTTTTATTATAACACATGGCGTTAGTACCAAATACAACAAGTGAACGAGTTGGTTTACCACGTGGGTTAAATGTAAAATCAGAACATGATCGTTGGTTAACATTTGAATCCTGGCCTGTAGGCTTTTTGTCAACACTCAAACTTGCAAAAGCCGTTTTTTTTTACTTGAACCGAGAAGATGTGGTGCGCTGTGTGTTTTGTCGTATTGAACTTTCACACTGGGAAGAAGGGGATGATCCCTTTAGAGACCATTTGCGATGGTCTCTTTGTTGTCGTTACATGCTTGGAAAACAAGTGGGTAACATACCCGTGTATCCATTTTACCGAACGACAAGGCCATTGGCTGCTACTTACGTTGCCGAATCACAAATAAATAATAATAATTATTATTATGTATTACCAGCCAACAACGGTAGTGTCGATATATGTGGTCCATATGCCATAGACAGTGTTGAATTGGCATGTGCTTTTGAAAAATGGGGAGTTTGCAAGACTAAAGTACACTAGCACACCCAGAGTACAGCTCTGTTGAAAAACGTTTAGAATCTTATAAAAATGTTTGGCCATAAATATTGAAACACCTTACAAAACAGGTAAGTGAAGCTGGATTTTTTTTATACTGGTGAAGGGGATAAAACAATATGTTTTTATTGTGGATTTGCTTTAAAGGATTGGCAAATGACTAATGACCCTTTTGTGCAACACGCTCGTTGGTTACCTAACTGTAAATACATGGTGTTGCTTAAAGGTCAGGAATTTGTGAACACTATTCGTAAAGAAAACGTGATTGCAGCACAAGACATAAAAGTGCCTTTAGAGTTAGAACACACGGAGCAAATACATGAGGCTGAAAAAAGAGACTTGTCTCACGAACAGATACAAAAGTGTGACCAATAATTATGTAAAATTTGTTATCAAGATGAACTAGGTGTTGTATTTTTGCCTTGTGGACACATGATAGCATGTGTCAAGTGTGCATTAGAACTTAACACTTGTGCTATATGCAGAAAAGTAGTACCTGCTACAGTTGGGGCATTTCTTGCAATACTAGTATAATTTATTAGCCATGCATAGTGCAAAATCCCTAATTGCACAATATTATTAAAGCTGTTTTAGAGTGTACTAGATATGCTTTTCTTTTCTTTATAGACTTCTATAAGGAATGTTTTGAATGCTGTTGGTCAAGCATGGGGCTTAGAGACAAAGAAGCTCAGCGAATTGCCAAAGCACATTCCATTCCGCATTATCAAGATTCGGAAATTGAAAACAGCATATGGTGATCGTGTACTTTGTATATGTGAAAACTTTGAGACATTTCTGCCTACACGGTTTAATGATATGTCGAAGAGTGTTTTTGATGAAGTCAATAATGCTGTACAACCTGTACACTTAATTTATGAAGGTTTTAAAAACAATAGGTGCATGGTTTGTTTTAATAAAATAAAAATAAAATATGTCAAATAATAATGGAAGATATAAGTCATGACAATGGACTGAATGAAAAATATGTTTATAGAATAATAATGTTTTAGTGTTTAGTATTGTCTTAACAAATATTATCATGAAACAAAAAAAATGTATATAAAGTTAGTAAAGAATGAAAATAATGTTACAATGTTGTTTTATTTTCTTCAGAAGTCAGAATATTTAACATTGCAGAGTATACATGATTATGACAATAAAAAGCACACTTAATACAAGTCTTTGCCTTTACGATAGTGTGTTATAGTTTTAATAACAAAGCTTGTTGTAGATCTTTTTTCTTTCACGGTGAACTATAGGCATGAAAACGTTATTGTTTTGTTTCAGATCAATATCACTATCATAATCATAAGCAGCATGATCTATATCACTATTATTATAATCACCATAATTACCCTCAACATTATCCTCATAATCACTAAAAACAGTTAAATATTCCTGTTCCTCTTTCTGTTCCTGTTCCTCATCCTCTTCCTCTACAGTGTCCTCATGTAGAGTCTGCGTGGCTTTTGATAATGTTAAGGGTTTTTTGAACATTGAATTATTTTCAATAGTAGCATTGTTTTGTAGCACTTGCATTTTAGAATTTCTTTGATTTTCTGTTGACAGCAACAATGTTTCATGAAGTACACTACATTGATGATCACTGACACTTAAAACCGCACTATTTTTTTACTTTTTAGCTCACTGCGACATTGTTTTGAACGTTGTTTAGAACAACGCCAAATACCAGTTCCATTTTTATTGGTTCGTTTCACAATATATGAATATCCTCTATAGAATGCACGAGGCTTACCATACCTAGTCACTGATACTTCCATATCAACTGTCAATCATAGACTAAGCTCTAGTAAAGACAAATTGGTAATAAGTACAATAGTTTAGTGCGCGAGCATATATGGATGCAAATGTGGGAGCAAAAAAAAAAGTTGGGAGCAAAAAGTGGGAGCAAAAAGTGTAAGCAAAAGTGGGAGAAAATATGAGAGCAAAAAAAGTAGGAGCAAGTATGGGAGCAAAAATTGGGAGCAAATGTGAAAGCAAAAGTGGGAGCAAATATGAGAGCAAAAAAAAAGTCGGAGCAAGTATGGGAGCAAAATGTGGGAGCAAATGTGAAAGCAAAAGTGGGAGCAAACAAGATGTTCAGTAAAGAACATATAGCCTACTTTCTCCTAAATGTATGAGTATAGTTATAACTCGTTGTTATTATCAAAGAGTATAATAGAACTATTCTTTGTTGAAGACCTTAGAAACGATTTACCTCTACCAAACGCCACAACCTAGATAAAAACTGCTACCATCATTGAAGAAAGAAAGAAAGAAAGAAAGAAAGAAAGAAAGAAAGATAAGAAGTATATCAAGAATGTTATGGATCTGGAGACATAATCGACCGGACTGGCTGCGTGGCTCAGCGGTAATGTTCTCGCTTGCTGGGCCCTAGGTTGCAGGTTCGTATCCTGGCGCAGTCAGCTGGCATTTGAGGGTGCACAAATGCGAGGGAGCCGTGTCAGTACATTTACTGGCACGTTAAAGATCCCCTTCGGGCCAAAATTCCGGCACCCCGGTGTCTCTAAAAGCAACAGTAGTTAAAAGGGATGTAAAACCAATAACATTATTATTATTATTGTCTCTTTATTTACTCAACTTACAGTCGGTACCATGACTCATATCGGTACATTACGTACAAGAAAATGAGTCAAGTAACACTTAAGCCTATTGCATACATTTTCGAATAGCATATATGTTTGACAGTTAATTTTGTCTTCTCTTCTTATCTTCCACGTCTCTTTTTCACAAGAGGGTCCAAAGAAAAATCCTAATGTGTATTCAAAAACCCTCTAACGATGCTGCAGGTTTTCAGAATTGCAGCCTTTTGTGCAATAGTATGGGTGAATATGGGAAGATTTAGTGTAGCTAGATTTACTGAAAAGGATTTAGGTGTCAGGCCAGTGGGGGAAAGGAGGAAAGGAAGAATCGTCACATTTTTTTGTCTCCAGATTCTAGCAACCTCCATAGCTAGAGGAGTATATTTTTCAATCTTTTCTCTGTATTTATGGTGGATATTATGGTCATTCGGAACAGATATGTCAATCAAGTACGTGTGATGGTTCTTCTTATCAGTTAAAGTTATGTCTGGTCTATTATGAGGAGTTGTTTTGTCTGTTTGAATAGTGCGATCCCAATACAGCTTGTAATCTTCGTTTTCCATCACACTTTCTGGAGAGTATTTGTAATAAGGCGTCCTGTCGTGTATGAGAGATCGGGTTAGGGCGAGTTCTTGATGAATGACTTTGGCAACATCGTTATGCCTCTCAGTGTAAGATGTTGGCGCTAGAATTCTGCAGCTGCTGGTAATATGCTCTATGGTTTCTGGACCGGTATTGCACTTCCTGCATTCATCATCTATAACAGTCTGATCTTTCAGGATGTGTTTCCTATAACTTTTTGTGGTGATAACTTTGTCTTGTATCGCCTGGTTAAATCCCTCAGTTTCTGGAAACAGCTCTCCCCTTGACAACCATGTGTTCGAAAGCTGTTTGTCAATATTCTTGTCATTGCACTGGTTGTAGAATCTGCCATGAAGTTCTTTTCCAGCCCATCTCTGCACCTTCTCTCTGTTCAGTGTGTTCTTGTCTTTTATGACGAAATTTCCTTCATGGAGATTCAAAGGAGTGTGGTTGAAGTCAGCTTGTGCTACCGCTCGATGTAAAACACTGGTATCTTTCCGAGAATGAAAGTAATTCCTTAGATGTATAACTTGTTGATTGTGCAGAGCTATAGCATCAAGAATACCTCTGCCTCCTTAATTTCTGGGTGTTGTTACTCTCTCTATACAAGCATTGGGATGCAACATTCTGTGTTTCGTAAGCATAGTTCTTATTGTGTGGTTAATGTTCTCTAGGTCAGTTTGAGACCATTTTAAAACACCAAACGAATACATCAGCACAGATATAGCATATGAATTGATAGCTTTTGTTAGGTTATGAGCACTAAGCTTGGTTTTCAGCAGAAGTCGAAGTCTATGATTAAATTTCTGGTAGAGTTTCTCCTTCTCAGATTTACTGTCGATTCCAACTACTTGCTCAAATCCTAGATATTTATATGTTTCATCTTTCCCCATGCTGTCTATTCGCTCATCAGCTGTTATGCTTATTCCCTCTGTTCTACACCACTGTCCTTTGTTGATGCTGTTGATTTTGCATTTGCCAGTCCCAAACTCCATGCAAATGTCCTTCGAAATGCTATCTGTTATATTGATGAGTGATGTCAGTTGGTTCCTATTTGCTGCATACAATTTTATGTCATCCATATAAAAGAGGTGATTTACTTTGAGAAGATTTTGTTTATTTTCTTTTATTTGGTATCCGTAGTTGTTCATCTTTAGAATCTCTGATAAAGGGTTGAGACATAAACAAAACCACAGTGCACTTAAGGCATCACCTTGAAATATACCACGTTTGATGGGTATGACCTCTGTTTCAGTGGTAGTGATGTTAGATTTCAAGATGATTTTGGTACGCCAAAATTGCATAATGATAGCAAGGAAGTTGATGAGTGTCTCGTTTACCCGGTATATCTCAAGGGTATGGATGAGCCAGCTGTGGGGCACCGTATCGAATGCTTTTCTATAGTCGATATAAGCCAAGAAGAGGTTACGTTGTTGCTTCTGTGCTTGGTGTATAATCACACTGTCAATGGTGAGCTGTTCCTTGCAGCCTTGGCCGCCTCTCTTACAACCCTTTCGCTCCTCTGTCAAGATGCTATGTTGGTACATGTGACCATAAATTACATTTGTGATGACCGATGTGATGATCTTGTACAGCGTCGGCAAACAGGTTATTGGTCTGTAGTTTGCTGGATTAGCTGAGTCAGCACTCTTAGGCAATATGTAGGTTCGTCCCTCTGTGAGAAAGTGTGGGAACTCTTCGGGATCATAGATTACCTGAGTTACAAGATCAGCTAATTTTCTGTGTGTGCTGGTAAATATTTTGTACCAATAGTTCTGAATTTTGTCTGGTCCCGGAGATTTCCAGCTGTGTGTTTTGCTGACGGCTATTTGGATGTCCTGTTCATTAATGACTAACTCTTGCGTTTGATTAATGCGTGAGTGCTTCTCGTTGATTTTATGGATCCATTCTGCATCTTCTTTATGCTGCACCGGGTTTGACCAAACATTACGCCAAAAGTTGCTTATTTCCTCCTCATTCGGTGTTTTAGAGATTGTTGGTTCACGGCTGCCATCAAGATTCGCGTAGAAAGTTTTCTCATTAGCTCTGAAGAGATAATTTTGTGTTCTTCTCTGATAACTTTCCTTGTATCTCTTGAGTTTTGCTGATAGTACTGCCAGTTTTTGCTTGTAGTCGTCCATGATATTCAGGATTTCTTGCTTCCCTTTGTTTTTTATGTTCGGAATTATCCTCATGATTTTTGAAGTGATCTTTCGAGTTCTATTATCTGAAGCATATTGTGTGAGCAGACCTATTACATTACGCAACGACATTATTTTATTATTGATTCGTCGTTCCCATGGAGGTATTCTTTCTGTACGAGGACTGAAGTTTTGGTTGCTGGGCACCTGGTTATGAAGTGATAACACAGTAACAGCTGCGCAGTATATGAGCAAATGGAAGTCCGTAAGATTATCTACTGTTTCTAAGAAAGCTGCCAAGCAATTGTTTACATCCTCAATTATATGTCTGCTATTATTTTTAAATCTTAGCTTGGGAATAATACTCCTTGAATTTGGATCACTATCTTCCCATTTCATTAATTCTGTCTGTAAAATATTCATCACATTTCCACGATCCTCCAGTGTGTTACTATTGCCTTCAATTTCGACTACGGAAGATTTATTACTTTTTGCAGTACCTTGACGTGGTGTGGTATCTATGTTAACGGCAGGATGAACTTCATTATTGGTCTCCTGCATGGGTTGTAGTTCTGAGAGAACCCCATCTTTAATCTGTTGAATTTCAAATTCGCTTATGAGACTGTTCCTTATTATGGTTCTACGCTGATCACTTACTCGCTGTTCTGTGATATTCAAATGGGAGTATTTACTTATAAACTTAGAATGCAGAGAAGTTCTATATCCAGTCAGATTTCTTTCCATGTCTGTAGCTAGGAAGTAGAAACGCATGACGTCTGTATTCATTTCACGTGTCCATTGCATGCGTTGTCTACTGCGGCCAGCCTTGGTGGTTGCAAATGAATTCTGCAAAGCACTTTCGGCGGTGCTGATCTGTTGATGTTGGGTATCAGCAGAATTTTCGTTGGCAGCGGGGGTTTCTTCAGATGAAATGGCAGTTGTCCGCTGCATCCACAACCTGCCATTACTGGTGGCTTGTAAACTGTCACGTCCTGCGCCAGAACTAGACGTGCCCGGACGATCCTCCGGTAGCGGGCGTTTAATTAATTCAGAATTCACCATTGTCGTAAGACACTGGGTATTGCGTTTTATACCTATGGCAAGGTTTACAACATTCCTGTGAATGCCAGTGTGTTAGTTTGACTGATCGACTGAGGTTCTTTGTACATATGTGATCCAACTGATATCAATTCACTCGATCGTAACCTCCGTTTCTAATGAAATAAACGACATTACACAATGAATATCTGTTATAGGGGATCAATTGGACTACTTGAGTAAACGGAGTAATAAACACACAATACAGGGCATAGATTAAACTATTTTAAACGAAGTATTTGTGGTAATGTTAACCTAACCTGTACCAGCAATCCCTAGGCAACCACGTAAACAAGTTTCATGCACAGACATATGATGTCCAAATATCACTATAAAAACCTCGCACAAACACTATTAAACACTGCGTACTGTCAGTAAGTCACTAATAAACATCTTCCAAACCATAAAACACTCGACCTCTGTGTTACTGAGCCACTTGTCACAAAATGTCCGGGGTCACTTAACCTTGAGACTCGAGCTCTGTGTTACTGAGCCACTTGTCTCAAAATGTCCGGGGTCACTTAACATTGACACTCGACCTCTGTGTTACTGAGCCACTTGTCACAAAATGTCCGAGGGCACTTAACCTTGAGACTCGAGCTCTGTGTTACTGAGCCACTTGTCACAAAATGTCCGAGGGCACTTAACATTGACACTCGACCTCTGTGTTACTGAGCCACTTGTCACAAAATGTCCGAGGTCACTTAACCTTTAGACTCGAGCTCTGTGTTACTGAGCCACTTGTCACAAAATGTCCGGGGTCACTTAACCTTGAGACTCGAGCTCTGTGTTACTGAGCCACTTGTCACAAAATGTCCGAAGGCACTTAACCTTGAGACTCGAGCTCTGTGTTACTGAGCCACTTGTCACAAAATGTCCGAGGGCACTTAACCTTGAGACTCGAGCTCTGTGTTACTGAGCCACTTGTCACAAAATGTACGGGGTCACTTAAACTTGAGACTCGAGCTCTGTGTTACTGGGCCACTTGTCACAAAATGTCCGGGGTCACTTAACCTTGAGACTCGAGCTCTGTGTTACTGAGCCACTTGTCACAAAATGTCCGGGGTCACTTAACATTGACACTCGACCTCTGTGTTATTATTATTATTATTATTATTATTATTATTATTACATATACGACCTGCCGTGGGCAACATCCAACTTTGAGTTGAGGCATGTCTTTACACGTCTGGTTGTGCGTGGCTTTCACAACCCTAATTGAATTAACAAATCTTTCCATGACCCTACAGAGACGTGTGTATACAAACTATGTGGATATTTTCGATTGCTATTTGCCTGAAATAAAAGTAGTAATTAATAACCTGAACTAACACCAACGGCTTGAATTCAGTTACTATGTGAAATCGTTTTGTTCTTTACTTCAAATAACATTTTCAAGTAACGCAAAATAGGCTGTTACAAACCCTTTAAAATAAAAAGTAAAAATGTATCGTAGAATCATCTTGTCATTCTTCAAATTCGATGCGCATAGAATGCCAATGGTATAGTAATCAATGGAGCCCCACGTAGACTAGTCGTGACATCTAGTGGTGAAATATCGAACAATATAATCCTAACAGAGCGAGTGCATTCTAGCGGCCAGAAGAAGAAACTTTTCAATAAAATCTGGAAGTTAATAAGTAGGTCGGCGTGCAGTTACCTTTTTGGCAGCTAGATGTCTCGAGTAAATCTGCTGGCGAATTATGTTTTAATTAAATATATATTTTACACCATAATATGCACAATATAACGCTTAATTTTAAAACGTCTGAGTCATTACAAAACAATAAACATATAACATTTCAAGCAAAAAACCTAGCTCTGATCGGGTTTGAACCATAGGCATTTGAGCGATAGGCTAACGCTCTATCACTGAGCTAATTGTGTCAACGAATATCGTTCTATATAAAATGACTTACATAGAACTTGTTAGCAAATAATGATTTATACTAAACGATTTCATCACTGGAGTATATTATTTATATATAAAGCATTTCATACAAAGTTTATTTATTTTGTATCAGTACGCTATATTGCATGCAATACTCAAATTAATGAAATATAAGTCAGGCACAAGATATCCGCTGCCATCTTGTCTTATTACTGAATCGGCTCAGTTTTTTAAAATCACGTCTGCACTATAGTATTACAAAATAAACTTTTAATTTCGAACGTGCCTCTTCCTTTAGAACAGTTAAAACGATTCTCGGCTCGATAATCGGAACTGGTGGGTCCCATGATATGGATTATAAAGTTTGCATAATTCGCACGGCCGCCATCCTAAAATGGTATGGCGGACGACCTTGTAGTTTTGTCACAAGACGCATCCTATACGAAGGTATGTTGTTACCAAATTTGGTAGAGATCGGATGATTTGGTTAGTCGTTATTTGATTTTACGTTTTGAACGTTTGAGTGGCCGCCATTCAGTTTTAGTAAAGATGGCGGCGCTATAAAACATGACACTGAGGTGCCCTTTGCTTGTTCTACCTCTGTACCAAATTTCGTTCAATTCGGTTCCACCGTGTTCGAATTGATAGGGGGGGACACACATTCAGAGTACACACACTCACACACACACACACACACACAGAGACTCACACCCATACACACACACAGACAGACACACTTTTTTCGCCCTGTAGTGATCTCATAAGTCTACTTTCATTTTTTGCAAAAATCGAAAGTAGGCTAAAAATGAGAGAAAAAAAGTGGGAGCAAAAATTGTAAGCAAAAGTGGGAGAAAATATGAGAGCAAAAAAAAGTGGGAGCAAATATGGGAGCAAAAGTGGGAGCAAAAGGTGGGAGCAAAACAGTGGGAGCAAATGTGAGAGCAGAAAGTGGGAGTAAATGTGAAAGCAAAAGTGGAAGCAAAAAGTGAGAGCAAAAGAGCGAGCTAAAGTGGGTGCACAAAGTGGAAGCAAAATGTGTGAGTAAACTTGAGCTAACTTCACCTAACCTAACCTTCCAACTCTCAGATCAAGAATTAAATTCTGGGCATAGTCGAGTTGGAACCCAAAACCTCAGGGATACCATCCAAGTATACTAGCCACTACACCCCGAGATGGGCAAATTATCATGCAACACAACACAAAAATAAAAGTTTTCTGTAGTGTAACTCATTGGCTGACAACTATAGTTGAGAATTCAAACCCAAGACCTCAGGACTTTTGTTTTGAACATTATCAGAAATATTATTCCATTTACATTTTGCGGCTGCTTATAGTTATAAGTGTTGGCATTAATATGGGAGTAAAAGTAAGAGAAAAAAAAAAGAGTGTGAGCAAAAGTGAGAGCAAATGTAAAAACCAAAACGTGGGAGCAAATATGAGAGCAAAAATTAGGAACAACCATGGCTGGTTGCTGACACTTTCAAATCAACTAATACACATGAATTAAACTTCTGACCTTGAAATGTTGTCTCTCTCACACGTGTTCCCACGCCTCTCCACATTCCTCAAACGCGATAAGATTCGCATACCTTATACTTGTTTCATGTTTTTAATGAGGAACCAAAATGGCTGCCTCTTATACATTGGTAGTCCTACTGTCTCAGAACCAACATGGCGGCTGCTTAAACGTCGCACCTGCTAGCCACCACGAGGCAAGTAAGCTGATATCACATGTCCTGCTGACGTAGACATTTTAGGTAGATTTCATTAGAAAGCTAACTATTGCAATGGGTACCATGTTTCGACTTCCGGAAAATTTCGACATATCTTCGCGTTTCACATCCCCCAGACCCCAAAACCACCGTCAGTTCAAAAGTTTATATATAATTTATGTATATATGTATCTATATATATATATATATATATCAGTTTCTTGTGGACACGATAACTACCGTAATTTTGCACCAATCACTTTGAATTTTTTACATAATATGTATCCCAATAAAATCTCGGTCGAGTTCGTTAATGGGCAAAATCGGTCGAAGGGGGTGAAAATGGGGGGCTTTTTTCGAAAAAGTGAAATTTCGCTATAACTCTCTTAATACGTGAAATATCGAATCCTTTCAAAGTTCATAATATGTGTCGGATAAGTGCCAAAAATTTATGTCAAATAAGTTTTTTGATAGCACCAACCATTGACCAAAGGGGTGGAAAAAAGTGGGTGTTTCGGGAAACATTAATCATATCTCTCTTAATAGGCACGATATCAAAACCGTACAAAATGAAAAATATTTCCCTAATAATTACCTAAAACTTTTGTCTGAAAGAATTTTTGATATGACCCACCATTACGCCAAGGGATGAGAAAAATGATTTCGGAATTTAAAACAAGTAGTTCCGTGAAGAACTATACAGCCTATTTTCATATATCCTACTTATGTTAATTGCTACTATCAACATATACAATTTCAGTTTGATTGCTGTAATAGATTCGTAGATATTGAGAACCGACTAAATATTTCGGATGGTCGCCATGTTGGATTTTATATATGTAGGTCCTAGAGTTATGTACTGTTACATGCAGATTATTGTGAACGTGTAGTATTCAAACTTCAATCGCATAATTAAGACACAAGAAAAAACAAGGAGATTTTAAAATTTTTCACAGCTGCCATCTTGAGGTTATGGAAACAATTGAAATAAATTAGATGCCAGTGGATTAACATTCGTATAAGGATTTACTGTACCAAGTTTCACTGCACGCGGATGGTTAAATTGCGAGAAACGTCCATGTGAATATTTATAATTCCCGTCACCGCCATTTTGGATTTGTGATCACCAGGTTATTTAAAGTCCTATAGGTGAACTTAAGTTCATCGCCCCTATGAACATTAAAAAATGCAGTTTGATTACTAAAATAGATTCGTAGATATTCAGTATCGTCTAAATATTTCGGATGGTCGCCATGTTGGATTGTTAAATGTATAGGCCATAGAGTCTTGTACCATTAAAGGAAAATTATTGCGTAGGTTCATTATTCAAACTTTCACTTCGATCGCATAACTATATCACAATAAATAAAATCTTCATTTTAAAATTCGCACTGCCGCCATCTTGAGGTTATGTAAACAAGTGAACTAAATTAGATACCAGTGGATTACAATGTGTATAAATATTTCCTGTGCCAGGTTTAAGTGCGCTTGGAACATTAAATCGCGAGAAAGGTCTATTTAAAATTTTCAAATTCGCTTGGCCGCCATGTTCGTTTTGTAGTTAACCGGTTTTTGAAAGTCTTATAGATGGACTTCCAGTAGTGCCTTTTATCTCCGTACAAAATTTCAGGGTTTTACCGCTAATAGTTTCAGAGATATAGAATGCCGGTGAAATATTTCGCACATCCGCCATCTTGTGATTATGTAAACAATTGAACGAAGTTAGATGTCGGTGCATTACAATGTATATAAACATATACTGTACCAAGTTTCATTGCGTTTGGTTGGTCAAATCGCGAGAAACGTCTATTTAAATGTCGCAAATTCGCTTGGCCGCCATGTTGGTTTTGTAGTTACCAGGTTTTCAAAAGTCACATAAGTGAACTTATAGTAGTTCCCTCTATCACCATAGGAAATGTCAGGGTAATATCGGTAATAGTTTCGGAGATATTGAATGCTGGTGGAATATTTCGCACAACCGCCATGTTGGATTGGTGAGTCCTAACAAAATTTGAAGGGCACGGTCGAGGTCGCCGGGAATAGTGCTATGAACTTTCCGAGTTTCATTGAAATCGCTCCAGCCGTTTAGATTTTATTAGGGGGGGGGGACACACACACGAATCACACACACACGCACACACACACACACACACGCACACACACACGGACAAAAGGTGATCTCATAAGCCTATTTTTTCAACATTGAAAATAGGCTAAAAATGCCAAGTGCCATCAGAGGTTACCATAACGCTTTTAAATTGATAAGGGATGATCTATCAGAGGTTGCCAAGACAACGCCATTGACGAGATCACATTCATTTTTAGCCTACTTTTCACATTTTGCAACAAGTAGTTCCGTGAAGAACTATACAGCCTATTTTCATATATCCTGCTCATGTTAATTGCCTCTATCAACATACAAAATTTCAGTTTAATTGCTGTAACAGATTCGTAGATATTGAGAACCGTCTAAATATTTCAGATGGTCGCCAGGTTAGATTTTTATTTTTGTAATATTACATTAAGATTATTGTGTACGTGTGGTATTCAAACTTCAATCGCATGATTAGACAACAAGAAGTAAAAACGAGATTTTAAAATTACGCACAGCAGCCATCTTGTGATAATGCAAACCATTGAAATAAATTAGATGCCAGTGGATCAACATTTGTATAAGCATTTAACGTGCAACGTTTCACGGCACTCGGATAGTTAATTCGCGAGAAATGTCCATTTAAATATTTATACTTCGCGTCGCCGCCATGTTGGATTTGTGCTCACCAGGTTCCTGAAAGTCCTATAGGTGAACATATGTTCATAGTCTCTATGAACATTAAAAAATTCAGTTTGGTTGCTGTAAAAGATTCATAGATATTGAGAACCGTCTAAATATTTCGGGAGCTCACCATTTAGGAGTGTTATGTGTATAGGCCATAGAGTTATGTACCATTCAAGGACAATTATTGCCTAGGTTCATTATTCAAACTTTCACTTCGATCGCATGATTACGACACAAGAAATTAAAACTTAATTTTAAAATTTCGCACAGCCGCCATCTTGAGGCTATGTAAGCAATTGAATTAAATTAGATGGCAGTGCATTACAATCTGCAAAATCAATTACTGTACCACATTTCACTGCGCTCAGAGAGTTAAATCACGAGAAAAGTCTATTAAAATATTTTAAATTCGCTTGGTCGCCATGTTCGTTTCGTACTTTACAGGTTTATGAAATATACATAGGTATACCTGTATCAGTACCCTCTATCACCGTACAAAATTGCAGGGTGATATCTGTAATAGTTTCGGAGATATAGAATGTCAGTGAAATATTTCGCACAGACGCCATTTTGAGGTTATGTAAACAATTGAACTAAATTAGACTCCAGTGCATTACAATGTGTATAAACATTTGCTGTACCAAGTTTCATTACATTTAGATAGTTAAATCGCGAGAAAAGTCTATTTAAATGTCTCAACTTCGCTTGGCCGCCATGTTGGTTTTGTAGTCACCAGGTTTTTGAAAGTCTCATAGGTGAACTTCTAGTAGTGCCCTTTATCACCGTACACAATTTCAGGGCGATATCGGTAATAGTTTCGGAGATATTGAATGCTAGTGAAGTATTTCGCACAGCCGCTATGTTGGATTGGAGAGACGTAACAAAATTTGAAGGGCACGGTCGAGGTCGCTGGGAATAGTGCTATGAACTTACCGAGTTTCAATGAAATCGCTCCAGCCGTTTCGATTTTATTAGGGGGGGGGGGGCGACACACACACGAATCACACGCACACACACACACACACGCGCGCACACGCACACACACACGGACAAAAGGTGATCTCATAAGCCTATTTTTTTTCAAAATTGAAAATAGGCTAAAAATGAGGAAAAAGTAGACTTATGAGATCGATCAGCGAAAATGTGTGTCTGTCTGTCTGTCTGTCCTTCTGTCTGTCTGTCTATCTGGCTGTGTGTGTGTCCCCCCCTATCAACTCCTAAACGGCTGCAGCAATCAAAACCAAATTTAGTATGAGTGAAGATGTGCACCGGAATAGCTCACGTCCATATTTGAAAATGATGTCAGTGCTACCAACTGCTGAAAAAACGCACTAGAAATTTGAGCTCCATGGTGGATATGTTGCAAGGTACGCATGGGACCTATTCCAAAATTGGCACACATGTAGATAATACTATTTCAGTTTAATTTCCAGGAGGCCAATCATGACAGTGTTGCCAAAATAATTTTAAGCCTTCTGATAGGTCCAATGTTTAAATGCATATAACTTCTACACTATCAACTGGATTTCAACCAAATTTTGTATGTAATATCTGTACATAAACAGATATGACTGAGCGTATTCTTATGAGCCACTAGGGCTGCCAACTGTTAATAATTGCTCTCTCTAATTTTTTTAAATTCAAATACCAATATATCAGAAAGTATGCAAGCCAACAGCTTTAAACTATGCACACGTATATTCTGACATTTTTGGTTAATTTGGAGTAACTTATATACGTCAGTTCTACCAACATGATTATAAGCTTGCTGATAGTACCAATTTTTAAATACATGTAACTTCTATACTATCAGTTGGATTTCAACCAAATTTCGTATGTGCAATGTGTACCATAACAGATATGACTATAAGTATTGTTAAGAGCAATCAGGGCTGCCAACTGTTAATAAATGCTGTCTTTATTCTTTTTACCCTAATATCAATATATCAGAAAGTATGCAAGCCAACAGCTCTATACTTTGCACACGTATAGCACCTGACATTCTAGATTAATTTGGAGTAATTAATACAAGGCAGTGCTGCCAACATGATTCTATGCCTGCTGATATGTCCAATTTTGAAATACATGTAACTTCTATACTAACAAATGGATTTCATCCAAAATTGGCACAACAAGATATCATAATAATTCAGATTATTTCTGACCAGCACACGCATGGTATTGTTGGCAACATGCTTTTACGCGTGCTGATAGATCCAGTGTCTTACTGCATGTAACGTCCATTGGACTTCAACCAAATTTTGTATTCTGTACCTTAAGAGGTGGAACTAAGAATATATTCAGTCACCAGGGCTGCCAACTGTAGTGCTCTATTAGGCTACAGTATACCAGGTATATTTTGAACTAATTAGATATTTCGATATTACCAACTTAATTTCGTCATTATTCTAGATAGGTTCATATACTGTAGAATAATCATTGGCATGAAAAGTAGGCTGTATAGTTCTTCACGGAACTTCTTGTTAGCCTACTTTTCACACTTTTCAAAAATGAGGAAAAAGTAGACTTATAAGATATATCCGGGAAAATGTGTCTGTCCTTCTGTCTGTCTGTCTGTCTGTCTGTCCTTCTGTCTGTCTGGCTGTGTGTGTGTGTCGTCGCCCCCCCCCCCTATCAACTCCTAAACGGCTGCAGCAATCGAAACCAAATTTAGTATGAGTAAAGATGTATACCGGAATATCTCAGGCCCATATTTGAAAAAGATGCCAGTGCTACCAACTGCTAAAAAAAACGCACTAGAAATTTGAGCTCCATGTTGGATATCTTGGAAGGTATACATGGGAGCTATTCTAAAATTGGCACACATGTAGATAATACTATTTCAGTTTAATTTCCAGGTGGTCATACATGACAGCTTTGCCAAAATAATTTTAAGCCTTCTGATTAGTCCAATTTTTAAATGCATATAACTTCTACACTATCAATTGGATTTCAACCAAATTTTGTATGTAATATGCGTACATAAACATATATGACTGAGTGTATTCTTAAGAGCCACCAGGGCTGCCAACTGTTAATAATTGCTCTCTATTTTGTATCCAAATATATCAGAAAGTATGCAAGCCGACAGCTTTAAACTATGCACACGTAAATTACCCGACATTTTACATTAATTTGTTGTAACTTATATACGTCAGTTCTACCAACATGATTCTAAGCCTGCTGATATGACCAATTTTTAAATACATGTAACTTCTATACCAACAAATGGATTTCATCCAAAATTGGCACAAAAATATATAATATTTCAGATTATTTCTGACCAGCACTCGCATGACATTGTTGGCACTCGCATGACATTGTTGCCAACATGCTTTAACGTGTACTAATAGATCCAATGTCTAAATCCATGTAACGTCCTTTGGACTTCAACCACATTTTGTATTCTGTACCTTAGGAGATGGAAGTAAGAATATATTCAGTCACCAGAGCTGCCAACTGTATTGCTCTATTAGGCTACATTATGCCTAGTATATCTTATTTCGAACTAATTAAGACATTTCGATATTACCCACTTAATTTCGTCATTATTCTAGATAGGTTCATATACTGTAGATTAATCTATGGCATGAATCTTAATTTTAAGAAAAGTAGGCTCTTTAGTTCGTCACGGAACTTCTTGTTCCATCTGACTATGAGGAAAGCGGCTAACTGGTAGCATGATGGGCGAACTTCTATGCCCAATGTGCTGGTTCAAAGCTGGCCAAAGTCACCGGATTTTCTAAGAGCGCTAAAAATCCGTCAGCATGCTTTCCTTCGGGGGGGGGGGAAGTTACAACGTTCGTTGCAAGTTGCTGGGTGCGGTGGCATCTAGCAGCCAAGTTCACAGCTAGGTGTCGTTGACGTTAGTATTTGGTACAAAATTAGGTACTACTACTTAAAATTGACCGTCTGCAGACCTTACCTGAATTACAGAATAATACAGTCATCACAAATAACACCGTTTATCAGACAGATTCTACACACACCCAATGTACACGGGGTTACATGACCACCTTGTCGCAGCCCCTAAACTGAGGAACCAACCAACATCTCTGCGGGAGATAAAATTTTGCGTGAAGAAGTAACAGACTGTTAGATAGTTACACATTAGTTCCAAACCTTGCATAAGGACAGTGTGATCACAAGTATAAAAATTAACCCCAAATGACAAGAAGGTTACCATCCCCATAAGACAGTAAAATGTTAAAAGTATGCATAGAAAGACGAAAAAATGTTAACTAACCTCCAATTGTAAAATACTTTCTCGCAATAAATGAGGTCTGATCCTCCTACGAAAACCTGCATATTTTGCCTATTATAGCCTATCCCCTAGTTTGCCCGGTGAAATCTACCTCCGCCTTCCGGCGTGCCGAGAGGAATTTTTTGTCTTATCAGCAGTATCTCTCACAAGTCCTCTGGCTAGGTAAAATATTCAGTCTCCAGTAAAATAATAATAATGTTATTGGTTTTACTTCCCTTTTAACTGCCCTGGTCTGGCTGCGTGGCTCAGGGGTAACGTTCTCGCTTGCTGAGCCCAAGGTTGCAGGTTCGAAACCTGGCGCAGTCAGCTGGCATTTGAGGGTGCACAAATTCGAGGGAGCCGTGTCAGTAGATTTACTGGCACGTTAAAGGTCCCCTTCGGGGCAAAATTCCGGCACCCCGGCGTCTCTAAAAGCCAGTGTAGTTAAAAGGGACGTAAGACCAATAACATTATTATTATTATTAACTACCCTGGCTTTTAGAGACGCCGGGGTGCCGGAATTTTGCCTCGAGGGGGATCTTTAACGTGCCAGTAAATGTACTGACACGGCTCCCTCGCATTTGCGCACCCTCAAATGCCAGCTGACTGCGCCAGGTAGTCTCCAGTGAGCAGGACATGTGTGTCTTATTATTATTATTATTATTATTACTATTATTATTAAACATTTTACTGTAATAATAATTACTAGCAAGCGGCCATCCTCAATACATGATCATGATAACCAGATACTTTCACCCTAAAACACATGACTTTACCCAGTTCAATATTTAGTTTATAACATTTCCGGCCAATGACCTTATCGTTTTGGCTCTTTGCGTACATGCACATGTTATAGGTTTCCATATTCTAAAACCATTAATTGTGCCAGACAACAGTCTCGCTTATTACCGTTTACTAACATGTTAAAGATCCCATTCAGGGTAAAAAATCCTAGCACACGTAACACATTTTCAAATATTCGCCTCTATCCGTCATAGGAAATATCTCAAAACCAACCGTCATAAACTGCCCGCCATCCCACCAAAATAGCAATTCATTTCTTCCGTACACGGTCAACGAGATCGCTATAAGGGATTTTCAAAATATTCGCCTTCATTCATCTGCCATAGGAAAAAATATCGAAAAGCGATCCCTCGTTTTTCCATACATCGCCCCGTCGAAATAGCCATTTCTTGTATTCACCATGGTCAGTCATAGCCTCGTTGTAACATTTGTGTCAAGCGCTACCGGCTCTCTGTCTATAAACACTCTCTTATTTAAAAAAATGTTTTAACATGCATAGTTCTTGTCCTAGAGACTTGACATTCATTTTCATGGTAGAGAGGGTAGGGAACTTTCATTTATGTCAAACAAACGTATTTGTAAACTTGTTAGTTTCCAAAATAGTAAAAATTCAATATTTAAGTTTTTTCAAAAAATCTCAAAATATAAAAAAGTTTTATTATAAAACAAGATGTTCAGAAAAGAACATATAAACTACTTTCTCCTAAATGCATGTGTATTGTTATAACTCTTTGTCCTTTTCAAGGAGTATAATTGAATGTTGGTTGTAGTAGCTTGTTGAAATACAACGTGCTATAGGGATATTAAACATGAATATGAGGTGCCCTTTGCTAGTGCTACCTCTGTAAAAGAATTCATTCAATTTTTTCACCGTGTTTGAATTGATCTGGGGAATGGATTTGCACACATACATGGCCGCTATTTGCAAACTATTGGGCTGATGACCTTGTAGTCAGTCATAAGATGCTTTCCACAGAAAGGCATGTTGTTGCAAAATCCGGTAGAGATCAAATTATTAGGATGGTCGAAATTTGATTTAAGCTTTTAACATTTGGGTGGCCGTCATTCCGTTTCCGTCAAGATGGCGGCGATATAAAACATTACACTGAGGTGCCTTTTGCTAGTGCTACCTCTGTACCAAATTTCGTTCAATTCGGTTTCACCGTATTTGAATTGATAGGGGGAATCGATTTGCACACATACTTGGCCACCATCTGCAAACTATTGGGCTGATGATCTAGCAGTTTGGTCAGAATATGCTTACCACATAAAGATTTGTTGTTGCAAAATTTGGTAGAGACTAGATTATTAGGTTGGTCGTAATTACATTTTAGCCTTTAACATTTGGGTGGCCGCGATTACGTTTCCGTCAAGATGGCGGCAATATAAAACATGACACTGGGGTGCCCTTTGCTAGTGCTACCTCTGTACCAAATTTCATTCCATTCGGTTTCACCGTGTTCGAATTAATAGGGGTAATCGATTTTGACACAAAGATGGCCGCCATCCGCAAACTATTAGGCTAATGACCTATTAGATTTGTCAAAGGATGCTTCCTCCATAAAGGTATGTTGTTGCAAAATTTGGTAGAGATCGGATGATTAGGTTAGTCGTAATTTGATTTAAGCTTTGAACATTTGGGTGGCCGCCATTACGTTTCCGTCAAGATGGCGGCAATATAAAACATGACACTGGGGTGCCCTTTGCTAGTGCTACCTCTGTACCAAATTTCGTTCCATTCGGTTTCACCGTGTTGGAATTAATAGGGGCAATCGATTTTCACACAACGATGGCCGCCATCCGCAAACTATTAGGCTGATGACCTATTAGTTTGGTCAAAGGATGCTGCCCCCATAAAGGTATGTTGTTGCAAAATTTGGTAGAGATCGGATGATTAGGTTAGTCGTAATTTGATTTAAGATTTGAACATTTGTGTGGCCGCCATTACGTTTCCGTCAAGATGGCGGCGATATAAAACATGACATTGAGGTGCCTTTTGCTAGTGCTACCACTGTACCAAATTTCGTTCAATTCGGATTCACCGTGTTTGAATTGATAGGGGGAATCGATTTGCACACATACTTGGCCACAATCTGCAAACTATTGGGCTGATGATCTAGCAGTTTGGTCAGAATATGCTTCCCACATAAAGATTTGTTGTTGCAAAATTTGGTAGAGACTAGATTATTAGGTTGGTCGTAATTACATTTTAGCCTTTAACATTTGGGTGGCCGCGATTACGTTTCCGTCAAGATGGCGGCAATATAAAACATGACACTGGGGTGCCCTTTGCTAGTGCTACCTCTGTACCAAATTTCATTCCATTCGGTTACACCGTGTTCGAATTAATAGGGGTAATCGATTTTGACACAAAGATGGCCGCCATCCACAAACTATTAGGCTAATGACCTATTAGATTTGTCAAACGATGCTCCCTCCATAAAGGTATGTTGTTGCAAAATTTGGTAGAGATCGGAAGATTAGGTTAGTCGTAATTTGATTTAAGCTTTGAACATTTGTGTGGCCGCCATTACGTTTCCGTCAAGATGGCGGCGATATAAAACATGACACTGAGGTGCCCTTTGCTAGTACTACCTCTGTACCAAATTTCGTTCCATTCGGTTTCACCGTGTTGGAATTAATAGGGGCAATCGATTTTCACACAAAGATGGCCGCCATCCGCAAACTATTAGGCTGATGACCTATTAGTTTGGTCAAAGGATGCTGCCCCCATAAAGGTATGTTGTTGCAAAATTTGGTAGAGATCGGATGATTAGGTTAGTCGTAATTTGATTTAAGATTTGAACATTTGTGTGGCCGCCATTACGTTTTCGTCAAGATGACGGCGATATAAAACATGACACTGAGGTGTCCTTTGCTAGTGCTACCTTTGTACCAAATTTCGTTCAACTTGCGCTCACCGTGTTCGAATTGATAGGGGGTGACACACATTCAGAGTACACATACACACACACACACACACATACACAGACTCACACACACACATACACACACACAGACAGACACACTTTTTTTCGCCCTGTAGTGATCTCTTAAGTCTACTTTCATTTTTTGCAAAAATCGAAAGTAGGCTAAAAATAAAGGTCATAGAGAACATTCGTTTCAACTACTGTATGGCACAACGTTCTATCATGTTTGGTTTTCAAACTATCACCTACTTTCGATTTTTTTTTTAAATATAACGAGTGGTCTATAGGAAAAAGGACGTCAGCTCGAGTCCAACGACACCTCATTTGTTAAAATCCGACCATCCGTTCGCCAATTATCACAAATGTTCGCGAGAAAGTAGGCTATCATTTTTTTTCCTCCTACACCCTTGAAACTTGCTGCCCACCTAGAGGGCATACCGAGCTTTCATTAACGTCAAACAAACGTTTTCACAACATTCACCGTTTCCAAAATAATCAAAAATCCAAAAACAAGAATTTTCATTTTTTTTTAAATACCAGCACACATTCTTAGCCAAAAGGACGTCACTCCGTTCCTAAACAACTCATCGTTCTAGACTTAAAAGCACATTAAATATCACCAAGATGTTAAAAACGCACGTTTACCTCAAATTGCGTTTCCAAATTTCACCTATTTTAAAAAATAACCTCACCATCAAATAGAGCGAAAAAAATACCATCTAACCGACCCCTCACTCGACCCTAGTCCTCTCCCACCACCAAATTTTTCCAACATAGCCTTACGTATTCAAGCACACACGCGATTATGGGTAGAATTGCCCTTACCCCACTACTGCACAGCTTTAGTCCTAGAGGCTTGAAATTTATTTTGCGGGTAGAGGGGTTCAGGGCCTATGATTTGTGTAAAAACAATTTTTTTTGTAAACTCATTAGTTTCCAAAATGTAAAAATTTCAAAATTGATTTTTTTTTTCAAAAAATGTAAAAAATGAATACGTTTTATTATAAAAAAATAAAGGACATAAAGATAGTTCGTTTAAGCTATTGCCCAACGTTCCATCATGTTTTTTTTAACTATCGTCTATTTTCAAAAACAAAAATTTTCAAAAAAAAAAATATAACGAGTGGTCCATAGCAAAGCCCATGTCAGCTCGAGTCCAACGACACCTCATTCGTGAATCTCCGACCACGGGTTCGGGAGTTATCGGCTCGCATTGGGAGTAATTGGGGGGGGGGGGGGGGGGGACAGAATTCTCCTCATCCCCCTACTACGGTGGCCGAGAGAGCTAACACGCTAGCTCGTGCCTCGCTGGCATCGGAGGAACGTGGATTTGAATCCCACCTCGGCCGTCCTGAAAATGATATCCGAGGTTTTCCATTTTCACACCCAGGCAAAAGCCGAGACGGTTCCTTTCAACTAGTCCATACCGACAGGAGAGGCCACGCTCGCTAAAGCGCAGCGTTAGGTCATGGGCCCAAGCTCTCTGCTGACTCGGTAGACGCGTGCGTTCGAGCCCCACCGTCAGCCGTCCTTGAAATGATTTACCGCGGTTTCCCCCACTTTCAACACCAGCCAAATGCTGGGATTGTACCTTCTGACAGGCCATGGCCGCTTTCTTCCACATCCTTACCCAGTTTCATTCATCTTCATCCATTCCTTCTCTCATCATTCATTGTTCATTGTTGAATGAACTCCTACAGCTGATATATAGGCATTTCCGATCTCACCATCTTAGCACTTGTTGATTTGACCTACGTGAAGGGAATGAAAGCAACGAGTGGGCAACGAGGTTCAGGAAGAAATACTCTCCTCAGTCAAGCCAGCGAGGCACGAGGTAGTGCGATAGCGCTCTTGGTCACCACGGCCGGTTAATTGTCTGATTTCAAAATGATAAACTTCAACAGCCCTACTCATAGGGTTAGTACTGCTGTACTGACTCGGTGAGGAATGTAATGACAAACTACCTCACTCCACATCTTACCTAATATGCCTCATTATAGCGCTACTTGTGTTTAAAGAATGAAAATATAAGGTGCGTTCAAAAAGTAACGAGCAGGAGGCATAATTACAGAAACCAGTACCTGTATGTTAGAAGTATTGGCCCTGGCTGTTGAGGCACTTGTCCCACTGTGACACGAGGCGGTGAATGGCTGTCTCATAAAATTCCCTGGGCTGCGATGTGAACCAGTTCCGCACGTACAGCTGGACGTCGGCGTCCGAGGTGAATCGTTGGCCCCGCAGAGCCCTTTTCAGGGGACCAAACATGGCGTAATGACAGGCAGAGAGGTCTGGACTATATGGAGGGTGACCGAGAACCTCCCATTTGAATTTCTGCAGGAGTGCCGCGACTGTGTTGGCCGTATGAGGTCGTGCATTGTCGTGGAGCGACCACGGCGGCTATGGCGTTCACTGTCACTGGGCGGTCCTGGGTAATGAGTGCATCAACCAGCTGGACGTTTTCATCGGTAATGCAGGGGGGTGCCCCAGACCGGGCATCATCTGCTAACGACACCCGTCCTTCTCTGAACCGCTTGTGCCACGCCTTGACCATTGCATGGGACATGCAGTGTTCGCCGTACACTTGTGACATTCGGCGATGAATGTCCGTTCCCCCTACTCCTTCCGCTGACAGAAACCGAACAACACCTCTTTGCTCTTCGGTTGACGCCTCCATGTCACTGTTTGCAATGCGACTGGCAGCGTTGGACGATTGATGCATGCTTTGTATCGTCACGTGACGTGCACGCGTGCCCTCTAGCGACGGGCTGTGGCCTTCCACGCTCTGGTCGGAACCAAACCTCATTACACATGCCACGATTAGCCGATGTAGTCACCGATTTGCGCAATCCAGCCTCCGGCTCGTTACTTTTTGAACGCACCTTATATTACTTAGCAGACAGACTAGAGGTCCCCATCTTATCAAAAACGTAAAATTAAGCAATTTCCTCAATTGAATCGGTCGGAACTGAAAATCATTAAGTAAAAAATGGTCATTTTTAGCCTACTTTTCACATTTTGCAAAAATGAGGAAAAAGTAGTCTTATGAGATCGATCCGGGAAAATGTCTGTCTGTCTGTCTGTCCTTCTGTCTGTCTGTCTGGCTGTGTGTGTGTGTCCCCCTATCAACTCCTAAACGGCTGCAGCAATCAAAACCAAATTTAGTATGAGTAAAGATGTGCACCGGAATAGCTCACGTCCATATTTGAAAATGATGTCAGTGCTACCAACTGCTGAAAAAACTTACTAGAAATTTGAGCTCCATGTTGGATATCTCGAAAGGTATGCATGGGAGCTATTCCAAAATTGGTACACATGAAGATAATACTATTTCAGTTTAATTTCCAGGAGGCCAACAATGACAGTGTTGCCAAAATAATTTTAAGCCTTCTGATAGGGCCAATGTTTAAATGCATATAACTTCTACACTATCAATTAGATTTCAATCAAATTTTGTATGTAATATCTGTACATAAACAGATATGATTGAGCGTATTCTTAAGAGCCACCAGGGCTGCCAACTGTTAATAATTGCTCTCTCTATTTTTTTAATCCAAATACCAATATATCAGAAAAATGCAAGCCAACAGCTTTAAACTATGCACACGTATATTCTGACATTTTAGATTAATTTGGAGTAACTTATATACGTCAGTTCTACCAACATGATTATAAGCCTGCTGATAGTACCAAGTTTTAAATACATGTAACTTCTATACTATCAGTTCGATTTCCACGAAATTTCGTGTGTGCTATGTGTACCATAACAGATATGACTGTAAGTATTTTAAGAGCAATCAGGGCTGCCAACTGTTAATAAATGCTGTCTATATTTTTTTACCCTAATATCAATATATCAGAAAGTATGCAAGCCAACAGCTCTATACTTTGCACACGTATAGCACCTGACATTGTAGATTAATTTGGAGTAATTAATACAAGGCAGTGCTGCCAACATGATTCTATGCCTGCTGATATGTCCAATTTTAAAATACATGTAACTTCTATACTAACAAATGGATTTCATCCAAAATTGGCACAACAATATATCATAATATTTCAGATAATTTCTGACCAGCACACGCATGGTATTGTTGGCAACCTTAAGAGATGGAACTAAGAATATATTCAGTCACCAGGGCTGCCAACTGTAGTGCTCTATTAGGCTACATTTTACCAGGTCTATTTTGAACTAATTTGATATTTCGATATTACCAACTTAATTTTGTCATTATTGTAGATAGGTTCATATAGTGTAGAATAATCATTGGCATGAAAAGTAGGCTGTATAGTTCTTCACGAAACTTCTTGTTAATAGTACGTTATGTAACGAGCCTATAATGACAATAATTAAGACACGAGTTTGTTTATAAAACGAGCGTGAGCTCCCATACGAGTGCCTTAATTACCATTATAGGCGAGTTGCATACGACTGTTTATGTTCGACGATAATTAATATAACTATTTTATATCTGTCGAGTTTTCGCCAGTTTTATGTACTGCACAGAACGCATGGGATGCAGAGAATACCTTTTATTTGACCATGGCCTCCTCGATTACCCCACTATGACACTTGGCCACGCTGTGAGATTTAATTTAGAAGGCCTTTGAACTCAGCGCCGGTGCAATGCTATCCTTACCTAATTGGTCAAACAACTGTTTCTTGAGCTCTGATCGGTGGGAGAAACTGTCCCATAATGAAAACTTGTACTATAATGAGCCTCATTATAGTACAGTTTTCTGACATTTAATATTTACATTTCGAAATCGTCGAACATTGAGAATTTTGAAGAATTAGTATCCTGAAGTATTGGCCCATGGCCCTTGGGACGGCATAGGAAAGAATTAAAGTCAGCCTTGTGTTTAAGCTACACAGAAAACATTTTCACTGGGAGAAAAAGCACGGAAGCTCACTGACAAGGCAAAATCCAACACAAAACAATTTGCTTTGTGTGTTTAAGCCAGAAACCACTGCTACAAGCAGTGCGATCAGACGAGAAAGGCATTAAGTCAATGTCTTGCTGCCTTTCAGCGCCATATTCCGTACTTAATGTTGGCCGCACTGCGAGATTCCCGCGTGTTACAATGATATTGCAAATTACATTTGTACAGGGTTTAGGAGTTTTTATCATTTTAAATGAGCTTGTCGACATCGTCTGGCGTTACGTTACGGCGACGGGACGAAATGTACCGAGAATGCACTGAGGTGTGTGACGCCATAGTACCGCTTGAGCTTTCACCTTTCACCGCGTGCGTTGGTGTGCGTGACGTCATCCTGCCAGCAACCTCCTTTGACCTTGGTTTGCACTTGCTAATGGAGTTTGAGTTCACGCATTTCGCTGCATGATCATGATGCTTTCACCCAGCATTTTTCAGCATTTGTAGCATTTAAAATGATATTAAGTCTGGTCTTTCAGACTTTTTTGCGTTACAAATCCATTTTAAAATAAAATACCATGTGAAATATTTATTCTGGATGGCTTTAAGCCGCACGTAACTGACCACGGAGCTAAAAGGCATTAAGTCACGTTTCTAAAATTGATTAGAAAAATATGTTAATTAAAATAAAATTAATATATCCCTAACACAAATATAACTTGAATAGTTGCTTCACAACTTAGATGACTAATATAGTGTGTTTGATAAGTTCTGTTCTGTCGTTGACGTTTTATCTGTCTCCTGAAGAGTAAAGAAAACTGACTTTATGCTACTCAACTCCGACCGATTAAATTGTACCAAACGTTGAAGGGCTGAAGGGCCCTTGTGCTTCTTGGAGAGGTCTATCAAACTATAATAATAATATCGTATGGCCTTGCCGGGTGCAAGCTTTGTCATTTGACACCCAGAGGGTAGCTTGCATGTCGAATTTCGTTGTTTCTTGTATCACTATGGAAGTCACACTATAGCGCTTTCTAGTAGAGAAATGAGGAACTTTGTGTTGGCGGAAACTCCAGAGATTAATTTTGCCACTATGAACACGGCCTATTTAATTCAAATGGGTTATTTGACATGTCAACATCGTATGACATGCGTGTCGTATTTTTGCCGCCTTTCAAAAATCACTTACCACGGCCAGGAGCAAACTTGCAATCTTGGGGTTAGTAGACCGACACGCTATACACTCACCCATCATGGCAAGCTCTATCAAACTAAAAAATCAAAATTCTAAAAAAAAAAACTCTACCGGCTTAAAAACAGTTCCGTAAAATCGCGTGATTCTTAAGTCGTTTTCTTTTTGATTCCAGTCGTAACCAAATTAACTCATTTAGATAATTCTTTCTTTAATGTCTTTCTTGATACAATACAGTTAGTCGTTCAAAAGTTTATATATAATTTATGTATATCAGTTTCTTGTGGACACGATAACTGGCGTAATTTTGCGCCAATCACTTTGAATTTTTTACCGAATATGTATACCTATAAAATCTCGGTCTAGTTCGTTACTGGGCTAAATCGGTCAAAGGGAGTGAAAATGGGGGGGGGGGGGCTTTTTTCGAAAAAGTGAAATATTGCTATAACTCTCTTAATATGTGAAATATCGAATCCGTTCAAAGTTCATACTATGTGTCGGATAAAGCCCAAAAATTTATGTTTGAAGAGCTTTTTTTATAGCACCAACCATTGACCAAAGGGGAGGGAAAAAGTGGGTTTTTCGGGAAACATTAATCATATCTCTCTTAATAGGCACAATATCAAAACCGTTTAAAATGGACAATATTCACCTAATAATTACCTAAAACTTTTGTCTGAAAGAATTTTTGATATGACCCACCATTACGCCAAGGGATGAGAAAAATGATTTCGGAATTATAAGAAAATGCCAAGAGCTATCAGAGGTTGCCATGGCAACACTACTAAATTGATGAGGGATGAGCCAACAGACGTTGCCATGACAACGCACTTGCACGAGATCAGATTCAGATTCCATCTGACCAAGTGTGAAGCGGCTTCGGTGACGTAACTGGTAGCATGCTGAATTTCTATGCCCAAGGTCGCGGGTTCAAAGCCGGCCGAAATCGTCGGATTTCTCAAGAGCGCTAAAAATCCCTCAGTTTGCTTTCCTTTGGAGGGGAAGTTCCAACTTTCGTTGCTAGTTGCTGGTTGCGTTGGAATCTAGTAGCCAAGTTCACAGCTAGGTGTCGTTGACGGTAGTATCTGGTAGCAACATTAGGAACTACTGCTCGAAATTGACCGTCTGCAGTCCTTACCTGAATTACAGAATAATACAGCCATCAAAATTCACACCGTTTATCAGACAGATTCTACACTCACCCAAAGTACACGGGCTTACATGACCGCGTTGTCGCAGCCCCTAAACTGAGGAACCAACCAAAATCTCTGGGGGAGATATAATTTTGCTTGAAGAAGTAACAGACCGTTACATAGTTACACATCGGTGTCGAAACCTTGCATAAGGACAGTGTGACCACAAGTATAACAAGTAGTTCCGTGAGGAACTATACAGCCTATTTTCATATATCCTACTTATGTTAATTGCCCTATCAACATAAAAAATTTCAGTTTGATTGTTGTAATAGATTCGTAGATATTGAGAACCGACTAAATATTTCGGATGGTCGCCATGTTGGATTTTATATGTAGGTCCTAGTGTTATGAACTGTTACATGAAGATTATTGTGTACGTGTGGCATTCAAACTTCAATCGCATGATTAGGACACAAGAAGTAACAAGGAGATTTTAAAATTTCGCACAGCTGCCATCTTGTGGTTATGGAAACAATTGAAATAAATTAGATGCCAGTGAATTTACATTCGTATAAGGATTTACCGTACCAAGTTTCACTGCACTCGGATGGTTAAATTGCGAGGAACGTCCATGTGAATATTTATAGGTGAACTTAAGATCATAGTCCCTATGAAAATAAAAAAATTCAGTTTGATTGCTATAATAGATTCATAGATATTGAGATCCATCTAAATATTTCGGATGGTCGCCATGTTGGATTTTTATATGTATAGGCCATAGAGTCATGTACCATTAAAGGAAAATTATTGCGTAGCTTCATTATTCAAACTTTCACTCCGATCGCATTCTTACGACACAAGAAATAAAAACTTAATTTTAAAATTCGCACAGTCGCCATCTTGAGGTTACGTAAACAATTGAACTAAATTAGATACCAGTGCATTACAATGTGTATAAACATATCCTGTACCAGATTTTATTGCGTTTGGAACATTAAATCGCGAGAAAGGTCTATTTAAAATTTTCAAATTCGCTTGGCCGCCATGTTCGTTTTGTAGTTAATCGGTTTATGAAAGCTTATAGATGAACTTCCAGTAGGGCCTTGTATCTCCGTACAAAATTTCAGGATTATACCGCTAATAGTTTCAGAGATATAGAATGCCGGTGAAATATTTCGCACATCCGCCATCTTGTGGTTATGTAAACAATTGAACGAAGATAGATGTCTGTGCATTACAATGTGTATACACATATGCTGTACCAAGTTTTATTGCGTTTGGTTGGTTAAATCGCGAGAAACGTCTATTTAAAAGTCGCAAATTCACGTGGCCGCCATGTTGGTTTTGTAGTTACCAGTTTTTCAAATGTCACATAGGTGAACTTCTCGTAGTTCCCTTTATCACCATAATAAATTCCAGGGTGATATCGGGAATAGTTTCGGAGATATTGAATGCTGGTGAAATATATCGCACAGCCGCCATGTTTGATAGGCGAGACGTAACAAAATTTGAAGGGCACGGTCGGAGTCACCGGGAATAGTGCTATGAACTTACCGAGTTTCATTGAAATTGCTCCAGCCGTTTAGAAGTTATTACGGGAACACACACACACGCACACACACACGGACAAAAGGTGATCTCATGAGCCTATTTTTTCAAAATTGAAAATAGGCTAAAAATGGACCCCAAATGTCAAGAAAGTTACCGTCCCCATAAGACCATAAAATGTTTAAAATATGCATAAAATGACGAAAAACAAAGTTGATTCTTCTCCAATTATAACATACTTTCTCGCAATAAATGAGGTCTGATCCGTCTACGAAAACCTGCATATTCTGCCTATTTTCGCCTATCCCCAAGTTTGTGCGGTGAAATCTACCTCCGCCTTCCGGCGTGCCGAGAGGACTTTTTTATTTCTTCAAAAGTTTTCACACTGGAAGTAGTTTTAAGGTCTGCAAGCATACCTTAAGGTATAGAATGCACATACAAATTTTGGTTGCAGTCTAATGGATAGTATAGACGTTACATACCGTTTGACGTTGTACTGTGGATTTTCACATAATCTTTGGTGGCAATTTTTAAGTATCCAACCAGACTCCGGACTGACTGCCTAATAGCTTAATGGAATTGCATTGCGTCTTACAGCAATAGATGGACCTCTGAGAATCTGTTGCCATGGTTACCGGCTTGCATTCGTTCATTAGTTTATTAAGTGAAATTAGTTTTCTGGGAATACTGTATCTCAAAAAACGGTTGGTTTTAGGATCCCCGAGTATGGTCTCTCACATTGAGTGGCTGAAAATGAGCTTTGTCTCGTCCTTCTACGCCTATTTCAGCATGTATTTTAAGAGGGTATGCCCCCTTTTATGAGAGGTACGGAGAAGAGTTACATCAATGATTAGTGTCGTGTCTCTGATGGATATCTGTACCAAATTTTACGTTGATACACCCAGACGTTCTCGAGTTATAAGGGAACAAATTTGTCCACAGACAAGCAAACAGACAGACAGACATACAGAAAAAAGGTTATTTTCGCGCGCATCCATCATAAAACAGTCTGAAACGCGTAAATAACTCAAATTTCCGCAGAAATTCAGAAAAAAAACTTTCATTATTATATAGAGAGAGATATACTGCACCGCTCGGTGTTGACCGTGTTTTATTGCACAAATTTAGGTTTTACTCGCTAACCGTTGGAGATACACGAAAAGTGATAAGGACCTTTCGGATAGAAAATTAAATGTTAAAGCTCGTGTATGCCATCAAAAGTTTGCTATTGTTTAGCGTTCTCTTTTTATTTGAAAGTGAAATATGAAATTTTGAAAACAAAGGGTGTAGTGACGTCACAAATGTGGGTTTTACTCGCTAACCGTTGGAGATACACGAAAAGTGATAATGCCCTCTCGGATAGGAAATTACATTTTCAAGCTCGTATGTGCCATCAAAAGTTTGCTATTTCTTAGCGTTCTCTTTTTATTTGATATGGAAATATGAAATTTTGAAACCAAAGGGTGTAGTGACGTCACTAAAATGGTCGCCATTTTATAATAGTGCAAAATATAGAAATCAAAAGTATCCTATATGTAAACCTGGCAAATTAGCTACATCCATGCAAAATTTAATTTAAATCGGACCAGTGGTTCTTGCGTTATTGAGTAACACACAGACAGACAGACAATCAGAAAGTCACACACCATCTCATTTTTAGTCAATTTTGAAAAAAAATAGGATTATGAGATCACCTTTTGTCCGTGTGTGTGTGCGCGTGTGTGTCCCCTCCCTAATAAAATCTAAACGGCTGGAGCGATTTCAATAAATCTCAGTAAGTTCATAGCAATATTCCGGGAGACTCCGACCGTGCCCTTCAAATTTTGTTACGTCTCACCAATCCAACATGGCGGGTGTGCGAAATATTTCACCAGCATTCAATATCTCCGAAACTATTACCGATATCACCCTGGAATATTTTACGGTGATAAAGGGAACTACTAGAAGTTCACTTATGTGACCTTTAAAAACCTGGTGACTACAAAATCAACATGGCGGCCAAGCGAATTAGCGACTTTTAAATAGATGTTTCTCGCGATTTAACCAACCAAACGCAATGAAACTTGGTACACTATATGTTTATATACATTGTAAAGCACCGAGATGTAACTTCGTTCAATTTACATAACCTCAGTATGGCGGCTGTGCGAAATATTTCACCGGCATTCTATATCTCTGAAACTATTACCGGTATCAGCCTGAAATTTTGCACGGAGATAAAGGGCACTACTGGAAGTTCATCTATGAGATATTAAAAAACCTGTTAACTACAAAACGAACATGGCGGCCAAGCGAATTTGAAAATTTTAATATACCTTTCTCGCGATTTAATGTTCCAAACGCAATGAAATCTGGTACAGCAAATGTTTATGCACATTGTAATGCACTGGTATCCATTTTTGTTCAATTGTTTACATAACCTCAAGATGGCGGCTGTGTGAATTTTTAAATTAAGTTTTTGTTTCTTGTGTCGTAATCATGTGATCGAAGTGAAAGTTTGAATAATGAACCTACGCAATAATTTTCCTTTAAAGGTACTCTATGGCCTATACATATAACAATCCAACATGGCGACCATCCGGAATATTTAGACTTTTCTCAATGTCTACGAATTTATTCTAGCAATAAAACTGTTTTTTTTAATGTTCATAGGGGTTATGAATATAAGGTCACCTCTAGGACTTTCAATAACCTAGTGATCACAATTCCAACATGGCGGCGACGCGAAGTATAAATATTCACACGGTCGTTTCTCGCAATTTAACCATCTAAGTGCAGTTAAACTTGGTACAGTAAATCCTTATACAAATGTTAATCCACTGGCATCTAATTTATTTCAATTGTTTTCATAACCACAAGATGGCAACTGTGCGAGATTTTAAAATCTCGTTTTTACTTCTTGTGTCCTAATCATGTGATTGAAGTTAGAGTACTACACGTACACAATAATCTTCATGTAACAGTACATAACTCTATGTCCTACATATATAAAAGTCCAACATGGCGACCATCCGAAATATTTAGACGGTTCTCAATATTTACGAATCTATTACAGCAATCAAACTGAAATTTAGTATGTTGTTAGAGGCAATTAACATTAGTAAGATATATGAAAATAGGCTGTATAGTTCTTCACGGAATTACTTGTTATATATTACTATGATTACCTAACAGACAGACAGACAGAAAGGGAATTGAACCCGTGATCTTGGTGTCATGATGCGGGCATTCTATCTCTGATTCACCGTGGAAGTATCAACCTTATCATTAGTGGTACAGAACCTCGATGCACCGTCACTACATGTCCAGAAATGCAGGTCACTCGTTTGTCGTTTATCAGCCAAGGCGATTGCCCGTGGTGCGAGTTGGTTGCCACCATTACTCATTTCGATTAATCGATACATAATTATAGCTCTAGAGTAACAGAACCGATAAAAAAAATCTCCCCCGCTCTTTGATAATCGTTCTTGGTCGTTACCGTGGAGCGAGATAAGCTAAGGCAGTGTTTCTGTTCACAGCATTGCTACGATGTTATCAGAATATGGGACAGCTGCGGCATGGAAATAACGAAACCAATTCACGGTATATTTTCCCCCTAAAAATAACTACACTACAACTCGATAAAATATGATTTTTACATACAAATCAAACCAACAGTGTAATTCATTAACATTTATAGTTAATTTCATTAGTTAACAATATTTTAGTCACCAATGTGGGTTACTTAGAAAGAAAATAACCAGTGATGGACGAAGTAAAGAGGATAAAAAATAGGTTGGCTCAGGCAAGGAAAGCATTTCTAAGGAATCTGTTGGCATCGAATATAGAATTAGGTTTTAGAAGTCATTTTTGAAATCTTTTGTCTGGAGCGTGGTGCTCTATGGAAGTGAAACTTGGACTATTGGTGCAGCAGAAAAGAGGAGAATAGAAACATTTGAAATGAGGTGTTACAGGAGAATGATGACGATCAGATGTGTAGACAGGGTTACAAATGAAGAGGTATAAAGACGAGTGGGAGAAGAGAGATGTTTCTGGCGACTGCTAATGAAGAGAAGGGATAGGTTGGTAGGACACGTACTAAGACACCCAGGAATAGCAAGCTTAGTTATGGAGAGAAGGGTCGAGGACAAGAAATGTAGGGATAGATTGCCTCGGACGTAGGGTGTGGTAGCTATGTAGAGATGACACGATTTGCTAAGGACAGGGAGGTATGGAGAGACGCATCAAACCAGTCAAAAGACTGAAGACTCAAACAACAACAACAACAGCAACAATATGGTTGATGACCAATGTTTTGATGAAAATTTTGTCACTATTTGATTCGGCAGTATTTTTCCCCCTTGGCACTACAATCCATGAAGGTCCTAAGCCTACAAAGTGACCGCTGCCCAGCCATTCTTTGGTCTTCAGATTATGGTGTGACGCGTCGGGTCCCCTCGGCCATTAATCTTGGTCTCTGTGACCAGGGCGCAGTGAATTGTATTGGTTCATTTGAGCATTGAATTTAATCTTGTGGTAGATTGGAATAATAATAATAATAATAATAATAATAATATCAGGCCAAGTATTATTGCACAGTAGTGAAGCCAGAGTGTCTCTATACGCCATAAACCTTATCAAGCATGAAAACTGTTGAAATTGAGAAAAAGGAAAGGAAGAACTTCCTAAAAATTTTAGGTCCCAAGAAGATGGATCCAAGTTTCAAATGAGGTCAAACCAAGAACTCGATGACAAGTTTGAAGGGATTTCTGTCGGCATGAGAAAGAGGAGGTTGATGTTCTATGGACATATTAAACAATTAGGGACCGAGAGTTTGGCTAACAAAATTCTCAACCATCAGGAGAAATGGAAGTTGCAATCTCCGTGGCTTCAGAAAGCCATCAGGTCTTAAAAACGGCAAACATTGGACCGGCCGAAGTCTGGGACAGGACAGAATTCAGAACCAAAATTGCAGGTGTGAAGGATCCCCCCAAAGAAAGATCCACGCTTTCAGCCGAAGAACGATTGAGAAGGAGCCAGAAGCTGAAAGATCTTTGGCAGGAAGCTAAACGACGAGGAAGAACCACCTTAAAGAAGAAAACCTGAACGGTTGTTGTGTATTTGTACTCCATAGGTGGCTGTGTCAACTGGGGGAATACCAAGGGGATTTAAGAAAGGGACGATCATGTGCTGAGCAGATTATGAATCTGAAGTCCATCCTTTCATAATTGAAACTCAGGAACAGGGAATTCGTGATGACCTTTGTTGATTTTAGGAAAGCGTACGACTCGATTGATCGAACCACCTTATTGCAAATCCTTGAAGAATTTGGCTTAGATAACAAGACACAATCAATTATCCAGCAAACCCTGACCAACACCACCTCCAAAGTGAAGTTCAGAGGAGAGATGTCTGATGCCTTTGAAATCAGGACAGTAGTGAGGCAAGGAGACGGACTATCACCTCTTCTCTTCAACTGTATTTTAGAAAGGTCATTCGAGAATGGCGGAAGGAAATGAAATATTCAAGGGTAGAAAATGGAGTAAGGCTTGGGTGCAAGTATATCAATCTTACAATCGATGTCTAGCCTTTGCAGATGATCTAGTGATCTTTTCAGATTCCATTGATATGGCAGAAGAACAACTTAACCAGCTGAAAAATCAAGCACTGAAGGCTGGGCTTCATATCTCATTTGAGAAGACACAATTCATGACAAACATAAAATCAGCGCCCAGGGAATTGGAGGTTGGACTAGGAAAAGTTCAGAAGGCAGGAAAGTTTAAATACCTCGGTGAATGGATAGAGCCTAACCGATCAGAATAGAAAGCCTTCATGTCACGCATTAATAAAATGGAAATGGCATACAACCTGACTAAAGACATCTACAATAAGAGTTCGATATCCTTAAACGCCAAAATTAGACTAGACATTACTGCACTGTTATTCGACCAGAGGCTCTGTATGTGGCTGAGACTCCAATAATGAACAAGAAAGGTCTAATGGAAAAACTAGAAGCTAAAGAAAGGAAGATTTTGAGGAAAATCCTGGGTCCCATCAAAGAAAACAGCGAGTACAGAATTCGTCACAACCACGAATTGTACAAGCACGTGGAGAAGATCAGTGACATGATTCGAAAAAGGAGGATTGCCTTTTATAGCCACGTGACACGAATGAACTCAGGCAGGATATCAAAACGGATATTGACGTACTTTCAAGATAAGAAAACCAAAGGGGCATGGTTTACGGAAGTTGAGAAAGATCTACGTGAAATGGAAATTTCCCCTAAAGATATCCAGGAACGTGTTCCACTTCAGGAAAATCTACGTACGCACAAAGGTTTCCAGGAAAAGCCGAAGCTGAAGACAGGGAAGGTGTGGTCCCAAGAGAGAAAAGAACAACACCGGAGACGAATGCGGGGACACTGGGTGGTAGTTAGAACTCGGAAGAAGAGACATTTGAACTGATGTGGTCCATAGTAGGCCGAATCGAAGAAAGAATATTCATCATCATATTAATAATAATCATTACAATCATAATAATAACCGACAACAACTCCTCACAATAGACCAGACATAACTTTAACTTACAATAAGAACTACCACCCGTACTTGATTGATATTGCTGTTTCGAATGACCGTAATATCCGCCATAAATAGACTACAGGTAGAAGATTGAAAAATATACTCCACTAGCTATGGAAGTAGCGAGAATCTGGAGGCAAAACAATGTGGCAATCCTTCCCTTCCTGCTTTCTCTCACTGAACTGACACCTAAATCTTTTTCATTTAATCTAGCCATACTAAATCTTCTTACTTATAAACCCATACTATTGTGCAAAAGTCTGCAAATCTGAATGCAGCATCGTTAGAGGATTTTTGAATACGCACTAGGATTTTCTTGGCCCCTATTGTGAAAAGGAAAAGCGGAATTGGGCAACCGCGGACCACGTAGTGGAGAACAACCAGATCAGAGAAGTGTAAATATTATCTCTTATATAAAAACAAGTGTCCTGACTGACTGACTGACTGACTGACTGACTGACTCATCATCACCCAGCCAAAACTATTAAAGTTAGAAACATGAAATTTTGAGGATATCTTCGCTGCAAGTCGAAAACGCCCACTAAGGAAGGGTTTTTGGATATTCAAGTTCTAAAGGGGTGTTAAGGGGGTACACCTGCATTTCATTGAATAACAATATCTCCGGCTTGGTTTCATTGAGGGATGTGATACTCGGCATATACACTCACCATTAAAAATAAGAAGACACGTGTCTGAGGGATTTTCGATGTGGTGTATATTATGAGGTGAAAGGGGTGAAAAGTGGGGGTTGAAGGATTCCTAACGGAGCGTGTATCTCTTAAACGACATAAGCGAGGAGTTTGAAACTCAGCGGAAAAAAATCAGCTTTAAAAATAAGCAAATAGATGTTTGACCGTTTTTTCATAAATCCAATTTAAGGGGCCCATGGGGAGGGGTGAAATTCTGGGGGGGGGGGGGGGAACAGGAAAGAAAGTGTCCTAACTGATTGACTGACAGACTCACTCATCAAACTCAGGGGAAAAACTGCTTAAAAATAAGTAAATAGGTGTTCGACAGTTTTTTTCATAAACCCAATGTAAGGGTTCATGGGGAGGGGTGAAATTCTGAAAAAAGGAAATTGAAAGAAAAAGTTCTGACTCACTCACCATCGCCCAGGCAAAATTATTGAAGTTAGAAACATGAATTTTTGGGGAAATGATCATTGTATGTCAAAGCCGTCCACTAAGGGAGGATTTTCGGATATTCAGGTTCTAAAGGGGTGTTAAGGGGGTTAAACCTGCATTTAATTGAATATCAATATCTCCCGATTGGTTTCATTGGGGTATGTGATACTCAACATATAAACTCATCATTAAAAATAAGAAGACATGTGTCTGAGGGTTTTTCGATGTGGTGTATATTATGAGGTGAAAGGGGTGAAAAATGGGGGTTGAAGGAATCCTAACGGAGGGTGCATGTCTTAAACGACATAGGCGAGGAGTTTGAAATTCAGCGGGAAAAAAATCAGCTTAAAAAAGAGTAAATAGGTGTTCGACCGTTTTTCTTCATAAATCCAATTTAAGGGGCACATGGGGAGGGGTGAAATTCTGAAAAAAATAATTGAAAAAAATGTCCTGACTCTCTCACTCACTCATCATCGCCCAGAAAAAATTATTGAAGTTAGAAACATGAAATTTTGGGGATATGTTCGTTGTATGTCGAAAACGTCCACTAAGGAAAGATTTTGGGATATTCAGGTTCTGAAGGGGTGTTAAGGGGGTAAACGTGCATTTCATTGAATAACAATATCTCACGAGAGGTTTCATTTGTTGATGTGATACTTGGCACATAAACTAATCATTAAATATAAGCTGACACATGTCTAATGGTTTTCCCATGTGGTGTATATCATGAGGTGAAAGGGATGAAAAGTGGGGGTTGATAGATTCCTAGCGGAGCGTGTATCTCTTAAACGACATAGGCGAGAAGTTTCAAACTCAGCGGAAAACAATCAGCTTAAAAATAAATGAATAAATAATTAAATAAATAGGATTTTGACCGTTTCTTCGTAAATCCAATTTAAGGGGCCCATGGGGAGGGTGAAATTCTGGAAGAAAAACGTCCACTAAGGAAGGATTTTTGGATATTCACTCATTATCGACCAGCCAAAACTATGAAAGTTAGAAACATGACTTTTGGGGATATGTTCGTTGTATGTCGAAAACGTCCACTAAGGAAAGGTTTTTGGATATTCAGGTTCTAAAGGGGTGTTAAGGGGGTAAACGTGCATTTCATTGAATAACAATATCTCACGAGTGGTTTCATTTGATGATGTGATACTTGGCATATAAACTAATCATTAAAATAAGCTGACACATGTCTAATGGTTTTTCGATGTGGTGTATATTATGAGGTGAAAGGGATGAAAAGTGGGGGTTGAAAGATTCCTAACGGAGCGTGTATCTCTTGAACGACATAGGCGAAAAGTTTCAAACTCAGCGGAAAACAATCAGCTTAAAAATAAATGAATAAATAATTAAATAAATAGGTTTTCGACCGTTTCTTCATAAATCCAATTTAAGGGGCCCATGGGGAGGGCGAAATTCTGGAAGAAAAACGTCCACTAAGGAAGGATTTTTGGATATTCACTCTCATCGACCAACCAAAACTATTCAAGTTAGAAGAATGTTATTTTGGGGATAGGTTTGTTGTGTGTCGAAAACGTCTACTAAGGAGGGATTTTTGGATATTCGTGTTCTAAAGTGGTGTTAACGGTGTTAAACCTGTATTTCATTGAATGACAATATGACACGTCTATGACGCGAGCGAAGCCGCGGGTACCTGCTAGTATGTTTATATGCTAGTGTTAATATATGGCATCTTGTGTTATAATTATGATGCACACAGCAAGTCATGGAAGGTCCTCCCAGCATAAGATCCCAGGACGGCCAAGTGAAGATGATCCACCACTAAATTTCCCATGGGATGAAAGTCTATGTAGCAATCAATTCATGGATACCATATGAGTATACATTGAACCATTGTGATATGAAGTTCAGAGAGAAATTTAGTATTATAGTTAGCCCATTTAATATTATGAGATGTTTTATTTTTGATTAAATGAGGAGATGATAGACTCTATGGCTTGACGTTGTAAATAAGGATTGAACTGGATTTTTTATATTTTTTCTCGTTCTTAATTTATGTCGTACCGACAGTAGTGGCTACGCTGGCTAAAGCTCAGCATTAGGTCATGGGGCCAAGCTCTCTGCTGACTCGGTAGACGCGTGGGTTCAAGCCCCACCGTCGGCCGTCCTTGAAATGGTTTTCCGTGGTTTCCCATTTTCAACACCAGGCAAATGCTGGGACGGTACCTTCTGACAAGCCACGGCCGCTTCCTTCCACATCCTTGTCCAGTTTCATTCACCATCATTCATTTCATCTCTCATTAACTCCTCTCATGAGGTTGGCGTCAGGAAGGGCATCCGGCCGTAAAAAAAAACCATCGCCACAAAGACTTCCATCGCATCTCATCCCCGACCCCGTTGGAAAATCGGTAATAATAAGGGGTAGACATACATACATACATACATACTTGATTTATGTCGTATTTACTGAAATTTATTGAAAGGGTAGCAAGATTTTACCCATAAATAGCATGATAATAATATAATTGTAAGGAAGTAACGTTGAGAATAATAACAATAGGATGTGATTAATTATAATTGTGTTAAATCATAAATAAATAATAGTAATTGATTATGTTTATAAATATCCCTTAGGAATTCACATCTATAGCACATTGAGGAGGGTTGAAGACTATGGTTCAGGTCGTTCGTATCGTATTTTAGGTAATAAATGGAAAAGAAAGCCTTCGAACAGAGAGAAGTGTAACGTCAAACTGCGGTTGCAATAGTTGCGTTTGGCCATTCGTTGATCTGTTTACTAGAGGTTGGGTGGGTAGTATTTTTGAAATATCTCGAAAAGTGTAGGATTTAGGGCTGCGAAATGCGTGTTTTGGGTTCCCCTTGGGATCTATCGAGTATTGTTTCTCGTATCTGGGTGCGTAATATGAGCTATGTCTGGTCTTTGTACCTTTTGCCAGAGCTCGAGTACCGAAGGGCCGAATAGACTCACTTAGGTCTTCAATTTTCTCTAACCGTTTCTTAGTGTGCACCTAAAACCTTAGAGCAACCAACATGCAAAATTTCAGCTTTCTAGACCTAATGGTTTCAAAGCTGCGATGAAAAGTGAGTAACGTACATGATTTCAGGATGATACACTGTACTAGCTGTTATGCCCGGCGTTGCTCGGGATCACAATTGTATATATATTAAGAATTTGTACCTTTGCTCGCTGAGTCGTATTGTGTGCAACCAGGAGGAAGGTCGTTGTTACAATGAGCAATATTATTGCCACTCAAAGTATAAGTACTTGAGCGTGCTTTCTATCTGATCAAAAATTGTGAAGTTGTTAAGTAGGTGGGTACGACGGATCTATACTGCGTGGAAAGGGGTGTACCAAATGGATGTGGTACATCCTAAGGGATTTAGACAGAATGAAGTTTCGGGCACAAGAGGTGATAATGAAGGACAGTGCGGGAAAAGACCAAAAAGTTAAGATTTAGATTTAAATGATATTTATTTAATATAAAGCGAATATGTCGCCCGGAATGATAGCTTCAAAGAAATTACTTTAAAAAATTGACAATAAAAAATAGTAACAATTAAAAGGTACTTGTTTCTCCAGGAAACGTAAATAGAGCAGTGACTAACTTTAAAGGATTAAATATAAAATTACTAAAAAAGAAGCATAATAATTTAAATTCATCCCAGAGTGGATTAAAATAAAATACTCGTCTGACGGAAAGAATCCGGGCAGAATTAAAGAAGTGAAAGGGTACCACCTCTTCTAAGGTACGATACAAGAAGTATCAGAACTCCTTAACCATCTTCCGAAGGTAGACCGGCAGTCGGAGGTCCTCAGTAGCTGGCGGTAAGTTAGTGCGCCCGCTCGGGCGGTGCGAGGTCAGTCTGGCATGTTCCAGGGTTCCGGGTTCGGAACTAGAGTAGATGATGATAGGTTCTTCTTAAAATAGCGACCAGCATAGAGAGGCTCTTGGTAATACCTCCTGCGGCTGGTGAAATGATGTCCTCAGAATTACGATTTGCAGAGTAGATCCGTGTTGAAGATTTTGGTTGAAGTGCAGGCTGATGAATTTAGACTGCCCGGCCAGGCCGCCAGGTCCAGCAGAGAGATTATGCCGGCGGAGAAGAGACTCCGGCAGCCAGAGGTACCCCGAGAGGGCAGTAACCCCAGCAGGGATGACGTGAGCAGATGTGATCAGTTGAGAAGAGTGGACGAGAGTAGGCACTGTAGGCCGGGAGACCTCAGGCTATATAGCGGTAGTGACGTCAGCGCGCCGAACCTTCTAGCATGAAGGTGTGGCGAGAGAGCAGCCAATCACAGCACAGCCCCATGCACATTGCGAGCGTTACCGCTGGAGAGAGCTCAGTGCTCGTGAGAAAATGTGACGGTATGGTACGTCTAGAAAGACACTACAGAAAAAAGGTGAGTTGACAAGAATATTACAGAAAAGCAATTAAATTGAAACACCAATATTAAACAAATCAGAACACCGCGTTCAGACTGCAATTCACGAAATAAAAAATAATGGGGCAGAAAAATTGAACGTGTGTTTCACACCGTAAGGGAAACATAGCCAACAAAAAACATTCGCAAAGCGAACATGCTGGGAGGGGCGAGAAAAAATTGCAGTAAGAAAGCGCAGAAGTTAGGCCTCGCGTGGCAAAGGAGCAATCATGGTGATTGGCCTAAGAAAATGACCAGCAGAAGTCTGCAGTTTTACCACGCGAACCCTACCATCTCTGCCAGGAAAGCACTCAACAACCCTACCCAAATTCCAAACAAGAGGAGGACTAGGGTCTTTCAAAAGCACCAAGTCCCCCACCTGAAGGTTAGAGCAGGAAACAAGCCATTTGCCACGCTGCTGAAGCAAACCGAGGTATTCCAACCTCCAGCGACGCCAAAAATTGTTGCGCAAACTTTCAATTTTGCGCCAAGAAATGGCTAAAGAAGATTGAGAATTAGAATATAACAAAGGTGAGGAGGCAGTCAATGGACCACCGATAAGAAAATGGCCCGGCGTTAATGGTAGAAGATCTGAAGGGTCATTAGATAAGGGTGATAAAGGACGAGAATTAATTATGCCCTCAATAAAAATAATTAAGGAATTAAACTCTTCATGAGAAAGGGGGGTGTGGCCACAAACACGTCTAAGGTACTTCTTGGTGAGTTTCACACAAGACTCCCACCGTCCACCTTGATGGGGTGCATAAGGGGGGATGAAGTGCCACTTGAAATTTCTCTGGTGAGCATAATCAGTAATCCTTTCCAGCGCTGCATTTTGAGTAAGAGCTCTCTTAATTTGCTCAGAAGCTCCGATAAAATTTTTAGCATTGTCGGAGAATACTTCTGAAGGAAGCCCTCGGCGAGCAGAAAATCTGGCAAAAGCTGCCAAAAAATAAGCAGTAGAGGCGTTGGTAACTAGTTCTAAGTGAACTGCTCCGGTGACCATACATACAAACAGCGAAATATAGAGTTTTCCAAAAATACATTTTTTGGCCTCAGGAGAATTTTTTCTGTAAACAAAAGGCCCGGAATAATCCACCCCCGTAAAGGCAAAAGGTCTAGCAGGCGCAGATCTAAAGTTGGGAAGATCACCCATGAGCTGAGTGGTAATTTTAGGGTTGGATTTAAAACATGGAATACACTTCCGGATAACAGAGGTAACTTCATGGACTCCGTTTATGGGCCAATACCTTTCACGAATGACAGAAAGTAATGTACGAGTTCCAGCATGAAGATGCTGGTAATGATACTGACGAATGATTAGAGAAGTGACATGATGCTTTGAAGGAAGAATAATTGGGTGTTTTTTATCCTCGGAAAGATCAGCCAAAGATAAACGTCCTCCAACTCTTAGTAAACCATCAGTGTCCAAAAAAGGGGCGAGTGATGAAAGCCTACTCGATTTCTTAAGGGATTGACCTTGGGACAACACCTGACATTCTTCAGAGAATATTTCTTGTTGAGTAAGCCATAAGATTTTTGTAGTGGCTAAACCTAATTCAGAAAGGGTTAAATATGGCTTAGGAAAAAGGGGTTGTTCTACCACAAAATATTTCCATCGAAGGAGATAAGCCATAACCCTCACCAATTTATGGAAGGAGGAATATCGCTGCAAGAGAAGGGGAGAGTCAGAAACGAGAAGAGAAGATCCAGTAATCTTACCAACATCCGGCAAGTCTGATAACTCCGGAAGAGGAAAATTTGGCCAAGCGGAAGGTTCTTGCAGAAGCCAAGGAGGACCGTGCCAGTATAATGTCAGGTTAGCCAACATAAGAGGGGAACATCCCCGAGAAATGACATCTGCAGGATTCTCCTTGCCAGATACATGATGCCATTGTTCAAAGTTAGACAATTGTTGAATTTTGGACACTCTATTAGCTACAAATACCTGCCAATGCGAGGAAGTTTTGGCAATCCATGCCAACGTGATGGCTGAGTCACTCCAAAAGTAAGTTTTGCTAAATCGGATTTTCAAAGATTGGCGGATTTTGACCGATAATTCAACCGCCAGAAGAGCAGCACAAAGTTCCAGTCGTGGCAAGGATAAGGATTTAAGAGGGGCCACCTTTGACTTAGCGCAAATTAAATTGGAAAAGAAATATGACTGGTCAAAATTGCGGCAAACAATATACGCACAACACCCATAAGCTTTCAATGAGCTATCGGCAAAGATGTGAAGTTCATATCCTCCACAGGAGGGAAAGGGAATAATCACTCGCGGGATAATGACATTGGAGAGATCTTCCAAACTATTTCTATAAGAAATCCAATTTTTTTGCAACTCTGAAGGAACTGGTTCATCCCAACCAGTTTTCAAGGACCAAAGGTCCTGCATGAAAAGCTTTGCTGTGACAATAATTGGCGCCAAAATTGGAGAGGATCAAATATCTTTGCAATCTCAGACAAAATTTGCCGCTTAGTTTGCGGTTTGATGTCACTGAGATTAATTTTGAAAAAGAAAAAATCCTTTTGAGGACTCCAATAGATGCCTAGAGTTTTGATAGAATTACTTTCTTGAAGAAGCTCTACTGAGTCGTTATAGACTGAAGTTAATGGAAATTTAGAGAGAAATTCTTCCGAATTAGAGTTCCACTTGCACAAGGAAAATCCGCCTCCCAAAAGCAAAGCTGTCAAATCTTTAGAGACCTGTAGTGCTTCAGATACTGACTCAAATGAATGAAGAAAATCGTCAACGTAAAATGATGATTTTAACACTTCAGAAGCCTTAGGAGAATACAACGGGCCATCCTGTTCAGCAAGTAATTTCAACGTACGTATGGCTAAAAAAGCAGAGGGCTTTAGTCCATAGGTTAAGGTTTTTAGCCGAAAAATCTTGACAGGTTTGGTAGGCTCGTCGCGCCAAAGAATTCTCTGAAGGTCGCACTGTTGTTGATCGACCAAAATCTGCCTATACATTTGCTTGATATCAGATATCACTGCGATAGGGAACAAGCGAAAATTCATCAAGACAGAAGAAATGTCAGATTGAATAGGAGGGCCTGATAATAATGTGTCATTCAGAGAAGTACCATTGGCATCCAATGCAGAGCCATTAAAGACCACTCTTATGTTTTCCTTTAAAATCTCATTCTTCCAAACTGGATGATGATTGAGGTAAATGACTTCAGATGGGGTATAAGAAGCATCATCTTTCTTGGTAACAACCTCCATGTGATCAAGTGCCTCATATTCCTCCATAAACGTGGAGTATTGAGTTTTAACAACAGGGTCACGTTTAAATTTGTTTTCCACAGCATAGAGTGCTCTAAGAGCCCTAGGGTGTGTTTCAAATAAAAGAGGTGGATTATCCACTCGGGGCATTGTTACGACAAATCTACCCTCTGAATTGCGTTTGGTCGTTTCGCGAAACTGTATTTCACACATTTCATTTTCAACCGAGGAAGGTGAAACTGAATCTATAGTTTCGATTTTCCAAAATCTTTCTAAGTTATAATCGAGACTTGTATTGACAAAATGACATTGAGAGAAATTTTGAAATGACTTACGAGGGACTTGACCCGTTACTAACCAACCTAGCTTGGTATGATGAACAAACACTCCTGGTGATATTTTAACCTTAGAGCTAAGGAGACATTGCCAAAATACTTGGGCACTGAGAAGTATGTCTACCGGAGCGCTCGTATTAAATGTTGGATCCGCCAACTGAATGTTATGAGGAAATTGCCACTTTCTAATTTCAAAAGAATTACTAGGGGTGTTACTGCCAATAGTATCAATGGCAAGGCAATTCAACTGCAATGTTGTGTTACAATTCACAGCATCTTTGATGTGAAGATGAACAAAATGCAAAGATTTAACATTGATATTGTTAATACCGGTAACCTGAATTAATGTAGGTTGCTTGGGAAGACCAAGTTTCTTAATGAGACGCTCACTTATGAAGTCATGGGTGGCAGCATTATCCAATAGGGCACGTGCTTCAAGCCATCTACCAGAAGAGTCTTGAACTTTTATTAACACGGTTGATAGTAGCACCTGGGAACTACGAATTGAGCTAGAGCTCTGAGTATAAGATTGCGCATTAGCTCCTGGGGATGCATCTTTAGAACATCCAGGGGAAGGAGCCTGACGTGGCTTTTCAAACCTATGAAGCAAGGTATGATGTTGAGCCTTGCAATGGGAGCAAGTATTTTTAGATAAGCAATCAGGCACCATATGCCTAGTTGACAAACAGTTGTAGCAATATCTTTTTTGAGCTATTAATTTGCGTCTTTCATCGGTAGAAAGGGCTTTAAAGGCAACGCAGGAATATAACCTGTGAGGTGCTTTACAGAGAATACAATCCGTTGAATTATGCTGAACAGTAAAGACAGCAGATTTGTTTATTTTTGCACCGACTGGTTTCACAACATTAGATTTGTTATCTGCACTTCCTGACATATGACAGGCTACAGCTGACAAAACCTGACATCTATTATTCATAAACGTAAGCAACGAATCATAGGTATATGACGTGTCATTTGTTAGTTCCCTCTCCCATGCCTTTAAGGTTGATGAATCAAATTTAGAAGTAACCAAGTGAATTAAGAATAGATCCCAATGCTCGACCGGTTGATTCAACCGTGCCAATGCTCTGACATGTAGTTGGACCGTGTCATTTAAGGCTCGCAGTGTTGACAAGCTTTCAGCTCGCAAGGTGGGCAGGTTAAATAAGGCTTGAATATGCCTTTGTAAACATAATTTTTCATTGCCATAACGGCCTTTAAGAAGCTCGATAGCAATGTTATAGTTTTCTCCTGTTAAGGGAAGTTCTCTTATAAGTTGAAGGGGTGGCCCCTGCAAAATGGATTTTAAGTAATGAAATTTCTGAATTTCTGGAAGTGTGGCATTATTATGTACTAATGAACTGAACAATTCAAAGAATGATTGCCACATCTCTTCCTTTCCTGAAAAGTGCGGAATTTCAATTTTAGGTAGCAACGGTTTGATACCGTTCCCATGGTCGCTAATTCTTCCTTGAGTTTCCTCTACCTTCAACGCCAGGGTCAAAGTTCTAACTAATGCCACAGCCTGAGCATGTGTATCAAAGTAATTACTCTCTACTTCTTCCCTATCTGATTGATGTTCTGGACTTTTGATTTCAATTTCAAGTTGCACGAGATCATATTTCTCGTACGCCTGTTCAAAAGCTTTTAAACGCTGGGATATAATGTCAAGGTTTTGTTCCTCTTTCGGTAGAGTAGCTAAATATTTTTGAAAACGGGTGAGTTGACCTTTGTAGGCCGCCCGAGAGTTTAACAGTTTATCATCAATTATTGGTGGCATGGCTGGAAAAGTTGGAACAACTCACTCACCAAAGCTGCTTGTGGCACCAGACAGACCTGCTCTCCGGAAAGAAACCAGTTGTATAATATGCTGGGATTGTTTCCGCCTTCCCGCAGATCTCCCGCGCTAGCCACGATGTACTGAAATGTATAGAACAAATATTAGATTGCACCAGTTTTTTTTGAATTGAATTTGCGGTCTCAGAATGAAGGTTCTGGGTTCGATCCGGGGTTGAGGTACCATGGAAAGGGGTGTACCAAATGGATGTGGTACATCCTAAGGGATTTAGACAGAATGAAGTTTCGGGCACAAGAGGTGATAATGAAGGACAGTGCGGGAAAAGACCAAAAAGTTAAGATTTAGATTTAAATGATATTTATTTAATATAAAGCGAATATGTCGCCCGGAATGATAGCTTCAAAGAAATTACTTTAAAAAATTGACAATAAAAAATAGTAACAATTAAAAGGTACTTGTTTCTCCAGGAAACGTAAATAGAGCAGTGACTAACTTTAAAGGATTAAATATAAAATTACTAAAAAAGAAGCATAATAATTTAAATTCATCCCAGAGAGGATTAAAATAAAATACTCGTCTGACGGAAAGAATCCGGGCAGAATTAAAGAAGTGAAAGGGTACCACCTCTTCTAAGGTACGATACAAGAAGTATCAGAACTCCTTAACCATCTTCCGAAGGTAGGCCGGCAGTCGGAGGTCCTCAGTAGCTGGCGGTAAGTTAGTGCGCCCGCTCGGGCGGTGCGAGGTCAGTCTGGCATGTTCCAGGGTTCCGGGTTCGGAACTAGAGTAGATGATGATAGGTTCTTCTTAAAATAGCGACCAGCATAGAGAGGCTCTTGGTAATACCTCCTGCGGCTGGTGAAATGATGTCCTCAGAATTACGATTTGCAGAGTAGATCCGTGTTGAAGATTTTGGTTGAAGTGCAGGCTGATGAATTTAGACTGCCCGGCCAGGCCGCCAGGTCCAGCAGAGAGATTATGCCGGCGGAGAAGAGACTCCGGCAGCCAGAGGTACCCCGAGAGGGCAGTAACCCCAGCAGGGATGACGTGAGCAGATGTGATCAGTTGAGAAGAGTGGACGAGAGTAGGCACTGTAGGCCGGGAGACCTCAGGCTATATAGCGGTAGTGACGTCAGCGCGCCGAACCTTCTAGCATGAAGGTGTGGCGAGAGAGCAGCCAATCACAGCACAGCCCCATGCACATTGCGAGCGTTACCGCTGGAGAGAGCTCAGTGCTCGTGAGAAAATGTGACGGTATGGTACGTCTAGAAAGACACTACAGAAAAAAGGTGAGTTGACAAGAATATTACAGAAAAGCAATTAAATTGAAACACCAATATTAAACAAATCAGAACACCGCGTTCAGACTGCAATTCACGAAATAAAAAATAATGGGGCAGAAAAATTGAACGTGTGTTTCACACCGTAAGGGAAACATAGCCAACAAAAAACATTCGCAAAGCGAACACTGCGTGTAGCTTATAATAGATTAATCCTGAAATTTCGCTAATATAATTGAATATTTGAGGAGTCTATTTTAATCCTTGTATGCATTATTAACCTAACTAATACATTAAAAGGGCCAATGAATTTATTTTTCTTAATTGTACATAGCCTATTAGCCTTCCGTGTTTTGTCGAACAGCAACATTTCGAGAGGATAATGGTAGTCCGTAGATAAACGCTTAGAATCCCTGCTTCAAAATAATGTATCCATTTGATTAGGGAAATAACAAATACCAAAGAAAAAAAATCATCTAAGGATCTATAGGCTATGTCCACTTACACGTACATAAGAACTACTCATACGAGTGTAGAGACACCTTGTGGCCGCGAGACAAACTAACCCTATTCAGAACACCATATCACCCAGATGACCAAATCTGGAGGTGAAAACCATAGGCCTATACCAAAAGAACACAGGTTGTATGTGATGACGACATTTGACAAAAATTATAAGATAAGTAACAAATAAACTCTGAAGCTATATTCACCAAAACTCTCCTTCTTCTGATGAAATCAATATTAAATGGAAAGATTTGGTATAAATGTTGCTTTAACGGGCAAGGATATACGGTACTACTATACATCTAAAACAACCTAGCATTTCTTCATTAATAAGATAAAGCAGTTCGAAAACTGTAACAAGAACATGTCCTACGCATTAAAAGCAATACTTTTCCTTAGGTAAGGAACGTAGAAGCAATAAATGCGTATTTAAGGGCACTAGACACATCATCCATCACATTTCATTAACATCAAACTTCGACCTCATTCCTGTTCACGGGACAGTTTTCAACCAGCCTTAACATAAAAATGAAACGGAGTGTAGTAAAACTTGAAATACGTAAAAGTTCCCTCATTAGTTAAATAATATAAAACTCCTTGTGAGAGCCCAGAGCAATTATAATTAGACTAGAAGGTCTGCAGAGAGTACGAGAATTCAACATGCATAAGCACTTATCCATTACGCAACATGTTTGTGTGTTATCACAGGAAATTGGAGGCACTTCAAATCTTTAGTTGCGAGTCCGTAGCAAAGCCCAGACTACGTCATCGAAATGAAACAGAGACGTTCTCTTAAAGGGGATCATAATACTAGAATTATCCAGAAATTAAGTTTACCTATTTATTTCTATAAAATTATATAAAAATTACCATGATAGTTTCTTGGCAACTAAATAAACAATACCATTTCTTGCCCATTTATAACATTATCTCGTAACACTTATTTCAACGTTTTCATTCCATTATTTCTCTACCTCGCAAATACATACCAACTATCATCATATACATTATTTCACTAGTATAGATCCCTCCAGTGGCGCTCACAAGCCACCGATCGTGACAAATGAGCATTCAAATGAAAGAGAATAGACATTAGCAGTGACGAATTACACTCTAATTTCATAAATATCTGTAATTTCTTTAAAAAAATGACTTTTACGAAAATGTACGAAGTGTGCGATTTGCAGATACTGTTATAGGAAAATACGCTCCATAATTGCTGTCCACTTCACATTTTGGCCGCTGTGACGCCTGTTTCATGACATTTTAACATTTTGTATTATTTTGCATGGATTTCAGTAACAGAAAATCAAAGCAATGAGTACCCAAGCCGTATAGTTTCATTATATAGGTATTGGGAAAAGTGTGATTTATGAACATGCGACATTTCTCTCACGGGTCCGCTAGTCAGTTATAACCTAACTATTTCAACTTATCTAGTTTCACATCCACATCTCTTCTGTTCCACGCTATTTTTATCAAGACTATTTCATGTTTTTCTTAACACATTTTATAACAGATCTGTTTTTTTATTTTAATTTGTGAGCTTTTGGATGAAGAATATTTTTTGAATGTTATGGAAAAATTTATATCAAGTATTGGAAAAGAGGGATAATATTACCCATATTTAAAAAGGGAAGTAGGAAGGAATGCAAGATCTACAGGGGAATTACATTCATGTGCCACTGCGCCAAAATATTTGAGAAGGTACTGGAGAGAAGAATTCGGACAGAAGTTGAAGATGGGCTGAGGGAAGAACAGTATGGATTCAGGCCAGGAACGTCAACAGTTGACCTCATCTTTGCTGTAAGACAGCTACAAGAACACCATTATGAATATGGGAAAGATCTGGTGATGACCTTCTTGGATATTGAGAAAGCATATAATAGTATTAATAGAAACAAGGTATGGGAAGCAATGAGAGCAAAAGCAGTGAACAAGGAGACAGTGGCAAGAGTGAAATCAATGTACGAGGGAAGCAAAAGCTGTGTAAAGGTGGGAAGAGAGAGAACGGAATGGTTTCAACTGGAGAGTGGTCTGAAACAGGGAAGTGCCCTCTCACCCCTGTTATTTATAGTGGTGATGGATGAAATCATACGAAAAGTGGTAAATAGCATTGGGGAAAGGAAAATGAAGGCAATATTGTTTGCTGATAACCTTCTGGTATGGGGAGAGGATGAGGAAGAAGTACAAGGGCAATTAAATGAGTGGGAGAAGGTAGTGTTATCATATGGGATGAAGTTCTCAGCACAAAAGAGTGAAGTGGTCATCACAACGAGGAAAAAGAACAGACTGGATATTGGCATAACACTTAGAGGACAGCAGTTGCAGAAAGTAGAATGCTTCAAGTATTTGGGAAGCTTAATTGAAGAAAAGGGAGGCAATAGGATGGAAATAAATGAAAGGGGAAGGTGCGCAGATGGATTTTTCAAGAGTGTTAGGGGGATGATATGGAATAAAGATGTACCACAAAAATGTAAAGGAATCATCTACAAGACCTACTTTGTGCCAATTTTGACGTATGGTTCAGAAACATGGGTGATGAAGGAAAGGGACAAGAATAAAATACGAGCAGTGGAGATGAAGTTCCAGAGGAGTGGGGTAGGAGTGACAAGAATGGACAGAGTAAGGAATTGAATTTATTTGAATTGAATTTATTGTTTCTCTTATACAGGCCACTGAGGCTACAAAGCCTCTTTATGCAGCTCTCTTCATTCAGAGGGCGGTTAAACACAATAGAATAAATGAAGAAAGAAAAAACTTAACCTATACATACAGTTGACAATAGAAGTTCTTGTTGTTACATCTGTTCACCTTGAACATGATAATTGTATAGCTGATAGATTACAATGAAGGGAGTGTTTTATCGCTCTGATAGGAAGTCCTGAATACTGGTGCAATTTATATTTATTCCAGAGAATACTAGCTGAAATACGGAATGAACCTTTGCATTTTTCGGTTCTGTGATGAGGTATCTGGAGCATTTGGGCAGTGTGTCTATTCGCACGGTTATGCACTGATTGCATGGGAGTTAGTGTGCAGTAAATATAAGACGGAATTTTGAATTTTAGAATTTTTATCACAGTCAGAGCCATGGCATACTGTCTTCGTTCCTTTAACTTTAGCCATCCAATCTGGACGTAAAATGGAGTTATATGAGACTCTCTTGGTACATTGAGAACAAACCGCAAGCAAGCATTTTGCATTCTTTGCAATTTTGTATTGAGGACCTCTCCCATATCATGGTAAATTATAGATCCATAGTCAAATATTGGTAATATCAAACTCTGTATCAGTATCTTTCGTACATTTTGGGGCAAATGAGAGAAAGTCAGAGAGATGGTAAGAGAGGAACCATTGCAAAATAAAATAGAGCGATCTAGGCTACAATGGTATGGACATGTGAGGAGGATGCAAGAGGAGAGGATACCGAAGAAGATGTTTGGAATGGAAATGACGGGAAGGAAAAGGAAGGAAGGAAGCTTGTAGTTTAACGTGACCGTTAATCTTGAGATCATGAGCCACGGGACCTCCTTTTTACGTGGAATCCGAACCACAGGACATGGCATTTCACTTCGAAAATCTCACATGCATTGACCGGGAATCGAACCCGGACCGCCTTGGTGAGAGGCATACAGCTAGATCGCTGAGCCACCACGCCCCCCTGACGGGAAGGAGGCCAAGGGGAAGACCAAGGGACAGATGGACAAAAGGAGTTAAGAAGAGTGTGGAGGAAAGAGGAGTGTGCTGGGACACAGTGAATGACGAGAGATGGTGGATGGACAGGAAACGATGGAGAGGCTTATGTTCCAAGCAGACCCGACCAGCGGTTGGAAACTGCTCAAGATGATGATGATGATATGTTCTTGCACATTAACATGTCCTAAATTACGCTAAGGAAGGACACAGCGTGACTGACACCGGTACGGTTTTAATGTAGAACATCTATTGACTTACGGTTATATAAATTTTATTGTAAAATATGCTCTGTTCAAGTAAACGTATTCAGCCTGGAACAGTAATTTTATTATACATTTTAACACCATCTTTTTTTTTTTTTTTTTTTTTTTTTTGCCTTTTGAACTTTTTGAACTGCTCTTGACAAATTTGGACTAATGTTGATTGTTGTTGCTTTTTGGGGGTGGCGAATACGACTAATTTAATCGTTTTCGTTTTTTCTTTTTCAGCTGTTTGTGGGTCTTGGATTTTGATTATTGTTTTTAAACTTTATAAGCTCTCGTTAACTTTTCTCATTTTGCAAAAATGAGGGAAAAGTAGACTTATGAGGTCGATCCGAGGAAATGTGTGTCTGTCTTTCTGTGTGTGTGTGTGTGTGTGTGTGTGTGTGTGTGTCCTACCAAATCCTAAACGGCTGCAGCTACCGAAACCAAATTCAGTAAGAGTAAAGAATTATATCTGAATATCTCACAGCCATATTTGAAATTGACGTCGGTGCTACCAACTGCTGAAACATCGCAATTGAACTTTGAGCTCTATGTTGAATATCTCTGACGTTATGCATGCGAACTATTCCAAAATTGGCACACAACATAGATAATAACATTCCAGATAAAATTTCGGAAGTCCATATATGCCAGTGTTGCCAACATGATTCTAAACCTGCCGATAGGTCCAATTTCTAAATGCATGTAACTTCTATACTATCAATTGGATTTCAACCAAATTTCGTATGTACTATGTGTACTACAGCAGATATGACTGCGTATTCTAAAGAGCCTCCAGGGCTGCCAACTGTTAATAAATGCTCTCTCTATGTCTTAACCCTAATATCAATATATCAGAAAGTATGCAATCCAACGGCTCCTAACTTTGCACACGTATAGTACCTGACATTCTACCTTAGTTTGGTGTAACTTACAAACATCAGCGCTGCCAACACGATTCTAAGCCTGCTGATAGGTCCAGTTTAAAATGCATATAACTTCTGTACTAACTAATGGATTTCAACCAAATTTCGTATGTGCTTTTTGTACCATAACAGTTATGACTATGCGTATTCGTAAGAACCAGCAGGGCTGCCAACTGTTAAAAAATTGTCTCTATATTTGTTTAATCCTATTATCAATATATCCGAAAGTATGCAATCCATCAGCTCTAAACTTTGCACACGTCTAGTACCTGACATTCTAGATTAATATACCTCAGTGCTGCCCACATGATTCTAAGCTTTCTGATAGTTTCAACTTATAATTACTTTGATACACTAACAAATGGATTTTATCCAAAATTGGCACTATAATAGATCGTAATATTTCAGGTTAATTCTGAGCATCACATATATGACATTGTTCCCAACATGATTTTACGTGCACTGATAAATCCAATATCAAACAGCATGTAACGTCCATTATCCATTAGACTTCAACCAAATTTTGTATGTGCATTCTATACCTTAAGAGATGGAACTATGAATATTTTCAGAGTCACCAGGGCTGCCAACTGTAGTAAGTTACTCTATTAGGCTACACTGTTTCAGGTGTATTTCAAACTGCAGACTTAGAAATGTTAGTGTTATCAACTTGATTTCGTCATTATTATAGATAGGTTTATATAGATTGGCATGAATCTTAAATTTTAAGAAAAAGTAGGCTCTTTAGTTCGTCATGGAACTACTCGTTATTAATTTGACTTTGTTTTATGTTTTATGGATCTTCACGTCTTTTTTGATTTGTTGAACGGTTTTTGACTGATGTTTACTAATTTTAATCCTATTATTCTTTTTAGATTTATTTTGGACTTTTGAGCTGTTTTTGAACAATTTTGATTGTTTGTTGTGTTTATGCATTTGCACTAATTTTGCGTTTTTTCTGTCTGGTGTCAGTAGCTCAGCAGCGGTGGCTCGAAATGGCGAATGGCTCTTATTCTATCTCCCACCACCTGATGATGATAATTATGATGAAATTGTTGTTTTAAGGGGCCTAACATCTAGGTTATCGGCCCCTAATGGTTTGGGTGATAATGAATGATGAAAATGAAATGTAAACTATAACTATAACTACTAACTTATATAGTAGAAGAAGAAATGGAAAACAAAAGGAAAATAAGACAAATAAAAGACAGGAGGAAAAGAAATGCCCTCAACTCTCGAAGAATGCGGATTGAAGGACATGGAAGGAAGGAGAGCCATGAAAGGCAGATATGAAAGTGAAAGAGGAGAGGGTCCGCCCCAGAGGTAATGGATCAAAGGGGGAAACCGGACCCAGCTCAGGGATCCCTCGGGGTCGTTAACTTCCGAACTCACCAGCCTTGAGCCCCTGAGGATGTAGCAATATCCAGGGTGCAGCAGAAGTGGTGGGGCTACATGCACCCTGCCTCCTTGAGGGCCTTGAGCACATGGCAGGAGAGAGCATGAAAATAAATAGAAGGCTTACCCCTCGCAGAAGGAGGGTATCAGAAAAGATGAGACAAGGGCCAAATAAGGCGGGAAAGGAAGAGACTCTCAGGGCCTCGGATACCCTAAAACCGTCGGGGTCGCAAGAGAACAAGAGTTGACCAAGTGAGGTCGGCAGGAAATAAGACGGAGAGGAGCCCGGCACAAGTAAGTGGAAGCAATGCCGGAGTCAGCTGGGGCCCCGTGGTCGCCAACCCACGTCTCACTAGATGTGAGCCCCTGGGGGACCCACCACGTGAGAGGTTTGGACTGGGATAAAGGCCATTCAAAACAAGAGTCGTGAAATGCTTAGTGCAGGTGTTGTGTTGATCCATGACAATGCTCGGTGCAGAAACAACTGTCCTGCGGGAGTTCGACTAGGAGTTGTTTGATCATTCACCTTACAGTCCTGATCTTGCTCCCAGAAATTTCCATCTTTCCTTGTATCTCAAGAAATTCCTGGCTTCCGGTCAGCATTTTCACACTGACGAAGATCTGAAGAGGAATATCACCATTCGCGGGCGGCAGACTTTTATGGCACAGGAATACAAGAGTTGATCCAACGATATAACATGTGTTTCAATTCGGGAGGTGATTATGTCGAAACATAGCTCAAACATTGCTGTATCTGGTTACAATAAAGTTCAAATACCTTGGAATTACTTTACAACCAACACTATCTTCCTACAACATTCATGTTACAGAGAGAGGAACTGCAGCAACAGAAGCCATATACAGGGTGTAATAAAAATATACGGCACAAAATGCAGGACACATTCCTCATACGTAGACGAATACATTATGTTATATGAACATGGGTCTGGAAACGCCTTGTTTCCATGTTACAACTCATTTCCTCGAACTCATTAATCATGGGAAACACAAGAACAGAACGTTAGAATCATGAGGAGCATGCACTCTTGGTTACGTCTGGTTACGTTGTCATTTTCGAAGCTGCACCGCCAGTGTTTTGTATTGCATGGCCCTGTTACCATGTGACTTACAGCATTGCTTGTTTACAGCTGTGCGACAAAACATGCACTCTATGCACGATGGAACACCTCCTCATTTTAGTATTAATGTCCGTCGGCTCCTAAATAACAGATTCGGCGACAGATGGATAGGTAGAGGTGGACCAATTGTCTGGCCTCCACGCTCTCTTGACCTAAACCCACTGGAGTATCATTCGTGAGGGCATTTTAAAGCTCTTGAGTATCGAACCCTAGTACAAGATGTTCAGTGTCTCCGCGCCCGTATTATGGAAGGCTACGAAACCATACGCAATACTCCGGGGATACATCAGCTCATCCGAGGCTCAATACGACGGCGGGTTGATGAATGTATCAATGCGCACGGAGGGCATATTGATTATCTCATGTGAGCAAGAGTTGCATGTGGTATGCTGTTACGTTCTGTTCTTGTGAGTTTCCCATGGTTAATAAGTTGGAGACAATGAGGTGTAACATGGAGAAAAGGCGTTTCCGCACCCATGTTCCTGCAATTTGTGCCGTTACACCCTGTATAACATTCAACAGCCGCAACAAATTTCACTAATCACCGCAATAACACTGTTTAAAACAGCCATAGCACCAATTGCAACCTACGGGATCAATATCCTCTGGGACAAACTTACGCACCAAGCAGTCAACAATTGAAAAAGTAAAAGCCCGCTATATTACCTAAAACGTATTCTTGGAGTTAGGAAGACAGCACTATCAAGGTTAACATATTTACTAACAAAATAAACATTATTCATTGAGGAGATTAAAACACAATTCTGGCTACCAAATACAAAGGCGAGAAGATTCTCCAGCTACTAAATGAGAAGAAAAAAGCCATATGGCCCGAATTATACACAACAGACGCTATTACAACATCAGAATGGAAGCATCCAAATTACGAACTCCGACATATACCTACAAGATACGCAACACATGGTTTTCACCACAAATTATGCCGTAACCAAAGATTCCACCAACCGAAAGAAGACGGCGTGTGCACACTGTGCGACAAACACTGTGAGAGATATCATGCAGAATTTAAAAAAAAGACAATCTCAATAATTAGACTAGGACAAGAATAATTTATATGTCGATATGTATATTGGGCGCTTCCATTAAATGATAATAATAAAGTTCATGTTGTAGCTGGTTTCTTTTGATAAAAATAAATAAATAAATAAATAGGGAAACGTAATTTCTGGACGAACCTCGTATTACCAAGGGAACATGTTTTCCGTAAAGGGTGATGGTGGCGACTGTATTGTTAAGTAGGGAAACATCGAGGTTATATATTGCTATCTTAAGAAGTTATTATTAGGGAAGGGTGGTTTAAATACACCTAATCGCGTTGTACAGAAGAACAATCAAACATGTTGACCAGCTAGACTAGCGTTCTTGGCTGTCGCCCTGAAGTTCTGAGGGTTGGAACGGAGTACACTCAGTCTCGTGAGGCAAAGTTAAGAAGAGGAGGGAACTGGACGTTCTCGCATGCTGTTCCCAGGGTTGCAGGATTGAATCCTGGCGCAGCCAGTTGGCATTTAAGGCTGGGTAAATGCAAGAGAGCCATGACAGTGGATTTACTGGCACGTTGAAGATCTCCTTCTGGGAAAATTTCCGGTACCCTGGCATCTGCAAAAGCCTCAGTAGTTAAATGGGACGTAAAACCAATTACATTATTAACCCTAAAATGGTAGCGGTCGTTTCCACGACGAAAACGGGATAAGCTTCTGCTTCCCCCACTTCTCCCTTTAGTCTATTCCCCACCAGTGTTTGGTAGTCCTAAAATACAAAGGAATTTGGTCAAAATTTTAAAAAAAGCACACAAAAAATCAAAATTAATCAAAATCCATAACACCCCAAAAATAATCAAAATTTGTCAAAAAATAGCTCAAAAATCAAAAAACGAAAAATTACTTGAAATCTAAAAATAAACACAAGAAGTCAAAATTTGTCAAAATACCAAGAAAAAGGCTAGTCAAAATTTGTCCAAAATAGTTCAATAATTAAAAAAAAACGAAAAATTACTTAAAATCTTAAAAGAAAACACAAGAAGTCAAAATCAGTCAAAATACAACAAAACAAAAAACAAAATTAGTCAAAATTTTTCAAAAAATAGTTCAAAAATTTAAAAAACGAAAAATTACTTAAAATCTAAAAAAAAACACACAAGAAGTCGAATTACTCAAGATACAAAGAAAAACAGTCAAAATTTATCAGAAAAGCTCAAAGAGTAAAACAAAACAAAAAAGTAGTTCCGTGAAGAACTATACAGCCTATTTTCATATATCCTGCTCATGTTAATTGCCTCTATCAACATACAAAATTTCAGTTTAATTGCTGTAACAGATTCGTAGATATTGAGAACCGTCTAAATATTTCAGATGGTCGCCAGGTTGGATTTTTATTTTTGTAATATTACATTAAGATTATTGTGTACGTGTGGTATTCAAACTTCAATCGCATGATTAGAACACAAGAAGTAAAAACGAGATTTTAAAATTACGCACAGCAGCCATCTTGTGATAATGCAAACCATTGAAATAAATTAGATGCCAGTGGATCAACATTTGTATAAGCATTTAACGTGCAACGTTTCACGGCACTCGGATAGTTAATTCGCGAGTAATGTCCATTTAAATATTTATACTTCGCGTCGCCGCCATGTTGGATTTGTGCTCACCAGGTTCCTGAAAGTCCTATAGGTGAACATATGTTCATAGTCTCTATGAACATAAAAAAATTCAGTTTAGTTGCTGTAAAAGATTCATAGATATTGAGAACCGTCTAAATATTTCGGGAGCTCACCATTTAGGAGTGTTATGTGTTTAGGCCATAGAGTTATGTACCATTCAAGAACAATTATTGCCTAGGTTCATTATTCAAACTTTCACTTCGATCGCATGATTACGACACAAGAAATTAAAACTTAATTTTAAAATTTCGCACAGCCGCCATCTTGAGGCTATGTAAGCAATTGAATTAAATTAGATGGCAGTGCATTACAATCTGCAAAATCAATTACTGTACCACATTTCACTGCGCTCAGAGAGTTAAATCACGAGAAAAGTCTATTAAAATATTTTAAATTCGCTTGGTCGCCATGTTCGTTTCGTACTTTACAGGTTTATGAAATATACATAGGTATACCTGTATCAGTACCCTCTATCACCGTACAAAATTGCAGGGTGATATCTGTAATAGTTTCGGAGATATAGAATGTCAGTGAAATATTTCGCACAGACGCCATTTTGAGGTTATGTAAACAATTGAACTAAATTAGACTCCAGTGCATTACAATGTGTATACACATTCGCTGTACCAAGTTTCATTACATTTAGATAGTTAAATCGCGAGAAAAGTCTATTTAAATGTCTCAACTTCGCTTGGCCGCCATGTTGGTTTTGTAGTCACTAGGTTTTTGAAAGTCTCATAGGTGAACTTCTAGTAGTGCCCTTTATCACCGTACACAATTTCAGGGCGATATCGGTAATAGTTTCGGAGATATTGAATGCTAGTGAAGTATTTCGCACAGCCGCCATGTTGGATTGGAGAGACGTAACAAAATTTGAAGGGCACGGTCGAGGTCGCCGGGAATAGTGCTATGAACTTACCGAGTTTCAATGAAATCGCTCCAGCCGTTTCGATTTTATTAGGGGGACACACACACACGAATCACACACACACACACACACACACGCACACACACACGGACAAAAGGTGATCTCATAAGCCTATTTTTTCAAAATTGAAAATAGGCTAAAAAGGTCAAAATCGAAAAGAAAAAAAACAATCACAATAGTCAAAATTAGTGAAAACCAGCACAAAAATTTAAAAATATATATATAGGCTATATAAATATGTATGGTACATGGAGAAAGAGGAGAAATGAGGATCTATATAGACAGGCAGAGAAGATCACGGACGCCATGCGTAAGAGGAGACTGAAGTTTTATGGGCATCTCATAAGAATGGATGAGAATCGAATAACGAACAAGAAGTTCCGTGAAGAACTATACAGCCTATTTTCATATATCCTACTTATGTTAACTGCCACAATCAACATACAAAATTTCAGTTTAATTGCTGTAACAGATTCGTAGATAGTGAGAACCGTCTAAATATCAGATGGTCGCCAGGTTGGATTTTTATTTTTGTACTATTACATTAAGATTATTGTGTACGTGTGGTATTCAAACTTCAATCGCATGATTAGACAACAAGAAGTAAAAACGAGATTTTAAAATTACGCACAGCAGCCATCTTGTGATAATGCAAACCATTGAAATAAATTAGATGCCAGTGGATCAACATTTGTATAAGCATTTAACGTGCAACGTTTCACGGCACTCGGATAGTTAATTCGCGAGAAACGTCCATTTAAATATTTATACTTCGCGTCGCCGCCATGTTGGATTTGTGCTCACCAGGTTCCTGAAAGTCCTATAGGTGAACATATGTTCATAGTCTCTATGAACATTAAAAAATTCAGTTTGGTTGCTGTAAAAGATTCATAGATATTGAGAACCGTCTAAATATTTCGGGAGCTCACCATTTAGGAGTGTTATGTGTATAGGCCATAGAGTTATGTACCATTCAAGGACAATTATTGCCTAGGTTCATTATTCAAACTTTCACTTCGATCGCATGATTACGACACAAGAAATTAAAACTTAATTTTAAAATTTCGCACAGCCGCCATCTTGTGGTTATGTAAGCAATTGAATTAAATTAGATGGCAGTGCATTACAATCTGCAAAATCAATTACTGTACCACATTTCACTGCGCTCAGAGAGTTAAATCACGAGAAAACTCTATTAAAATATTTTAAATTCGCTTGGTCGCCATGTTCGTTTCGTACTTTACAGGTTTATGAAATATACATAGGTATACTTGTATCAGTACCCTTTATCACCGTACAAAATTGCAGGGTGATATCTGTAATAGTTTCGGAGATATAGAATGTCAGTGAAATATTTCGCACAGCCGCCATTTTGAGGTTATGTAAACAATTGAACTAAATTAGACTCCAGTGCATTACAATGTGTATAAACATTTGCTGTACCAAGTTTCATTACATTTAGTTAGTTAAATCGCGAGAAGAGTCTATTTAAATATCTCAACTTCGCTTGGCCGCCATGTTGGTTTTGTAGTCACCAGGTTTTGAAAGTCTCATAGGTGAACTTCTAGTAGTGCCCTTTATCACCGTACTCAATTTCAGGGCGATATCGGTAATAGTTTCGGAGATATTGAATGCTAGTGACATATTTCGCACAGCCACCATGTTGGATTGGGGAGACGTAACAAAATTTGAAGGGCACGGTCGAGGTCGCCGGGAATAGTGCTATGAACTTCCCGAGTTTCATTGAAATCGCTCCAGCCGTTTCGATTTTATTAGGGGGGGACACACACACGAATCACACACACATACACACACACACACACACACACACACACACACACGCACACACACACGGACAAAAGGTGATCTCATAAGCCTATTTTTTCAAAATTGAAAATAGGCTAAAAATAATCTTTAATTACATCACCAAGCTAAAGGCGACTACAATGTGGATAGAAGAAACGAGAAAAGACATAGAGGAAGTTGGCGTACTTCCAAAAGACATCTGGAATAGGGCTGAGTTTCGAGCTAAAATTGATAACTTCAAGGGGTTCAAAAAAAGACCCAGTAGATCGACCAAGAACACCTGGTCCGAGGAAGGAGGAGGAACCACAGCGAAAGGATGACGAAAATTTGGATGAATAATAATATCGTATGGCCTCGGGTGCCGGGTGCAAGCTTTGTTAATTGACACCCAGAGGGCAGCTTGCGTGTCGAATTTAATGCTCCTTGGAGCGCTATGAATGTCAAGGAGGTTATATATCTAAGCCCCTTGACGCTATACCGCTTTCTAGTAGAGAAATTAGGAACTTTGTGTTGGCGGAAAATCCCGAGATTAATTTTGCCATTATGAACACGGCCTACTGAATTCAAATGGGTTCTTTAACATGCCAACAACGTATGACATGAGTATTGTGATTTTTGTCGCCTTTCAAAAATCACTCACCATGGCTAGGAGCGAACCTGCAAGCTTGGGGTTGGTATTCCGACACTATAACCACACACCCACCGTGGCAAGCTTCTGGGTGAAGAAAAAGTAACTGACCAGCAAATCAATTGTTTTCCATGGTCCACAGTAGGCCAAATTTGAAGAAAGAAGAAGAAATATATAAATTAAAAATTAGTCCAAATGCAATAAAATATTAACAAAAATCAAACAAAATTGTCTTCAATCTGCTAGTCTGGTTGGTTGGTTGGTTCTTAAGTTTAGGGGCTGCGACAACGCGGTCATGTAGCCCCGTGTACTTGGGTGTGTGTAGAATCTGTCTGATAACCGGTGTTAATTGTGATGACTGTATTAGTGTGTGTAATCTGTTTTTTTTAAATTTAAGTACAGACTGCAACTTAGAATTTTTCAAATAGTTCCTACTTTTGCCGCCAAGCGCCTCCGTCAACGACAACTAGGCCAAGTTCAGAACTTAGCTGCTAGACGACACCGCAGTCGGCTCTTGGCAACGAACGTAGAAACCTAAGAGCTCTGCCAGCCTGGAGAGTGAAATAAAAGTTGATGTAAGTGGTATTTATTTTCAGTTCCTAGAATCGTAGAGGTCGCGGATGCGAAGCGTTACCGTTCTACGGTTGATTAGTAGTGTGTCTATTTGTAATTCAGGCGAAGATTGGGAAAAGAGCGACCGTGGCCCTAATTTAGGAACCATCCCGGCATTTGCCTGAAGTAGAATTGGGGAAACACCAGAATTATCACTTCCAGGATGGCCGAGGTGGAAATCGAACCCAACTCTTCTCTGTTTTGCCTCACGGGTGTGTGTATTATTAACCCTCCGTCGGGCGCAGCTGGCCTGACAGGCCCCGAAAATCTATTCTTGCTCCCCCATCTTCCCGGAGGGCACCTATGCACCTGCCCCTTTTAGTATTTTCCTATCTCTAGGTCCCTTTCCGAATGCTCCCTGTTAGTTTTCCCGCCTCCTCCGTAAAGCGCAGTAATTGCCCTCCAGGGCTGTGAGGCGCATTGCGCCCGAACTCGTTCGAATTTGGGAGGTTTATATTTCCTTATTTTTCCATCGCATAATTGCTTCTTTTCCTCATTTTATGTATAAGAAATACATAGATTGTGGTTATTTCGTGGAATAAACGGGTCAAAGAATGTCGAATTATGAATGCTATGAATGTCACAAAGCAATCTGTCAGATACAGTATGACTTGCCAACCATGCACTTTGATGGGGGCAATGTATCTTTACTGTTGAGCATTCCAACAATGATTCCAAGTAAGACTGACTCTTTATGGTGTTTGAAGCCAGTTTTCAGTGTTGCCTTAGTAAACGGAAGTTTGGTGTTCTTCAGTCGGTCAACACAATAGCCTAGAGTTTTTTGTTAAGACTGACTCTATTGAGGTGTATCTTATTTTGTAATAAGAACATTATTTAAGTTTTGTTCGTAATTTTAATATTTATTTGAGTTTTTCACATGAAAACTGAACGCAATTTGGTGGTGGGTTGTAAATGCGAGCTATTATTTTAAAAAGATGGTATATTGGCTTTCATGGCCGGTGAATTAAAACTCAGCAATTCTTCTAGGTTTGTGCCGTGCCCCCCCCCCCCCCCCCCCCCCCCCCCACACACACACACACACACAAGACACGGCACAAACCTAGAAGAATTGCTGAGTTTTAATTCACCGGCCATGAAAGCCAATATACCATCTTTTTGGGAGCCTTCATAGGGAGGTTGAGGCTGCTTGAGCTTTTGGTTCTCGCTGTCAAGGAGTGCAGTTGCACTCTATATAAATGGAGGTATCGCGCAGTTCGATACTTCTGTGGGGGTCTGGGCGGGGACACCAAGAGCCCGCCGATGAGCCAGCTTGGTGTCCTAGGCGAAGCCCCACACAAGACACGGCACAAACCTAGAAGAATTGCAGAGTTTTAATTCACCGGCCATGAAAGCCAATATACCATCTTTTTGGGAGCCTTCATAGGGAGGTTGAGGCTGCTTGAGCTTTTGGTTCTCGCTGTCAAGGAGTGCAGTTGCACTCTATATAAATGGAGGTATCGCGCAGTTCGATACTTCTGTGGGGGTCTGGGCGGGGACACCAAGAGCCCGCCGATGAGCCAGCTTGGTGTCCTAGGCGAAGCCCCACACAAGACACGGCACAAACCTAGAAGAATTGCAGAGTTTTAATTCACCGGCCATGAAAGCCAATATACCATCTTTTTGGGAGCCTTCATAGGGAGGTTGAGGCTGCTTGAGCTTTTGGTTCTCGCTGTCAAGGAGTGCAGTTGCACTCTATATAAAGGGAGGTATCGCGCAGTTCGATACTCCTGTGGGGGTGCGGGCGGGGACACCAAGAGCCCGCCGATGAGCCAGCTTGGTGTCCTAGGCGAACCCCCCCCCCCCCACACACACACAAGACACGGCACAAACCTAGAAGAATTGCTGAGTTTTATTATTTTAAAGTTTGATTGTGAGCAATAAATTATAGAATGTTTTTAAAAACCTGATGTTGAATAAACTCCCTATGTATATCCTAATGAATGCCACTTATCACTTAAAAAATAATTGCGTTAATTGAGTGTTAATGACGTCTATACAACAAGGGCCTGTCAGGTGCACTGCGCCCGAACTAGGGAGTCGCGGAGGTGCGCCCGACGGAGGGTTAACCCGTTTCAGCCCTCAAACCAGAATAAAATATTTTGGCAGAGCCGAGAATCGAACCCGGGCATCGGGGGTGACAGTCAATAATGCTAGCCACAGCGCCAAGATTTTTTTTATTATTATTTATTTAGCGTATGGCTTTTAGTGCCGGGAGTGTCCGAGGATATGTTCGGCTCGCCAGAGGCTGTAGCTGCTTCAAGCGGACACCCATAGGGTGAGCTACATGTTCCGTTCAATTTCAAGTAGTTCCAACTTTCGCTACCAGATGTCACTTACACCTAGTGGTGAACGTTGGAATTTTGATGGAGCGTTACAATGAAATCTAACCTAGAAATTTAGCTTCACACAAGTTTAGTTAGTGGAGGAATTTTTCAGCTCCGAAGGAAGGCATACAGAAGGATTTTAACTCTCTTAAATAATTCGACGACTTCGGCCGAGATTGAACCCACGATCTTGGACACAGTAGTTCAGTATGCTACGAACTACGCCACCGAAGCTGCTTACTGCGCCACGAGATGGGCCCTGATGACATCCCCACCCTCCCTGTACACCATGAAAGTCATCCTCGTGACTATTTTCGGTCGATTCCCAACACCCCGCATTCCATGTTCTTGTGATCCACCAAACGCATGCTGCCAGCAACTTTCAAGACAAAAAAGGGTGCGATACAAGGAAGACGAAAGGCCTGGTATTTCAGAAGACAGAAAAGTTTCTTGCCCTTTTTCCCGTATTCCCGCTTTTTCGGATGTTTTGCGAGCACGTCTAAGAGTGAGGCGCTACAACAGTTGGCGATGCCATGAGAGAGGCCGTGAGATTTACAGCCCTTTCTCCAGCGCACCATGAGAGGAATTACAGTAATTCATCCATGAAACTACTGTCGACCAAAGTATTATGTGCATTCGAGTTTGAAGGTTGTTTGTGAAGTAACCAATAGACCTACATAAAATCCAATAACATCATCAATTTCATCGTTCTATTTTACGTTAGTTCATATAGGTTTAGAATTTTTAATTTATATTTTAATATTTTTTATTTCAGTTGGAACACAAAAAGTGCCCGTTTTTAAGCGTGTTTCAACCATGCGTCACATTTAAGATGTATTATCTCAAAAACCTGTCATCAGATCGAAACCAAATTTTAACACAATATACATTGGAATGTTGTATAACTGGTTTATTAATTTCAAAATTGTGTGTGTTCAAGAAACAAAGTTGTTATCATTTTTGTAAGGTAACTTTTTCTCGGCTCGGGGTGGTTGGAAAATGTAGTTCTTGATCGCGTTGGAATCCTTATACATCAAAACGTTATGCTGTATGACTGTGAAATACGTAAATTAATTCACTTAATTTATATCGGTTTGTATTTGTAGGGGGAAATAAGACATGGTTCACCAGCTAGCCGCTCCGGGAAAACCTGTACAGCGTTGCTGTGATAGAGCCCATCGGGCCATCACTTCCGAGCGAGGCACGCCATGATGCGTGATGGGCTCCATTTCGGCAATGCTGTACAGCTTTTCCCGGAGCGGCTAGCTGGTGAACCATGTCTTATTTCCCCCTACAAATACAAACTGATATAAAATAAGTGAATTAATTTACGTATTTCACAGTCATACAGCATAACTTTTCGATGTATAAGGATTCCAACGCGACCAAGTACTACATTTTCCAACCACCTTACAAAAATTATAACAACTTTGTTCCTTGGACACACAAAATTTTGTAATTAATAAACCAGTTATACAACATTCCAATGTATATTGTGTTAAAATTTGGATTCGATCTGATGACGGGTTTGTGTGATATTAATTCTTAAATGTGATGCATGGTTGAAACACGCTTAAAAACGAGCACTTTTTGTGTTCCAACTGCGATAAAAAATATTAAAATATAAACTAAAAATTCCAAACCTACATGAACTAACGTAAAATAGAACGACGAAAATGATGATGTTATTGGATTTTATGTAGGTCAATTGGTTACTTCACAAATAACCTTCAAACTCGAGTACACATAATAATTTGGTCGACAGTAGTGACTTTGTAGTAGTACGGTACACGTATGGGAACGCTTGATAAAATAGCAGAGTTGGATAAGACACATTTCTAGAAGTAACTTACTGTTACCGTTACTCCCCAAGCTGGTTATTCAACATTAATTGAGATTAAAAATGAGTTTTTGTAATTTTGGAATGTTTAATAATATTATTATTATTTCCGATTATTCCCCTTCAGGAGAGCGTGAGAACTTGAGCCAATCACAGATTCACTTCCTTTTCCTCTCTTCTTTTCTTCCCAAAACCTCTTCATTAGTTCACTATGCTTTTTCTTCCTTTCCTCTGCCCATTTTTTTCCTGATGTATCTTTCCTTGAAACTTGTACAATTTTCGTGTTTCTGATTTTATTTCTAAATTGTTCTCTGTCCTTAATGTCATCTTCAGAGATTTTAAGTAATTCCATGTCTTCCTGTACTTCTTTAATCCAACTGGTCTTTAATTTCCTTGCATTCACGATATTGAAAATCTTCTTAGTGAGTCTGTTCTCATCCATCCTATATATGTGTCCATAGAACTGCAGACGTCTCTTCCTAAATTTATCTATAATGGTGTCTGTATTTTCATAAAGTTCCTTTGTTGGTCTCCTGACCAAAATTCCATTACGGAAAACAGCGCCATGGATTTTCCTAAGAATTTTTCGTTCCTGTTTCTCAATATCATGAATTCTTGTCATTCCTCTAATTACGGTGGTTTCTGCCGCGTACAAGGCTTCATGCAAGACAACTGTGTTATAATGGCGCAATTTTGCATTGCGAGATACTGCTCTTTTGTTGTAATGATTCCATGTCAGCTTGTACGCCTTCTGCAATTTTACTATTCTATCTGCATTAGAAATTGTGTTCAATCCTGAGGGTTGGATGGCTTCTCTTAAATATTTGAAATGAGTGACCTGCGAGATTTTTCCATATTGCGTTCGCAAGGTGATGTTTCCTGTTGATTTGGTATCCATATACTGTGTTTTTTTTCATAGGAAATATCAAGTCCCGTTTTACTGGAGATTTCATGTAGTTTCTCTAGCGCTAATATGGCTTCATCCTTGTTGTTTGTTAAGATGGCCAGATCATCTGCATAGGCCAAGCATTTCACAGTGGGGCCGATAACCTAGATGTTAGGCCCCTTAAAACAACAATTATCATCATCATCATTTCACAGTGACTTCCCTTTCTCCTTTCCAATTTGGATACCTTTCACATGCTTTTCCCATTCTGTGATGATTTTGTCCAGTACGATGTTGAACAAGAGTGGTGATAAACCATCCCCTTGTCGAACTCCAGTATGTATTGCAAAAGAGTTAGAGATTTCTCCCATGAATTTCACCTTTGAGGTAGTTCCCAATAATGTTTCCTGGATGATGGCCCTGGTCTTCCTGTCAACTCCTAATTCTTCTAGTCTGTTAAACAAGGTTTGTCTGTCAACCGAATCGTAAGCCTTTTCGAAATCCACAAATGTGACTGTAGTGTTCCTGCATCGTCGGATGTGCAGTATGGTCTTGAGGTTCCAGATCTGCTCAATACAGGACCTTCCCTTCCTGAAACCTGCCTGATATTCTCCAATATGATGGTCCACCTGTGGCTCGAGTCGATTCAGCAAAGCTTTAGAGAGAATTTTATAAGCGACTGGAAGAAGCGAAATTCCTCTATAATTATTCGGATCAGTTTTACTTCCCTTCTTATGGAGTGGGTGTATCAAAGCACTCTTCCATTCTTTTGGGATTTTCTCTGTTTTCCAAACATTTGATATTATTCTGTGAATTTTTGGTGTTATGTGTTCATGATCCAATTTCCAAACTTCTGCAATAAGTTCATCTTCACCAGGGGCTCTATTGTTTTTTAATGACTTGATTATGTCCACTATTTCTTCATGTGATGGTGGAAGTGAATCAAGGTTGGGCACTGGTTTTGCAAATTGAAGTTGTTCAGAAGGTGCTTCGCAATTAAGGAGTGTACTGAAATATTTAGCTAGAATTTCACTGTTAATGCTCGTATTTGTTTCCAGAGATCCATCAGGTCGTTGGAAGCATAAACTAAGAGGTTGAAAGCCTGCTATATTTTCTCTAAAGGTCTTGTAAAAATTTCTGGTGTTGTTCTTAGTGAAGTCCTGTTCTATTTCATTTAGCCTATTATTATCATAATTGCGCTTTTCTCGGCGAATAATTTTAGAAGTGTTTTTCCGAACCTGCACAAATTCTTGCCATTTTTCTGTTGTTTTATGGCTATTGAAATTATTCCATGCTTTAAACCTATATTCAATAGCATGATCGCATGTGATGTTCCACCACCTATGTTTTCTCTTTCTCGGAGGTTGACCGAATTTTATCGCTTGTTTAATTTTCTCTGCAAGTTCAAACCAGCTCGTGGTATCCATTTGACGGATTTCTTCAATGATGTTCATCTTGTTGAATTCAAGGTATTCTGGATCAGTTCGGAAACGCTGGGTTCCCCTTGTCCTTTGTGTGTTGGGTTGAAATTTTACCGTGATTTGTAGTAAATGATGATCTGAGTCAAAGAATCCTCTCCTGGTTTTCACATTAAGGACTTCTTTAGCGTTCCTTCTAGAGATAGCAACGTGGTCAATCTGGAATTCTCCAAGTGTTTCATTGGGGGATATTCATGTTGTTAATTTACGCGTAGGCTTCTAGAATTGTGTTGACATAATTTGGAGATTGAAATTTTGACAGAAGCTTATAAGGTGTTCACCATTTTTATTGGTTCTGCTATGAGCAGTGTATGGTCCTGTAATTCTCCTATATTTCTTTTCTTTTCCTAACTGACCATTAAAATCCTCCAGTAGAATCTTGACATGATGTTTGGGAATTGTATTCGTGATTTCCTCCAGAAGTTCCCAGAAGTCTTCTATTACCTGAGGGTCTTTCCTGTTGTAGTCATTCGTTGGTGCATGCACGTTAATCAGTGTGTATACCTTGTTTCCCGATTTTATTGAGAGTGTTGAGAGTCTTTCTGATGGTGAAGTAAAATCAATTACTGAATCTGTGACGGACTTGCTAACCGCAAAACCTGTGCCAAATTGCCTTGGTCCTGTGTTGATCTGCACTGCAGGTTTTCCTTTATAGAGCCTGTAATTCTCAGAATCAAAGTGATTTTCATCTGTAAATCGTGTTTCCTGCAATGCCAAAATCTTGATGCTGAATTTATCAAGCGTATTCGTTAGATGTTTGAGTTTCCCAGGCTTAAGCCAAGTGTTCACATTAAGTGTACCTATGAAACACTTTCGCTTAGGTCGAAGAGGTTCTGAGAAGCTCCGATCCTTCTCTACGTGACATGTCTGGTCCCCCAGAATCCTATGACCAGAACAGGGATCCAATCTATTGACTGGGGCCTGGGGTAGTGGAATCTTTTCCTGTCGTTCTGCCATGGTTGCTTCAAGTTGAAGATAGTTTGTGGTGACCTCCGATGGAGATCACAAGATTTTAAGACTTAATTGTTGAGATTAAGCCGTACTTCGAACAGCCGCACCAACTAGGTGAACAGACACTGCTCACTAGCCGCTGGATGCCAGAGCAGACACTAGTGAGTTGGATATATGGACATCCATATACCTCTTACTCTTATCAACCCCGAGCACTGGGGTACCTCCTCCGCCTCATACGCTGTACTGAAGTCCAACTTCTCCACCGTATTCGCCGTTTAGGTCTTCACTAATAACCCTGAGCTTGGGCCCTATATATTTGTAACCCCTGGAGAGAGGGTGTCCCAGCATTATAAAGCCCCCAGGACTTGGGCTACCTGTTGGTCCGCGGGTTCTATTGGGGGGTATTTGAACCAACCCTACAAACTGTAGGGCCCCCTATCCGCCACATGGGGACGCGCTCTCTAGAGGTTACAGGTTCCCCCGAGAGGTTTAATAATATATATATATTGCACCCTTCAATAAAGCATGGTTTTCTCAAGAGTCATCTACGGGGTCGTGTTCAGTCCTGACTGCAATACACAGCTAAGTTCGCTTAAAAACCACATGCTCTAATGAATAGAAAGGTTCATGACAGAGGCTATACTAGAAATAAAGGAATAACAAGTAGAATAATAGAAAATTTAATGACTGAAAATTATGTGCATAATAATAATAATAAATAAAAAGAAATCCTCCCTGACTTTCACCCCCTAATGAAATAAATATAGTACTGAGCGGTAAGACTCGCTCCACAACAAAACAATGTGAATACAGCTTCACATAAAAATATAAATCATAACATAAATTTTGAGCTGTAAGAACTCACTCGTCACAACATATGGATACAAGTCCATTTTTCCTGGTCAAGAAGTTATATAATGCGTGGTGTACTGCTCGTTAATGAGAAACTGAGTACTGATGCTAGTCCGTTTACAACTGAAACAGTCATGTTGCTCACGGAGTTGCATCTTTTAAATCACACTACGGCTATGGGACCCACCCTTAATTAACACACTATAATTACTACTGACACAAGCAAGATCTAATAATACAAAAAGATGAAGAATCTCCCTGAGATTCTAGCTGGTGCCAGAGCACATAAATAAACCAAAAAGAGCATGCCAGAAATAGGCCAAAACGCTCATCACGACATGGGAACATAGCCTCGCACCTCCTAATGCCACACGGGGTCATTGAACGCGTAAAATAAACACACAACAATTAATGCAAAAGCAACAAAATACAAGCCTAACGGCTGAAAAACTATGTTTACATTTATATAAAACGCCGGACAAACAGGAGTTTCGGAAGCTACCTTACAACTATGGACAGCACCCATTTAATCATTCAATACTCATTATAACCGATCAGGTTTTGTGAAATTAACAACGTCTTAAATTGAAGTACAGGTTCCTGGCCTGTTACTAATGACAAGTCACGTTATATGATTTGAGCGCGCCCCTCTTGTATGAGTCATCGCTGCCTCAAATATCTCTCTCAGTCCCTCAAGCTAGATGCAACTTCCATCTGGAAACGCCGACATATGTCACCCATCCCCTTGGATGGCAAGAAAACACAAATATATACCACAAGTCCAGCCTCGCGAGGTCATGAACTGGCCTGACGCGGAGCAAGTTAGAATAATCACAATGATATAGTCCCGCTAGCACATCATAAAAATCACACAACGCACCAAAAGCTTGGACTGACTCTCATAAACATACCACTGGATCGGCTCAAAACAGATCAACAATATTGCGTCCATTGACACATTAAAAAAAATACACAACAAAAACTCGGGTGCAAAGTGCCATCCCGTTCAGATCTGCTGGAAAGCAACTATCAAAATAATCCTGATCCGTCATAAAATTCTGCTCACAAATAATCTTTACCCTCCAAATTCTATTTTAATCTCAAAATTTATTCAGTTCCATTTTTGTTATAAGGCAGACTTCCGAATTGCAATGCTTGACCGCGATTTACGCAAGCGAATGCGAGCACGAGCTGCGCGTCACCCCGTATAATTGGACCAAACACAAAGCACAATATTTACAAATTACAAAGCGCTTGGCTTGTTCCATACTTAATGTGTCAGTAAAACAAAAACTAATAATCTGCATTACCAAACAAGCAAACAAATATCTACAAAAAAAATACGTCCCATAATACCATAGCTGATTTAATGAATAAATAAATTCATTTGTACTCAATCCTTTCAAACAGCGTCAGGAAAACGTCTGCAGCCATCTCCTTTAAGATGTTTATCTCGTCATCGACATCTTCTGGCAAATGTCCTGCTGGTTCCAAGATCCGGTCTCGTTCCTAGACATCATCTCGTGCTGAACTAAATAAAGTTTTGTCAGATACACACACGATATATTTCCTACTAAATTTACCTATCAAGTACTAAATTCCTTGACAGTCTATTTGGTGAATTATTTCGATGAACTGGTCCTACTGGTAGTGCTGGGACTACAAATAAATCACTGAAGTTACACTTATAACTTGACGAAACTGTTCCATGTTCAAATACATGAAGATATTGCAGAGTATGCCTCGTGTCCTCGGACACCTTATGTCCTCAAAAGCTCAAATAAAATCAACGTCACGTCCTCAGACGCACAAAAATAAAGAGTCGACGTTACGTCCTCAGACGCACAAAAATAAGTGTTACGTTACGTCCTCAGACGCACGAAATAAGTGTGTTCTCTCGAAGCTTTCTGGATCCTTATAAATGAAACTGACTAGGGTAGGTGTGGAAGGGGATTTATGAAAAAATATTCCATAATAATTATCAGACTAGCATGCGATCGGTATCATTGAGTTCGTAGCAGTGTGGAGGTTACGATTATGCTGTAGCTGGCTCGAATCTATCGTGGAATTAATCCGTGTATAACTCCCGCGTTAATTTACCAGGGTGCGTTACCAAGCCGAGTTGCCGCTAAAACAAGGCGTCTTGATATTATTGGTTCAGACTCTTGTATGTCTTTGCGTGCTTTTACATGTATTTCTGCCGTAGGGAGTGGTTAACATGGAGGTTGACCAATTACGTCGTAGCATTCGATTTTCTTCTTGGCGCCAACACTCATAGCAACAGGCCATAATGTGCGTGCCCAAGCCATCTACGCGCTAAAAGTTGCACCTGTCCTATGTGTCAAGAATATTTATGCTACTTCCTAAAATACCACAGGAGCTTAAACCTTTGTGTCCTCTCGGCCACTGATTTCTCAATATTTCCCAACACCGTCTGGCTCTCATATCTGCTGTCTGTAGAAATGTATCAAAAGATGATGAATAATTTATTAGAATCCTTTATACAGCCTGTGGATAAAGGGTTCAATATATATATATATATATATATTTACGAGGGACTGTGGAAAATCTTCAAAAGACACTTGTGAAGCGTCCACACTCCACAGTAGTGGAGGGTTCTTACCCACTAAAAACCACATCCCTTTTCCCACGATGCGTTCATCACCATGGAACCGCTCTCGCATTACTTCAAGGTGATGTCGTGCTTACTTAGCCTTTCAGACTTCTTCTTTCTTCATTTCTTCTTAAGGGCGTTCGTAAGCATCCAGATCCCGCTTTTTCTGCCGAAGGACATCTTCCACATACACTGCTACCTGATCCCATGATTGCTTGTTCCGTAACATCACAGAAATAATATTATCTGGTGTCAGTTCTCCCAATTCAGTTTCCACATATTCTCTCTTTATCATCCAAAGGCCGCACACGAAAAAGGCGTGAAGTACATCATCGATGTTGTCACAATATATGCATGTTAATAATAATAATAATAATAATAATAATAATAATAATAATAATAATTTTAATCAATAAGTTCACTGATACCATGAGTAAGAGACGATTGAAATTTTATGGTCACTTCTGCAGAATGGACAACACCAGATATTCAAAAAGCTGCTTGATATAATATTAATTCAAACAAGCTCAAAATCAGTTAGTTAGAAGAAATCAAACAGGACTTAAAATAAATAAATATTACAGAAGATATCATCATGAATCGCAAGACTTTGGGAACTCTAGTTACAAATCACTCCTTCACCGAAAAGGCTAAAAAGACCACTGGAAAAAAATGGATGGAAGAACGTAAGAAGGGGCATAGCGAGTTCATGAGGAGATTTTGGGAGGAGAAGAAGAGGAAAGCTCCATCAAACTGAGTCAACAAGTTCAAACGCGCTCCCTAAGTGGGCAAAACGAAGAAAGAAAGAAAGAAAGAAAGAAAGAAAGAAAGAAAGAAAGAAAGAAAGAAGAATACTAATTTTAATTATTTTACGTCCCTTTTAAATTATGCAGCTTTTTGAGACGCCGGGGTACCGGAATTTCACCCTTAAAGAGATATTTAACGTGCCAGTAAGCCTACTGACAAGGCCCCTCGCATTTGCACACCCTCAAATGCCCAATTGACTGTGCCAGCTTAGATGATAAACTTACAAGTAATATTTGAAAAATAAGTGAACGCTACGGTACGCTTTAAATTAAACCCTAAAAATGTGAAATTGTGTGAAAAGTTCCCTTTTATCAAATACTGTAAAAACAGAAAAGAAAATGGTTCAAAGTTTCAGAAAAAAAAATAATATCAAAACAGAAATCAGCAATTTGATGGCATAAAAATGTCACGTAAAATGTTTTCCCCCTTAATTGGGATCAGAAAGATAGATTTTCTTAGTTCTGCTTTTTTCTCATAAACTTTGATTTATTAACGATCGTAGTACCAAATTATAAATTCCTCTCGGTACTAGAAAAACTAGAAACCTTTTTGATAATGATAATTGTTTTAAAGAAGTAAATGTTTGTTAGGTTATTCAAACTAAAAATCAATACTAAGAAAACGAAGTGATTTATAGTTGACAAAAAGGAGCCTACAGCTAGAACAAACATAAAAGTGAATAACACTGGAATTATTGAACAAATAACAGAATTCCCATATAGTGTGATCACCATTAATGACAAGTGCCTGTCAGAAATCAAGAAAATGATAGTGGTAGTATAACAAGCCTTTCGAAATAGAAACAACTTGTTGCTAAATAATCATCTCAGTTTGGGGACTAGAAAGTCAGTTTTCAAAACCTTTGTTTGGAGTGTCTTGCTGTATGATTGCGAAACCAGGACATTAGGGAAACTGGAGGAAAAGAATCTAAACGCTGTAGAAATGTGATTTTGGAGAAGAATGACCAGGACAAGTTGGATGGACAAGAAAACAAATGTCCTTGTCATGCAGGACCTGAAGGATGATCGATTTTAATAAAAACAATCAAGAAGAGGAAAACAAAGTTCCTTGGATATGTATTGTTAAGGCTGTGAGTTTGTTTCGCCGCCTCGCCACGTGAGTCACAGCCACCCCCGGGCTATGCTCTGCCTCTGTGTGTTACCTGCGCCTTACGCAAAGGGCTGCGAGGACAAAAGGGATGGTCCAGAACATTCTTGACCCAGCCAGTGATGGAAATCTCGAGAAGCCGTGAATCCTGGACGGTTCTAGAAGAATTCATTGAGTCACCAGCCTGCTATATAAGCGGCCTCATCAGCGAGGGAGGGACTGTGTTTTTGAGCTAGTGCGTATTCTTACCTGTGCGACAGTAGTGTGGCGACGTGACGTGCGAAGTTACGAAACCCAAGTGAGGCTATTGCATGCTGTGAAGTGCTGTGTGAATTGCAAAACCCAGTGAGATTCTTTCCGAGCCTGCGGAGCAGTGTGTAGCAGACTCGTAAGTAGCCTAACGGTAGTTTGTGTACTGAAGGAAGTGTACATATATTTCGGTGAGTGACAGACTGGCCGGACACAGGCCTGCCTAATTAGTGAACGGACAGCAGCTCGCGAGAGTGAAAGGGGGAGTGTTCCCAGTCAGAGAGGACCTAGAGTGAGATACTAAGTGCTTGTATCTGTTTATTGTGTGGTGAAATGTAACTTGCTAAGACTTGCAATAAAACTACTTTTTCTTTAAAAAGGCCACTGTGTTGTGCTTCTACCCACCGTATTCCAGTTATCGAACTTGCCACTAGGGGTGGCACATTCCAGTATTACGGCACGACTCTCTTCTCCAATCAAACGTGACTGCAGCGACAAGGCTTTGCCTTTAGTAAATGATGTAATTTGCTTTAAATAAACAAAATCGAAATTACCTGAAAAGTTGCGTTTTTTTAATAACTGACGGGAAATAACCAACTGTTTTGAAAATAAGTAGTGGAGATAGGAAATTTAGTGACAAAAATATGTCATGGAAATGCGTTTTTGTCCCTTAATTTATATTAAAAAAGCAAGGATTTTTTTCGTCAGCCTTAATGGAATAACGATTTTCATTAGATTATTAATTTTATTACTGATCATCGTGCCGATTTTCATTTTCCTGGCTGCTCTAGAACCCTAAGTGATTGCAACATTTGAGTATACTTTTAGATCTCGACACTTACATGGTCGTCGTATTCACGTCAATTTATACAGTAGGCTATATGAGATGCCACCCGGAAGCTAAACCGTTCCAAGAGTGTATTAGTATTCACCCAAACATGGATCTCGATAATGCACGTGCGTAAGACGGGAGTCGAACTCTTGTTCTGTTTATTGGCGAGCTGGCTGGCTACACGTCATGCATATGGAGCAGACAAACTGCTGATGATAGTTTGGGGTCAGTGCTTGCCATGACCCCACATCTCCGCCGGCACAGCATATGTCCTAATAGCGGCGTCTAGTACTCGTTAAAAGAAACTAAACAGGGTATAATCCGCGTCATCTTCAACAAGTTACTAATCTGCATCACCTTCAGTAAGTTAATTAGACCGTACTGCTTGTCCCCCATCACTACAAACATGGTCATTAATAGTCTGCATCACCTTGAATAAGGGTAGTACTCACGAACCGCGGGTACATGGCCTGATGCAGTGTCCTTGTGTGGTATGCCTCATTGTCAGTACTATGTTTAGCATATTTTCATTTACGAAAAGAAAATAATTACGAGCCTTACAGTAGTCGCATATGATGTGTAACATCTGACATGTTATTCGAATAATTCCATATTACTTACTCGCATTTTTTATTAAAGAATCATCTCATAATGCTACCTTGTGCCAGCAAACATGAAGGATTCCTTCGTGTTATTACTGTACCATTGGTAAGTTCTCTTTACTATTATATCTGCAATAACTACTTGTAAAACTCCAGTGACAAATCCTTTCAGAAAATATGATATAATAGTGCTGTATTTTGGCCGACAGTACCTCGAGAGCTTACATTAAATAAGCATACAGAAAAAGTAGTAAGATTTAATAAATTATAATTGTTTGCAGCAAATATGATATACCGGTAATAAATATTTTCACACCAAAGAACGACAGTTTAAAGATGATTTATTGTAGGAATATCTGTAATTGGGCCTCAAAACCTTGAAGTAAACCGTATGCGATTTACATTCCACATAGTCACATGGCCAACAGTACGTCGTTGTACCAATCTCTGCCACCGCGCGCTACTTGCAAAACTCCTGTGCCAAATCCTTTCAGCAAATATGATATAATGAATATTTTCACACCAAAGAACGACAACTTGAAGATAATTATTGTAGGATTTTCTTTAATGGGGCCTCCAAACCTTGAATTAAACCGTATGCTATACAGGGTCTTTCATATAAAGTAAGAACGCCAAGCGGCGGGTTTGTTATCCGCTAGTGTGGTGGCCTTGACCGAGCTTGTGGCGAGCCGTGGCCCCCTGCTCTAAGCGTGTGTACAATCCTCTATGAAATATTACCTTATAAAAGTTGCTGGAAGTGTCGTCCTTCCTGGGTTATACAGGCATTATATCTGGTAACCACATTTTGGCTGACGCGAGTGAGTCATGCCACTGTATTTTTTCTGATTTTTTATTTTGTGTTTTTCATTGAGCACTGAACCAGTACCGTAGTGTCAAAGTTATTTACAATTACGTGAATCTGTGCTAGTGAAGGTGGCACTTTATCAGGAAATTGCTGAACAAATGCATCACGTACCCGCCGAGCCGAATCGTAATTAAAATAAATTTTACATACAAAAATACGATGTTGCAATGATAACTGTCTCAACATGTTAGCAGCTGTGGTTCAGACTGGCGACTGACAACACCTGCACGCTTATTGCAAGGTCAAGTTTGTACTATGCGCGCGCTTTCAATACTACAGCAGGGGGCCTTGGCGCGTCACAAGCTCGGCCAAGCCCGCTTCAGCGGCGAATGACAAAACCGCCGCTCGCCGTTCTTACTTTATATGAAAGACCCTGTATATAGTACACATAGTGCTGTATTTTGGCCGACAGTACCTCGAGTGTTCACATTAAATAAGAACACAGCAAAAGTAGAAAGATTTAATAAATCATAGTTGTTTTCAGCAAATATGATTTAATGAATATATTCACACCAAAGAATGACAGTTTGAAGATGATCTATTGTAGGAATATCTTTAATGGGGCCTCCAAACCTTGAAGTAGACTGTATGCGATTTATATTCCACATAGCCACATGGCCGACAGTATGTCGTTGTACCAATCTCCGCCACCGTACGCGCTCATTGGTTCGGTTGCATTTCCGTCCCTTTTTACATAATCACCCCCACACAAAAATATCCAGCAACCAAGCGGAAAATGTACACATCAAAAAAAAGGGCTTATGAGGTCACCTATTGTCCGTGTGTGTGTCCGTTTGTATGTGCATGTGTGCCCCTGATAAAATCTAAACGGCCGAAGCAATTTTAATGAAACTCAGTAAGTGCATACTATTACCTCGTCCGACCTCAGCCGCGTCTTTCAAATTTTAATACTTTTCACCAATCCAACATGGTCATTCGGGTTCCTAATTACTAAAATGCGCTTTACGGCTCTCGCGCATGCGTGCACTTGGTTTTATCCTGGAGAAACATGGTGGACACTACAAGAAGCGAGTAGCACTGATCGTTGTTTGCAATGCTTTCTTGAGATGTTCTGGAACATAATTATAAAGGAAGGGAAATACATAAGACTTTGGTTGGTTGGTTCTTAAGTTTAGGGGCTGCGACAACGCGGTCATGTAACCCCGTGTACTTTGAGTGTGTGTAGAATCTGTCAGATAACAGATGTTAATTGTGATGACTGTATGACTGTATGACTGTGTGTTAACTGTTGTTTTTAAATTTAACTACAGACTGTAACTTAGAATTTTTCAAATAGTTCCTACTTTTGCCACCAAGCGCCACCATCAACGACTACTAGGCCAAGTTCAGAAGTTAGCTACTAGACGCCACCACAGTCAGCTCTTGGCAACGAACGTAGAAACCTAAGAGCGTTGTTTACATTCTTAACCTATCCAATTTAGCTTCACACAGGTGTAATTAGTGGAAGGATTTTTAACATGCCATAAATCTATGACATGGGACCGCCGGCTTTACTTTCCCTCCGAAGGAAGGCATACTGAGGGATTTTAACGCTCTTAAAAAATCCGATGGCTTCGGCCGGGTTTGAACCCGCTATCTTGGGCATAGAAGCTCAGCATGCTACCGACTACGCCACCGAAGCCGCCCGCAGAAGACCTTATTCATGGCGAAAGCTTAAAATGATATGAACAAAGTATTTAGGAGAACTGGCAGTTGAGTGTATACATTGTTTAATTACCTCAATATAAGAAACGCTCTCCCCATTGTCTTCGTGGCGTAAGTGGTTGGGTTGCAGTTTCTGACTGGAAGGAGGTCGAATCCCACTTCGGATATGCTTTATTGATTATTTCCGTATTATTCTTTCTTGGTATTAAATATGTATGATCTTTTATAATTTCATAATGATGATGATTGTTCTTTTTAATGGGCCTAACATCTGGGTCATCAGCCCCTAATGGTTTGGGTGAGAGTGAAAATGTTAATAAAACGAAACTAAACCTAAAACTATCAACATACTTACAAAAAAGAAGAGGAAATGGAAAACAAAAATAAGAAGAAGGGAAATAAAAGACAGGAGGAAAGGAAATGCCCTCAACCCTGGAAGAATGAGAATTAAGGAACTTGGAAGAAAGGAGAGCCAGGAAAGGCAGATAGGAAAGGTAAAGAGGAGAGAGACCGCCCCTCTCGGGGTCGCCAATCCCGTGAGCCCTTGAGGGTGTAGCACTACCCAGGTGCACCACAAGTGGTGGGGCTACACACACCCTGCCTCCTTTAGGGCCTTTACAGTGAAAAGAAAACGCGAGGTCTGACCCCTCGAAGAATGAGGGATCAGGAAAGATGAGACAAGGGCCAATTAAGGCGGGAAATTAAAAGACTCCCTAGGCCTCCCTAATACCGTCGGAGTCGGAAAAGAACAAGAGTTGACCAAGGGAGGTCGACAGGAAAGACGACAGAGTGGAACCCGGCACACGTAATTGGAAGTAATGCCGAAATCTGCTGGGGTCCCGTGGTCGTTAACCCAGGTTACACTTGTTGTGAGCCCCTGGGGGATTCAATTTCATAGTTATAAACTTATTTTATATCCATATGTTTGAAAGTGCATGGTTAGCTGCCACCCCGGGAGGTCCTGGGTTCGATTTCCGGCTCTGCCACGAAATTTGAAAAGTGGTATGAGGACTGGAACGGGGTCTACTCAGCCTCGGGTGGTCCAAATGAGTATAGGGGGTCCGATTCCCTCCTCAGCCATCCTTGAGGTGGTTTTCTGTGGTTTCCCACTTCGTCTTCGGGAAAATGCTGGGATGGTACCTACTGTAAGGCCACTGCCGCCTCCTTCCCTCTTCCTCGCCTATCCATCCCAATCTTCCATCCCTTCCCATACCTCATGCGGCCCCTGTTCGCTTTGCAGGTGAGGCCGCCTGGGCGAAGTGCTGATCACACCTCCCCAGTTGTATCCATCCCGTCCAGATGTTCCAGGCTCCAGGACACTGCCCATAGAGGCGGTAGTGGTGAGTTCCCTCGCTGAGTTCGTGGGAACCACCAACCTAGAGGGTAAATTGACTAAATAAAAAAAAATGTTTGAAAGTTCATGCGAAACTTGGAAACGAACCGACATTGAGGGATACACGAGGTAGAGTTTGGCTGTTTCCCTCCACTTTAACGATGCTTTAGAGAGTTGAGTGGTCAGATTGGGTCATTTAACGTAATTCCTTGTTAGTAGTAAGTTAACGAGCGTTTCTGTTTGATGAAATGCTCCTGAGAAGTTAAATAACCTTTAATGATAAATTAAGAGACCTTGGTAAGAATGGCCATTAAGAACATAAAAGTTCCTGTTCGTAACAATCGAACTACAAACAGAAGTAAGAAAACAATTCAATAAAAATTCTAAGGTTTCACAGCGCAGTGGTGCCAACCCAATGCATTTATTTAGCGAATGGCTTTTAGTGCCGGGAGTGTCCGAGGATATGTTCAGCTTGCCAGAGGCTGTAGCTGCTTCAAGCGGACACCCATGGGGTGAACTACAAGTTCCGTTCAATTTCAAATAGTTCCAACTTTCGCTACCAGATATCACTGACACCTATTGGTAAATAATAATAATAATAATAATAATATCGTATGGCCTCGGGTGCCGGGTGCAAGCTTTGTAATTTGACACCCAGAGGGTAGCTTGCATGTCGAATTTCGTTCTTCCTTGAATCACTATGAAAGTCAAGGAAGTCCTTGAACACCATAGCGCTTTCTAGTAGAGAAGTGAGGAACTTTGTGTTGGCGGAAACTCCCGAGATTAATTTTGCCATTATGAACACGGCCTACTGAATTCAAATGGGTTCTTTGACATGCCAACATCGTATGACATGCGTGTCGTATTTTTGCCGCCTTTCAAAAAAACCACTTAACACGGCCAGGAGCGAACCTGCAATTTTTGGGTTAGTAGACCGACACGCTATCCACTCACCCACCGTGGTGAACGTTGGAAATTTGATAGAGCGTTTCAACGAAATCTAATCTGCAACACACAAGTGTAGTTAGTGGAAGGTTCTTTTACGTGCCATAAATCTATGACATGGGACCGCTTGCTTTACTTCCCTTCCGAAGGAAGGCACACCTACTGAAGGATTTTAACGCTCTTTTAACCCAATGCAGAACGGCATGGACTCATGCACCGATGAAATATTCATCAAGTCTCACTAATCAGAAACAATCCTAGGAATTGCAGTCTCAGCATTGAACACACGGCATCTTAATATATTCAGAGCAAAACCACTGAAACGGAAATAATTCTTGGAAACAATTTCTTCACGCCCTTCCGCAGAACTCTTCGCCTTCAATACCTTTTAACACCTGCTGAGACGAAATTACACCACAGAACAAGGAGTGTGTTCGTTGTTCTAGGTATTGTATCGTCGGTGTATTGCGGATTCAATTGTCCTTGACGCCCTCAGTGGCGGGCGAAGCAAGGGCCTACTTGTAACACAATGGAGAGCCTGCACTCCAGCGCAAGCCGCGCCATGTCATCGATCCTGCACGGTGCAGTAGCTTCTCTCCTCTTTCCAACATAAACTATGCAACATCCAACTCCATGAATAAAAATAAGATTTGGAAGATATATTCCCTCTAGTCTTATCTAAGACCATTTTGGACTCATCTCTTGCGTTATTCTTTTTAGTCTTCTTGAAGATTGTCGTTTTCATTTTCCTCTGCTGTTTATGTAAGACAGTTTTAACTTTTATGAAGGGTAATTTTACTCAGTGGTAAGATATGTTGTGTCTAGACTAGATTGAGGCCAAACAGTTCTTTTAGTCGGAGTATTCTTTCTTCACCGACAGAGGAGGCTTTTCAGTGCGGAGATTAGTGGCGTAACTACTGTGGTGATTAGGGAGATAAATCCCCCACAGAACCAACTAATTTAAAAGAAACGTAATTTGATGATCTGGGCCCGGATTTTGATGACCTAAAAATTTTACATGACCTATAAAATTGCTGCAAAAATCTCATAAAATGACCCGAAAACTTTAAAAAATGGCCTAAAAATGTGAATGGAACTGACATAATTTCATCACACAAAAATTCAAACACGCTACGTCATTGTATTTTGAAATGATTTTAATAGTTACCTAAGATAATTTAATTATTATTGGACAAATACAAATTATTTGCACACAAATGTTGGTTATTATTTCAGTCTAGTGTGTCTTCTGGAATGTGGATATTCCAAGAAATAAGGGTTGAACAAAGTTGTGAAGATTGTCATGTCTTCGTATCCATCCTCACTTTCAGTTCCGTTAATATCCAGTACCATACGCAAAAAATGCATCATAAACCATTAAAAATGTGAGAAAATGTCTCACGTATGAAATATTCTAATGAATTCCATAAAATGACATAATATTGACGTGAAAATGACCTAAAAGCAAAATACTTTGAAATATGACGAAAAAATTATGTAATAAATATACATTTCTGTAAAGTGGGGGCCATGAACAGGAGTTGTATATAAGTTAGCAATGTCTGTGGTGTACCATTTAAAAAGATGACATGTCATCAGAATCCGGAGACTGTTGATGATGTTTTTATTTTAAGAAAAAGAAGCCAATTTATTGGATTGTTGACAAACGATTGGATTATGAAGCCAACGTTTACAATGTGAGAACATTTGTCAGTACTTGTGTAAACAGGCTATAGTCGAGTGTTATGCCTAGCAAACCAGTTCATTTCCGAGCTTTTGAGAGGTGAAAATAAAACATTTTAAATGATTTCGTGTGGATTTGCTTTCATTGATTGTCTTATTTCTCCCCCCGCACAAAGCAAAAAGCAAATACAAACAAATGACCAAAAACACAAAGCAAAAGCAGAAAACAAACACAAAGAAAGAAACAAATTTCAAAAGCAAAACAAGTAAACAACAAACACAAAACACAAAGAAAAAGCAAAATTCAAAAGCAAAATCAGAAAACAACAAACACAAAGCAAAAAGTAAAAGTAGAAAACAACAAGCAAAAAAGAAGAAAAACGAAAGAACAAAATTCAAAAGCAAAAGCAGAAAACAACAAATATAAAACAAAGAAAAACAAAACAAAAGTTCAAAAGCAAAAGCAGAACACAACAAACACAAATAAGAAAGCAAAATTCAAAAGCAAAAGCAGAAAACAACAAACACAAAACAAAGAAAGAAAAAAATCCAAAGCAAAATCAGAAAACAAAAAACACAAAGTGAAAAGCAAAATTCAAAAGCACAAGCATAAAACAAGCACAAAACAAAAAACACAAAGAAAGAAACATAATTCAAAAGCAAAATCAGAAAACAATGAACACAAAACAAAAATCAAAGAAAAAATTCAAAAGAAAAATCAGCAAACAACAAACACATAACAAAAAACACTAAAGTGAAAAGCAAAATTCAAAAGCAAAATCAGAAAACAAGCACAAAACCAAAAAGAACAAAGCAAAAAGCAAAGTTTAAAAGAAAAAGTAGAAAACAACAAACACCAAAAAAACACAACGAATAAAGCAAAATTCAAAAGCAAATGTAGAAAACACAAAACTAATAATACAAAGCAAAATGAAAAATTCAAAAAAAGAAACAAGTACAAAATCAAAATAAAAATTTAGAAAAAAAAGTGCGGAAAACAAACACAAAGCCACAAACTCTAAGTGAGCCTCCGTGGCTTAGGCGGCAGCACGCCGGCCTCTCACCGCTGGGTCCGTGGTTCAAATCCCGGTCACTCCATGTGAGATCTGTGCTGGACAAAACGGAGGCAGACAGGTTTTTCTCCGGGTACTCCGGTTTTTCCTGTCAAAAATTTCATTCCAGCAACACTCTCCACTATCATTTCATTTCATCTGTCATTCATTTAATCATTGCCCCAGAGAAGTGCGTCAGGCCTCGGCAGCCGGTACAATTCATATCCTCGCCGCTAGATGGGGGTTTCATTCATTCCATTCCTGACCCGGTCGGAGACTGGAAGCAGGTTCTGGATTTTCATTTCTTTTTTCACATGTATCAAGTAATGGTTTCAAGAAATAATACTCTCTACACAATCTCTATATAGCAATTTGAGATTCTGAACAGAGGGTATTATATTCTACTTGTTTTCTACTTCAGTGTGAGCGTGTGGAAATTATCTGGTAACTTGAGTTATTGGAGTGACTGTACTCTTTCACATTAATGAATAAGAACCCAGGGAATATTACATTTTTAACGTCCATTGTCCGTGATGTCATCACAGCCTGTGAACAACTCTTGTTACGACATCCTGTCTCCCCTTAAGAGTTTCATAATCATTTCAGAATGTCATGTGCACAATGTACTGCTCTTGCTTCTGAAGGTTCGCACTTTTATTAGCCTCTGTTTGTGCGTAATACTTCGTACAGACGTGCGTAATCAGGAATGTCTCTGATCTCGATAATGACCAATCCGGATCGACTTCGTTTGTCACTACTATACTACGTATTTAGACGTCCCATCATGAAACAACACCCCCCAGGGGCTCACATCGAGTAGGACGTGGGTTGACGACCACGGGACCCCAGCTGAGTCCGGCATTGCTTCCACTGACTTGTGCTGGGCTCCTCTCCATCTTCTTTCCTGTCGACCTCTCTTGGTCAGTTCTTGTTCTCTTCCGACCCCGACGGTATTACGGTATCCGAGGCCTAGAGAGTTTCTTCCTTTCCAGCCTTAATTGGCCCTTGTCTCATCTTTCCTCATACCCTCCTTCTGCGAGGGGTCATCAAGGAGGCAGGGTGTATGTAGCCCCACCACTTCTGGTGCGCCCTGGATAGTGCTACACCCTCAAGGCCTCACGACAGGTGAAGTTGGGAGTTGGCGACCTCGAGGGATTCCTGAGCTGGGTCCGTTTTGTCCACTTTTTCCTCTGACCATGGGGCGGGCCCTGTTCTCTTTCCCTTTCCTATCTGCCTTTCATGGCTCTCCTTCCTTCCAAGTCCCTCAATACTCATTCTTCGGTGGCGTAGTCGGTAGCATGCTGAACTGCTATGCCCAAGATAGCGGATTCAAACCCGGCCGAAGTCGTCCGATTTTTTAAGGGCGTTAAAAATCCTTTAGTATGCCTTCCTTCGGAGGGGAAGTAAAACCGGCGGTCCCATGTCATAGATTTATGGCATGTAAAAGATCCTTTCACAGATTAAACTTGTGTAAAGCAAAATTGTTAGGTTAGATTTCGTCAGAACGCTCTATTAAAAAGTTCCAACGTTCAGCACTAGGTATCATTGATATCTGGTGGCGAAAGTTGGAACTACTTGAAATTGAACGGAACTTGTAGCTCATCCTTTAGGGTGTCCGCTGGAAGCAGCTACAGACTCAGGCGAGCCGAACATGTCCTCGGACACTCCCGGCACTAAAAGCCATACGATAAATAAATAAATAAATAAATAAATAAATAAATAAATAAATAAATAAATAAATAATAAATAAATAAATAAATCTTTGAGGGTTGAGGGCATTTCTTTTCTTCCTGTCCTTTATTTGCCTTATCCTTTATTTGTTTACCATTCTTCTAGTATTTAAGTTTGTAGCTAGTATTAGTTATAGTTTTCATTCTGATCTTCTTTCACTATCACCCAAATCATTAGGGGCCGATAACCTAGATGTTTGGCCCCTTAAAACAACAATTATCATCATCATCATCATGAGACAACAGGATAATCGATTGAAACAACACACTATCGCTATGTTTTACCAACATTTAAATTTTATTCCAAGTGTGTTGTATGTTGCATGATTCTTCCAGTTTTTGGGTATTTGAGTTATTCTACGAGGGGTGATCGTAAAGTAAGGTTACTAATCCTGCATTGAAACGTGTACATTTTATTTCAGACAACCAATACAGCTAACGGTTAGTAGGTTGGTTGGTTGGTTGGTTCCTTAGTTTAGGGGCTGCGACAACGCGGCCATGTAGACTGGTGTACTTTGTGTGTGTAGAATCTGTCTGATAACCGGTGTTATTGTGATGGCTGTGTTAGTGTGTTTTATCTGTTTTAATCCAAATGCTAACCTACTTTTTATATCCTCTTTGCTTCGTCCATCACTGGTTATTTTGCGAATTTCTGATATGAACCAACTTAATACAACCATCATGGTCAACATTGTATACTCCCTCTTTAAAAATACAAGAAAATTCAAAATGACCATCATTTCAACTGCCTACAGTACTTCACTTGCACAATGCAGGATGATAGAGCACAGCTGTGGTAATTTATACCATGAGTTGGCGTGCTGGGTCTAACAGCCCCAAATTTAATGTGACATCAGAAATGTTTGAGGTGTTATTGAACTGATCAAACCAAGGAATGGTACAAGATATCGTAAGTAAAAAAGAAAAGAAAAAGCAAGAAACAGATCTAAGACACCCAATATATGGACTTGATGTCCTAGGCTAAAGTTAAGAAAGAGCTTCCTCCTAACATCGATATCCATCCCTTCCTCAGCTGAAGCTCACCGGATTGAACTTTGGAAAACAAAATCACCAGGAGGATCGTGGGAAGCCGGCAGCAAGCTACCATTTACAATACGGATCTTGGAAGACGCTAAACAGACTGAGAACTGGTATGAGTTGGTGCAAAAGCAATTTGAAGAAGTGGGGATACAGTGCTGAAGAACTTTGTAAATGTGGTGAAAAACAAGAACCTGGGCACCTTCAAAATTGCAGCATGTTATCAAGACCATGTGCTATGCAGGACTTGATAGAAGCTAATGACTGTGCCATTCTAACACTTGAACACTGGAGAAATGAAATTTAGTGCAATTTATATGTATATTTGCATGTGTTTTGGACTCGGATGAATAAAATATAAGTAAAATAATAATGGACACCTTGGAGAGAGACACATAAAAGTGAAACATGGGACTGTTAAAAGAACTGAGAAGTTTAAATATCTAGGTGAATGGATAGAACCCAATGGGCTGGATAAAGAAGCAAATAGGGCAAGAGCTAGAAAATTGGATTTGGCTTATAGGTTAACCCAGAACAGATACAACAAACGAGCAATATCCTACAAGGCAAAACTCAGACACTATAGCACAGTAGTAAAGCCAGAGGGTCTGTACGCCTCGGAGGGCTTGACACTGAATAAAAAAAAGGGGATCTTCAGGAACTGGAAAAAAGGAGAGGAAAATTTTGCGGAAAATTTTAGGACCACAGAAAACTGCTGACGGGACATGGAAGAACAGAAAGAATGATGACCTCTATAAACACACTGAAAAAAATACTGTCACAATGCGGAAGCGAAGGTTGAAATTCTACGGACATTTGGTGAGAATGGACGAGAACCGACTGACTAAGAGGATATTCAAGTATATTACAGAGCTGAAGGCTACAACTACTGTAAGTGGGTAGAAGAGGTTACAAGAGACGCCAAGGGAAGTGGATTCACAGTGGATGTGATCCACAACAGAAAAGAGTTTAGAAACCGAATTGACAACATCAAGATGTTCAAGGAGAAAACACCAAACATTAGAGCCAAACTGGTAATATCCGAGGAGGAGCGAAAGATCAGAAGTGAACGAATGAAGAGGTTTTGCGAAGAGAATAGGAGATTAACCAGAAAGCCTTAGGTTCCATGCGGTCCACAAGCGGCCAAATTCGGAAGAAAAAAATAAATAATGGAAGTTCATTTGTTAGCATCAGAATGACTTCGAGAGCGTCATGCCCCGCCACTTGTAAGTAGCTGCTTCTACAAGCAGTCACCCAGTAGGTTAATGTCGACTCTTCTGAAAGACGATAGCCTGTTCCTTGAATTACATGACCTGACCATGAAGGAAAACATTACCAATGATTGATATATTTACTTTACTTTTCTTCAGCTTCATTCTAAAATGATTTATTGCAACGGAAGTTAACTTTTGCTCTGCTCCTATTTATCTGCCAGTCAATCTGTTCTGTCAAGGAGTTACTGAATCGTGCATATCAACAGCAGTGAGTTATACGTTCTATTATATGTAAATACCACGTCAGTAAATGTATTTATGTTTGAGTTCACTGTAGCATTATGAACGCATTAGCACCTACACCAGGTAAAGATGTTCTGAAATGGCTGTTTCAAACCGTTGCCTGTGTGATTAATGGTAAGTAATTCCTGTAACGAGGCATGCCTTTTCTTTTAACACAATGGTAATAGTTATTGTGACTTGTTTAGCATTCGTAAACGGGTTCATCGTTAAGCACAATGGTCAGAAATAACACTCTGCGCCCACTTGGGTGTTATTCGAGTGAGGCAGAAATGATCATGCAGAGGTGTCGGCCATATTTATTATCTATTTATTTATTTCTTCTTATTATTATTCTTTCCTCCCCCAGGGGCTCACATCTAGTGGGACGTGGGTTGATGACCACGGGGCCCCAGCTGAGTCCGGCATTGCTTCCACTTACTTGAGCCGAGCTCCTCTTTGTCTTCTTTCCTGTCGACCTCACTTGGTCAACGGTTGTTCTCTTCCGATCCCGAAGGTATTAGGGTATCCGAGGCCTAGGGAGTCTCTTGCTTTCCCGCCTTAATTGGCCCTTGTCTCATCTTTTCTGATACCCTCCTTCTGCGAGGGGTCAGCCTTATTTTTCTTTTCCTGTTATCTCCTGCCTTCTGCTCAAGGCCCTCAAGGAGACAGGGTGTATGTAGCCCCACCACTTCTGGTGCACCCTGGATAATGCTACACCTTCAGGGGCTCACGGCTGGTGAGTTCGGGAGTTGGTGACCCCGAGGGATTCCTGAGCTGGGTCCGGTTTCCCCCTTTTGTCCATTACCTGTGGGATGGACCCTCTCCTCTTTCACTTTCCTATCTGCCTTTCATGGCTCTACTTCCTTCCAAGTCCCTCAATCCGCTTTCTTCAAGGGTTGAGGGCATTTCTTTTCCTTCTGTCCTTTATTTGCCTTATTCTCCTTTTGTTCATAATTTCTTCTTCTAATATATAAGTTAGTAGTTAGTTTTGGATATAGTTTACATTTCACTTTCATCTTCACGATCGCCCACACCATTAGGGGCCGATAACCAAGATGTTAGGCACCTTAAAACAACAATTATCATCATCATCATCATCATCTTCTTCTTTCCTTGAATTTGGCCATCTTTGGATCGCGTAAAATAACTCATTGCATTCACTGTCTCTTATGTTCTTTATCCTCTCTTGCCTTCCAGTAGTTCTTCATTACTTTGTCTCCTTCTTTTCTCTTCCGTCCAGATGTTAACCCGCTTCTTCTTTTCCTTCTCCTGGAAACCCTTGACATTTTTGATTATATTTCTGAAAAGTGGTCTGTCCTGAATAATATCGTTACTTCCATCTCTTCCATATCTTTTTTTATCATTTTAAATGATATCGTCGACTTCGTCGTTACGCTGGGGTCTGGCGTTACGTTACGGTGACGGGACGAAATGTACCCAGATGCACTGAGGTGTGTGACGTCATAGTACCGCTTGGTGCATGTGTTCCCCGACAATCTCTACTTCGTTAGTATAAGACAAAAATCCCCGATTCTTGGATGTCACGGGTAATCTCGAGAACCACTGGATGGATTTTGATGCGGTTTTCACCATTCTGTAAAGGATATCTCGAGGAAAGATTCTGTAGAAAATAATTTATGTATGATCAAAGGAAGCCAAGCAGTAACGATTTCAGTGAAAAAGTCGAAATCAAACTTGGCGTCTGTGCGCTTCTTAAGCTTACGCTGGGCAAACCGTTAAAAATATAAATATACTATGAGCGTAAGAATTGGTCAGCATGAAAAGTTCTACAAAAAAGTCCGCGAGACCATATCTCTATCTTCAATACATCGCTCACTATAAGTGTTTCAGACTGGATGGAAGGGGAACGTCAGCGCGCGCTCTGGTGAGCGTGACGGCATCCCGCGCGCTTGACCTTGCTTTGCCATTGGTTTGCACTTACCGTTCGCGAGTAATTTGAAACAAGATAAGCAAGATAAGTATTATGCAGATAATTTTCTAACATGTCAAGAGTCTTTGGCTTCGAGCGAAGCGAGAAGCCTCCAGCCTATCTAGCATTTTTCACCATTTGTAGTATTTAAAATGATACAAAGTCTAGTCTTTCAGACTGACTGTCAAGTTTTTTATACTTTGTACCCATTGATACCATTCTTGCTTTTGTATACATGACGGAAAAATTGTTTTGTGAGTCTGGTGTTATTCATCCTCATTACGTGTCCAACTAAATTAACCCTCCTTTTACTGATCGTATCGAGGATTTTTTCAATTTCTTTATTTTTGTACTGGTCGTCATTTTTTCTGTATCTGAGATATCCACTTTCTGTTTTTAATGGTCCCAATATTTTTCTAAGTATCCTTCTTTAACTCTTCTATTTCGCATTTTTTTAAATGGAAAACATACATTCTGGAGCATAGAGATTTTTCGGCTTAGTTACCGTATTGTAATGTCGGATTTTAGTTGCAATATTTATTTATTTATTTATTTATTTATTTATTTACTAGCTGTACCCGGCATGCGTTGCAATGTTGTTGTTGAAGTGTTTTCTTTTCTTTTTCCGTTAACTGCCACTAAACTTTTGTAAAATGGAATTAATAATTGAGAAACGTTCATGTGAGCGTGCACTACAACTCACCAAAGTTTCATCACAATCGGATGAATGGTTTATGAACGCCTACGGGATTTTGTTGAAACGATTCGTGCGCTGTCACTCTTTTGTTGAATCAACTCATGTGACACCTATTGCAAAATGGATTTACTAATTATTCATAAACCTTTTCAGGAGTGTACATTACTCACTAAAGTTTCATCGCAATCGGATGAATTGTATATGAACGCTTATGCGGCAGATGAGCCACAACATGTATTAAAAGGAGGGGAAAAAGGTGCATACGTTGAGAAAATGGGTAAAAAGATGCAACCAAAATTCAATTAGGGGTGTTAATTTAATGATTTTATTTGCAAGATATTTTAATTTAAGCAATTTTATAGCCAAAAAAGTCAAGGTGCAACACTTAAAATTAGAGGTAGATGACGCCACTCATCTTCCCCTTAAGACAACAACAACAACAATCAATTACCTAAAATTCCTAGCTCTAGCGATCATGTAGCGGGTGGTGATCAGACATGAGGTCAACTCTACCGCTACCTATAGCTAGAAAAACTATCTACTTCTTTCCGATTTCCAAGGAGGATTTTCGATCGTACGCTTCAAAAGAATTACGTAAACACGTGATTGTTAGTATCTTTGGCTACCCCTGGAAGTGGGTGGACATCTAAGTTACGGGAATGATCTGTAATTTGGAGATTGTTTTGGTTTTATTTTCCCGCACCTAAAAACAGTCAAACAGTAACATTAGCTCCTTCTCCCCAAAGGCTTCCAGTAATGTGTGTTAACACGCATACCACTACAGCTTCTTTATTTGTGTGTCCACTTCTCTCCTATTCATCAACAACACGACCATCAGCATACAAACACTAGCATACGAGTGACCCACGGTTTCAAATACCGGAAGTCAACAGCTCATTCCTACCAATGCTACTGCTTTCAGTAAAAATTCAGACTTTCACGACCGGCGTTGAAATAGGAATCTCTGTTTCGCGGGCTTATAGGCCGTGTTCTAAGGACATTTTGTCGTCCTGACGTTTCGCTGAAGACTGCGTTCAGCATGTTCACAGGTAACATTAAGCGAGGTAAAACAAGTAAACAGAAGATATATAAATAGTCAACAACCCACACATAGAGGCTACCATAGCAACGGCGTACAACATAAAAGTAATGCATCAAGGACAGGGCTGCTCTTCTGTTGCATCTTCTCATCTACGACGGTCAATGAGGGCAGGCTTGAGGGGATTAAGGACTGGAAGCCAAGCTCTGTTCACACGTTCTGCTTCCTCCTTAATATTGAAGCTGTTAGTATGCTTCAGGATTTCAATGGCCTCCCTTTTCAGCCTGGCATGATAAGACACCGTGGTGGACAGAACTTCGGTGTCTCCATATCTTATGTCGTGACCTGCCAGTAGCGAGTGTGCTGCAACAGTGGATTTATCTGTTTGTCCCAGCCGCCTGTGTCGTTCGTGCTCCTTGAGGCGAGTGGCAATACTTATTTTCGTTGTTCCAATATATACTTGGCCACAATGACACGGGATTTTAAAAACCCCTGCCAATGGGTACAGCCAGAAAGATATCCAGCGAGCATTCCATCCAAGACGTCCAACTACAAGGGCAATGGGAGACAAGCAGACCCTGGCTAGAGCTTTCCTTCCATACATAAAAAAGGTCACGGACAGAATAGGGAGGCTACTCGAGTCCCATGATATAAATACCATATACAGGCCTACGCGAAAAATTAAGGACATGTTTAGGTCCGCTAAAGATAAGCGACATCCTCATACCGCAGTTGAACGCAGTCTTCAGCGAAACGTCAGGACGACAAAATGTCCTTAGAACACGGCCTATAAGCCCTCAAACAGAGATTCCTCCTTCTACTGCCTTAGGTTCGCAGGTCCCAGGTGCGGGTCAAGCCAACTACAGTAATAAGGAGTGAGCCAAATATGTGGGTTGATACCTGGCTATAGGTAAACCCCTTCGCGGATGCGGATATCCGCCGATAAAACCACGGATATCAGCAATTTTTTTGCCATGCGGAAATACAGTAGTTTGCATGGCTGTGCGGACAGTGGATAAGCTGCAGATAATGTTTGGAGTAAATTTGCGGGTAGTGTTTAGAATACAATCCGAACTTATTGAATATCATTAGCCTAATAGGACCCGAAAGTTTATGATATACATTTTTCTGTTGTGTTCTTTTTTTTTTTTTTTCATGACAAATGTAAGACTATGATTTACGCTTATCTCATTTAAATTATGTCATTAAGCATAATTAACACTCCGACCTGGAAAGGGTTGCAATTCTAGCTGTAAAAGATTCATTTTAAACAAACAGTAGCACATGCCATACATAGCCTATGGAAACGATTTTCTTCTCAGCCATCCTGGGAGTGGGTTTCCGTGGTTTCCCGTTTCTACTCCTGACAAATGCCGCGATGTTTCCTATCTTATGGCCACGGCCGCTTCCTTTACAATTCTCGTCTGAATTACAAATACACACACTGATACAGACCACAATAACACAAGTTAACAGGCAAATTCTGCGCACGCACATATAGCCTACACACACATACATGGGGCTAAATGAGCACAATATCCAAGCCCCTCAAATGAAACAACAACAACAACGTACTCCGGGACTTGAAGTAAGGTATCATTCCGGCATTTATCTAGAGAAACTATCACCGACAGTGGTGGCTACGCTCGCTAACCGGCAGTGCTAGGCCGTGGATCCAAGTTATCTGCTGGCTCAAACGCCATCGTTGGCTATCCTTGAAATGGTATTCCGTGGTTTCCCCATTTTCAGCTCTAGGCAAATGCTGGGACGGTACATTCTGACAAGCCACGGCCGCTTCCTTCCGCATCCCTGACCAGTTTCATTCCTCTTCATTAATTTCCCCCCAGGGGCTCACAACTTGTGAGACGTGGGTTGGCGACAACGGGACCCAAGCTGAGTTCGGCATTGCTTTCACTTAATTGTGCCGGGCTCCTCTCTGTTATCTTTCCTGTCGACCTCCCTTGGCCAACTCTTGTTATTTTCCGACCCCGACGGTATTAGGGTATCCGAGGCGTAGGGAGTCTGTCACTTTCCCGCCTTAATTGCCCCTTGTCTCATATTTCCTGATACCCTCATTCTTCGAGGGGTCAGACCTCTTGTATTCTTTTCATTGTATGTCCTGCCTTCTGCTCAAGGCCCTCAAGGAGGCAGAGTGTATGTAGCCCCACCACTTCTGGTGCACCCTGGATAATGCTACACCCTCAAGGGCTCATGGCTGGTGAGCTTGGGAGTTGGTGACCCCAAGGGATTCCTGAGCTGGGTCCAGTTTTTCCCCTTTTCTATTGCCTTTGGGGCGGTCCCTCTCCTCTTTCCCTTTCCTATCTGCCTTTCATGGCTCTCCTTCCTTCCAAGTCCCTCAGTCCTCATTTTTCGAGGGTTGAGGGCATTTCCTTTCCTCCTTTCTTTAATTTCTCTTATTCCTTTCTTTTGCTCTTATCTTTTTCTAGCCCGTAAGTTTTGTAGTTACAGTAGTTCTAGTTGTAGGTTTCATGGCATTATCATTCATTTTCTTTCTCACCCAAACAATTGGGGGCCGATAACCTAGATGTTAGGCCCCTTAAAACAACAATTATCATCATCATCTTCATCTCTCATTAACTCCTCTCATGATGTTGGCGTCAAGAAGGGCATCCGATCGTAAAACCTATGCGTCACATAGACTTTCATCGCATCTCATCCCACAAGGGGGGAGAATCAGGCTCAAGATAGCCACTGCCAACGCCAGGATTCGAATCTCTGATCTCCGGACTCCATAGCGAGCGCTTTAACGTGCACGCCTACACAGCGGGGTAGGGTTAAGAAGGCAGTGTTTGCAGAAAAATACATTATTCTGCAGAGTCAGGTGAGATGAAGTTCCTTTGTGCGCAAGCCCCACTCATTAACTTGGCTTGGCTCGGCTCGCATTACAAAAGCAAATGAAAGAGAACGCATCAAATTCTGTGTGAAAAGTTCGTCCGCTCTACTTCCTCCGTTTTCTAGCCGAGTTCAAGGCCAAAGGAAGTGAAACGAAATGAATGGTTATTAACATAGAAACAAAACAAACGCGTATGGGCGTCCATCAAGTCTCTTCCCACACCGAGTTGTAAGGAAGGGTCTCCTTGCATAAAGCAGGAAGGGACAGAATTAAACAGACACTTGGAAGAATGACGTGTGTGTTTCAAGTCTCTAATTTAGAGAGAAGAGATTTGAGAGAAAAGAGATGATGATGATGATGTTGATGATGATGATGATGATGATAATTGAAGACTGATTGCAAGAACCATATAATAACCAATTTTTGATTTTTTGGAAAATACGTTTCATATTCATATACGATATGTAGCTATGAATGCCCTCTATTGGATAACATTGTAATTGTCCACAGTTAATTCTTTTTTTTTTTTTTGGCGCTAGATAGCATTAAAAGTTTGGTTTGATTATTTTGAGTGCAAGACACAGATAATAACCGGAAATATCTATTGTGGGGTTTGAAGCCATTTTTCAGTGTTGCCTCAGTAAACAAACGTTCGGTGCTTTTCAGTCGGTCAACACGAATGTACCCAAAAGAGCTGGGTTATGCCCTAATCTTGAAAAAAAAACATGTGATTAATAAATACACTAGGATGACCAATTCTACATAATGTACATATTGTACATATTTTCACCTGTATTTTCAAACATAGATTGTACAGCCTAAGTGTAATGGATCTGATGATGATCGCTTGACGATCGAAACTGGTCATCCTAGTGTGTTCATTAATCTCATTTTTTTAAGGATTAGGGCATAACCCAGCTCTTTTGGGTACATTCGTGTTGACCGACTGAAAAGCACCAAACCTTTGTTCGTAAATATGTATTTCATGCACCCAGTCTTGAGCAGGGAGGCAAGAAGGAACAGATGTTGCTGCGTCCAGTTTGAAAAAGGTTATACGTAAGAAAGAATATATTTTTGTGACAGAAGAATGGTATTCAATAGTATCATCCGCCTCAAATAATTTTTCAGTTGTTTTCAATTGTAAGAGTTCAGACAGTCGCTACAACCATTGTTCAAAGAAATCATAACAAATTCGACAGAACCATTCAGTGTGAGTCGATATCGGAACTTTATTTATGAAGGAAGATGAGTCTCTGTTTCATTTGAACAGAATAATCTTATTTTGAGTAAGTTCTGTCTTTTCAAATCAAAGCACCTAAGGCCACAGTTGAATGTAACCAAAGCATATCACAATGCATTGCCCATGGGCGACAAAACTGTAAGGATATAATAAAGAATAACACAGAAATATGTACCACCAATGAATCTTACATCCAACAGATTGAATGAAGAAGTAGAAACCGACAGTGATGTGCCACATGTTGATTGCAACAGGAGGAAATGCTATTCATAATTAAGGTACAGTCTTTCTTTTTCAAATTTTAATTATAAAATTCCATAAATATGATTGTAAAACATAAATTTGCAGTAAATCGTAACGATTTTCATATAATAACTTGGAATTTTATTTTAAAATTATGTCGAAGAAACATGGCAGTTCAGAGTTGAACATAAACTGTGAATACTAAGAGCGACAATGGTGGTGGCAAAAATGAAAAAGCACTATATGACAGCTTCAAATATAGTGTTGTGTGGGTGTTGGGGGGAGAATGAGCAATTGGGCTATCAATAGTGAATGAAATGTTTTACTAATTAGGAAAACCTATGATAAACTCACATTTTGTTTAGGGCGGTCGGCAAAAAAGAATTGCACTTCCGGTCGCGCGCGACGGTAGTCTACCGCTCGACTGCGCACTTGGCTGAACAACTGAGCAAAAACATCGCCGTCAAGAACCGCTACTCCTCTGTCATCTAGCGAAGGATATCGTACCTTGAGAATGCCATGTGCCTTCTGTGCCCTTCGTATAACGATCAGAGGAGCTCAACGCGCGTTCTCTTCAATAGGACGGTAATCTACCATGGGCGTGACCGGATAAATGTTATAAAATGTACGGTATGTGATTTTTCTTTGCTTTTGTGTGAAAAATCAAGTTCTTTGGTACTTTAATGGCGGACTGTTCCACGACTTTGATCTGCCATTTGAATAGCAGATCAAACAGAACATATCTTCATAGCCTTATACTGCATGTATGGATTGAAACCCCACCCAGCCTTTATTGGGAATAATGTGTTTAAAAGGATCAAAGTGCCGAGTGGTAATTTGATCAGCAAGGGAGAAGGGGATGTATAATGACTGTATCTGAATGTCGTTCATTTTACTAATTTAAAAAGCACGTGGAAGGAAAAGCAGAGATAAGTCATGGTTGAATGGTTGGCGCGCGATGACGTAATCTGGAGTGCGTGTCTCACTTTCCCTGTCTGCGCGCGGCGATCGCTTCAGTGGGCCGTGAACGTGAACACTTGTCGCGTCTTCTCCGCCTTCTGCACTACAAAAACAAGCGGGGCGCCTAACAATATTGTCAACGAATTAGGTGGCCATGAACTGGAAAAGTGGGAGAATAAAAGAACGTTCGTATTTAGGGGTTGGTTCCTCAGTTTAGGGGCTGCGACAACGCGGTCATGTAGCCCCGTGTACTTTGGTGTGTGTAGAATCTGTCTGATAACCGGTGTTAATTGTGATGGCTGTATTAGTGTGTGTTATCTGTATTTTATTTTAGTAAGGACTGAATACGTTCGATTTTCAAGTAGTTCCAACTTTTGCCACCAAACGCCACCGTCAACGATCAACTAGTTCTGAACCTGGTTACTAGGTGCCACCGCAGTTGGCTCCTGGCAACGAACGTTGGAACCTAAGAGCGTTAGTCAAATCTATCCTATAATTTAGCTTCACCCAAGTGCAAATAGTGGAAGGTTCTTTTACATGCCATTATTTATTATTTATTTATCGTATGGCTTTTAGTGCTGGGAGTATCCGAGGACATGTTCGCCTCGCCTGAGTCTGTAGCTGCTTCCAGCAGACACCCTTATTAGGGTGAGCTATAAGTTCCGTTCAATTTCAAGTAGTTCCAACTTTCACCACCAGATATCAATGATACCTAGTGGTGAATGTTGGAACTTTGATAGAGCGTTCCGACGAAATCTAACCTAACAATTTTGCTTTACACAAGTTTAGTCTCTGAAAGGATCTTTTACTGCTCGGGTCTAAGCTGCGTGGACCTGAGAGGAATGTGCATCGCAGACGTTTCCTAAATTAGCATTTTTTCATTTATTAACACATGCTTTATTTAAGGCATTATTATTTATGTGTGCAGGTTCTGTGGAGGTGACGAGTGATGAGTAGGGCTTGGATTTTTAGGTGCTAAAAATCGGGAAAATATTTATTTTTCATGTACTAAAAATGCCTGAAATATGTGACCAAAAGTAAAAATATGTAATTATAATTCAGTTTACTAATGTGAATATAAACAATATGCAATACTCACGAATGCAATTTATGCTATGTCTCACTGACTGCTGAAGCATTACAATACACAAGGAGATACAACTTCAGGTTGTCAATAACAAAAGACCGACGATTATCGCGAAACACTTATTCTGAAGGCGCGAAATTGCGGCAATAAGTTTCTTGCCCTTGTTGTAACTTGAGATCGCTGTTCAGCCTTGATTGCTTTCCCACATTGTTGGCAGAACAGATCGCCCCTATTAGAAGTAACATTATCTTTAAATTCTACAACAGACGATAACTTGTAGTTTTTACTTTAGGCATCGTAGAACTGCTTACACTTCACAGTGCCATAAATGAACTGCATGTGAGTGACATTGGTTCCAGGTAGCTGGAAGGGGTAGGTTTAGCACGTAGTGAAGTATGACTATAGACAAGGGAATCCCCGGCTTTCACAGTGAGTGGCACGGGGCGACAAGATAAGAATAGCACAGCTGTAAGCTGACATTCGCTCTGCATGAAGATTAGATAGCTCACAGGTTCTTCCCTGTTGAAGTAACAGAGAACAAAAATTCAATAAACAAAGATCTAGCATACTGATTTAAAAAATTGTAAATATGATGCCTCTTTATTTGCTAATAAGTGAAAAGCAGGAATTTATGTATTTACAGAAAAAATGCTTAAAATATGTATTTACATAAAACAATATTTATTTACCTAAAAATCCTAGCCCTAGTGATGAGGTTTCTCGGTCCTTGTGTAGTAGGAACAGAAGCAACTATATTCGTCGGTGACTCACTCACTCATTCCCAACGCCACACTGGTTTCAGAAAAGACCCTATGTTAGCAGTATTGGAATAGACGACAATGTCAGGTAACACGGCGGGCTGTTGACAGGCTAGTCAATTCTCGCCTGCTCCTACCCTGCCTCTGCCCTTCATCCCGCAAGTTAGCAGAGCTTAGACGCGAGCAGTACTTGCCATAAATCTAAGACTTGGGACCGCCGGCTTTACTTCCCCTCCGAAGGAAGGCATACTGAAGGATTTTTAACGCTCTTAAAAAATCCGACGAATTCGGCCGGGTTTGAACCCACGACCTTGGGCATAGAAGTATTTTACCCCATATTATTCGCGTTGTTTGTAGATGAGTGTCTACATGGCGAATGGTTTATTACGGCCTGACGCCCTTTCTAACGCCAACCTAGTCACAGGAGTTAATGTGAGATGAAATTAGAATTGTATCTCTTTCCCTTATTATTCTCGTTATCAACGGAGTCGGGGATGAGATGCGAAGAAAGTCTTTGTGGCGGATGGCTTTTACGGTCGCATGCTCTTCCTGACGCCAACCAAATTGTTGAGAGATGAAATGAATGAAGGTGAATGAAACTGGGCAAGGATGTGGAAGGAAGTGTCGTTAGCCGATGATGCCCGGTCTGGGGCACCCCTTGCACTACCGACGACAACGTCCAGCTGATTGATGCACTCATTACACAGGACCGCCGAGTGACAGTGAACGCCATAACCGCCGTGGTCGGATTGAGCGTCGGAAGTGTGCACACCATCCTGAAGGAACGACTGCACTTGCGCAAAGTGTGTGCCTAATGGGTGCCCCACAGTCTTCAACCACGCCAGGAAGCATGTCGAATGGCCTACTGTCTTGGTCTTGGTTGGACGATTGATGCATGCTGCTGCTCGCTTTGTATCGTCACGTGACGTGCACGCGTGCCCTCTAGCGACGGGCTGTGACCTTCCACGCTCTGGTCGGAACCACATCTCATTACACACGCCACGATTAGCCGATGTCGTCACCGGTTAGTGCATTCCAGCCTCCGGCTCGTTACTTCTTGAACGCACCTTATATAATTATTATTAATTTCATCTCGCCGACAGCGGTAACTACGCTCGTTAACGCGCAGTTCTAGCAATGGGACCAAGCTCTCTGCGGACTCGGTAGACATGGGTTCGAGCCCTACTGGCGGCCGTCCTTGAAATGGTTTTCCGTGGTTTCCCCATGTTCAAAACCAGGCAAATGCTGGGACGGTACCTTCTGATAGGCCACGGCCGCTTCCTTCCACATCATTGCCCAGTTTCATTCATCTTCATCCATTCCAGCTCTTATCACGACGCGCAGGTCGCCCACGGGCGTCGACTAGAAAGACCTGCACTCGGCCTCTCAGGAGGCCACACGACAAAAAAAAGTACATAAAACTGGCGAAATCTCGACAGATGTTGATAAATATTTATGTTCGAACATAAAATAGTTATAATAATTATCGTCGAACATAAACAGTCGTATGCAACTCGCCTATAATGGTAATTAAGACACTCGTATGGAAATTAATAAAACTCGCATACGCTCGTTTTATAAACATACTCGTGTCTTAATTATTGCCATTATAGGCTCGTTGCATAATGTACTATTATATTTTAGTGATGTTTGTAGCCATACGCTAATTGAACAACAATAAAGAACTGTGAATAAAGCGCTCTCACTCTCTCTGTTAACAGCTGATGTGTGGCCCAGGCCCCCTCCGAGTTGAATGCACCCAGTGAGTGGGTTGTTTGACCTTGAAAGGACGACCACCAGAGTGGGCTCAATGGGCGACACGGACACAGCCGGCGCGACGCGACGTGCTTACGACATCCTCTGCGTGCTGTACCGTAACATATCATTGTCCTGGAATGAATTCTGCTACACCCGGGTTTCAACGAAAGCTTTAGTTTCATTTGTAGTTCATTTGGGACTTGTTGGTCATCAGCCCCATGCATAACCTCTGTTTCTGCGAACATTGTGGTAGCGTGAGAACAGTAACAGGGTAAATAATGATGATGATGATAATTGTTGTTTTAAGGGCCCTAACATCTCGGTTATAGGCCCAAAATGAGCTGGTACACACTCGAAGAAACAAGATGTTCAGTAAAGAACATATACCGTAGCCTACTGTCTCCTAAATGCAAGGGCATTGTTATAACCCTTTGTTCTTTTCAAGGAGTATAATTGAATGTTGGTTGTAGTAAATTGTTGAAATACAACGTGTTATACGGATATTAAACATGAATATGAGGTCCCCTTTGCTAGTGCTACCTCTGTACAAAATTTCATTCAATTCGGTTTCACCGTGTTTGAATTGATATGGGGAATCGATTTGCACACATACATGGCCGCTATCTGAAAACTATTAGGCTGATGACCTTGTAGTTCAGTCTTAAGATGCTTCCCACAAAAAGGTATGTTCTTGCAACATTTGGTAGAGATCAAATGATTAGATTGGTCGTAATTTGATTTAAGCTTTTTACATTTGGGTGGCCGCCATTACGTTTTCGTTAAGATAGCGGCGATATAAAATATGACACTGGAGTGCCCTTTGCTAGTTCGTTCAATTCGGTTTCAGCGTGTTTGAATTGATAGGGGGAATCGATTTGCACACATACATGGCCGCCGTCCGCAAATTATTGGGTTGATGACCTTGTAATTTGGTCAAAAGATTCTTTCTACATAAAGGTATAATGTTGCAAATTTTGGTAGAGATCAGATTATTAGTTTGGTCGTAATTTGATTTAAGCTTTGAACATTTGGGTGGCCGCCATTACGTTTCCGTCAAGGTGGTGGCGATATAAAACATGACACTGAGGTGCTCTTTGCTAGTTCTACCTCTGTACCAAATTTCGTTCAATTCTGTTTCACCGTGCTCGAATTGATAGGGGGGACAGACATTCAGAGTACACACACACACACACACACACACAGACTCACACATAGACAGACACACAATTTTTGGCCCGGTAATGATCTCATAAGTCTACTTTAATTTTTTGCAAAAATCGAAAGTAGGCTAAAAATGGAAAACAATAGAAGATTAAGAGAAATAGAAAACAAGGAAAGAAGTGCCCCAACCCTTTATTGAGAGACTTGGAAGGAAGTAGAGCTATGGAAGACAGGTAGGAAAGGGGGAAAGAAGAGAAGGTCCACTCCAGAGTTAGTGGAGGCAGGGGAAATCCGAATCGAACTCAGGAATCGCTAGGGGTTGCCAACTCCCGAACTCACCAGCCGTGAATCCTTGAGGGTGTAGGGGGCTACACACACCTTGCCTCCTTTAGGGCCTTGAGCAGAAGGCAGGAGATACCGCGAAAATAAAAAGAAGAGGTCAGACCCCTCGAAGAATCAGGAAAGATGAGGTAAGAGCAAATTAAGTGAAAGACTCCCTAGACTTTGGATACCCTAATGCCGTCGGGGGGGGGGGGGGGGGGGGGGGGGGGAGAGAGACCAAGAGTTGACCAAGGAAGGCCGATAGGAAATGTGAAAGAGAGGAGCCCGGCATAAGTAAGTGGAAGCATTTTTTATAGTAAGGCCTCGGATGCCGGGTGCAATCTTTGTTATTTGACACCCAGAGGGCAGCTTGAATGTCGAATTTTGTTGTTCCAATACGTTTCGCAGATGACATTGCCATCATAACAGATGATGAGAAAAAACTAGACATTGCATTACATGAATTAAATGATCATCTAAGGATAAAATGTAAAATGAAGATTAACAAAACAAAACCCAAGATAATGAAATGTAGTCGAGATGGTAGTCGGAACAGTAATGCATGGTTGGAAGGAGAAAGATTGGCTCAAGTAAATCTTTTCAAGAACTTGGGAAGCATTATTACTTCTGATGGGAGATATGAAGAGGATATTCGCTCTCGAATAGCCCAGGCTAAAGAAGCTTTCAACAAGAAGAGAAGTCTCCTGACATCCAAAGCCATATCCCTACAAGTCAGAAAGCACTTCATTAAAAGCTACATTTGGAGCATTGCGACCTATGGTTGCGAAACCTGGACATTATTGAAGGCCGACAAGAAACGATTATGTGCATTGGAAATGTGGTGCTGGCGACGAATGCTACGGATACCTTGGACCCTCAGGCTAACTAATGAAGAGGTTCTAAGAAGAGCCGAAGAAACCATCAATCTGACAGAAACAATCAAGAAAAGAAGAAATAATTGGATAGGCCACCTACTCCGGCATTCACAAAGGTGCATCACACTGCTTGAAGGGAAAATGGAAGGCAAGGCAGGAAGAGGACGACCATCAGCAGAGTTCTTTGATGACATCGGAGGAAGATGTGCGTACCACCTGATCAAACAGCCGGCTCAGGATGGAAGACCTTTGGACGAAGACATTCATGCTACCCACCAATCGCCAGTTTCAGGACAGAAAAAAGAAGAAGAGCAGCGCTATGAAAGTCAAGGAGGTTAGATATCTAAGCTCTTAGACACTATAGCGCTTTCTAGTAGAGAAAGGAGGAACTTTTGTTTTGGCAGAAAATCCCGAGATTAATTATGAACATGGCCTGCTGAATTCAAATGGGTTCTTTAACATGCCAACAATGTATGCCATTCGTGTCGTGATTTTTGCCCCGTTTCAAAAATCACTTACCACGGCCATGAGCGAACCTGCAAGCTTGGGGTTGGTAGTCCGACACGATAACCACTCACCAACCGTGGAAAGCGTTGGAAGCAATGCTGGACTCAGATGGCGTCCTGTGGTCGCCAACCCACGTTCCGTTAGTTCTGAGCCCCTGGGGGAAATAGGGTAAAGGATTGGGGTGGGTGCCCCGTGTATTAAGAGTCGGTACCATTCCGACATTACCCCGGGGAGATAAAGAACCTGGGGTAAATATTCACTCAGGATGGTCACTATCAGTGCTGGGATTTGAACCACCGATCTCCGGACTCGCTTTAGATCCTCTACTAAGGAGACAGTAAATACGAGGATGGGGTGACATTCCCGTGAAGCCATTTTGATCCATTGATAATAATGTACGAGACCAAAAATAGATTCTACTCAGGTCACCAGTCCCGATGTAGATTGCCACGGTGGGTGAGTGGATAGCGTGTCGGTCTACTAACCCCAAGATTTTAGGTTCGCTCCTGGCCGTGGTAAGCAATTTTTGAAAGGCGGAAAAAATACGACACGCATGTCATACGATGTTGGCATGTCAAAGAACCCATTTGAATTCAGTAGGCCGTGTTCATAATGGCAAAATTAATCTCGGGAGTTTCCGCCTACACAAAGTTCCTCATTTCTCTACTAGAAAGCGCTATAGTGTTCAAGGAGCTTAGATATCTAGCCTCATTGACTTTCATAGTGATTCAAGGAACAACGACATTCGACATGCAAGCTACCCTCTATATAGGTGTCAAATTACAAAGCTTGCACTCGGCACCCGAGGCCATACGATATAAATAAAAATAAATTAATAAATAAACCAGTCCCGATCGACGTGGGTGCATGTGTGTTGAATTTGCCTGTTATAACCTGTGTTTCTGTGGTGACTGTGGTTACCAGGAGTGTGGAAATATGCGGGGAAAATCCACGATCAAGATGTTCTTATGTATCCTGTTATGTCCTGGCATCTTCGAAAGTAAGAATTATTTACTGATTTTGAGAGGCCGAGTGCACGTCTTTGTAGTCTACGTCCATGGGTGACCAGCGCGCCGAGATAGGAGATGGAATGGATGAAGATGAATGAAACTGGGCAAGGATGTTGAAGGGCGTAATTATTATATTTTAAACTTTAGAATTAATCTATCAATGCGGATATCAACAACCATTTTGCAATAATGGCAAATGTATTAGCATTCTACCGCCGGACCCGTGGTCTTGGGGTAGCGCGCCTGCCTCTCACCCGAAGGTCCCGGGTTCGATTCCCGGCTCCGTCAGGGATTTTAGAAACTGACGTGAGGGCTAGAGCTGGGTGCACTCAGCGTCGTGAGGGCAATTGTGTAGCTGTCTGACAGTGAGGCAGCGCCCCGGTCACGAAAACCAAGATTAACGGCCGAGAGACCCGACGCGCTGACCACGCGTCACCCCAATATCTGCAGGACAAATAGCTGGGCAGCGGTCGCTTGGTAGGCCTAGGCCCTTATGGGCTGTAGTGCCAGGGTTTATTATTATTATTTGTATTCTACCATTGAAATAGTACATTTACCAATTTAATGACATAACTGCCTTCATCTACCTACCAGTTATCCACCATAAAATTTCAGAAAGTTTGATTTAAAGTTATGGAAATGTTCGTAAAAAGTGTATGAATTACGCTTATCTCTACTTAGTATAAAACCAAGTCCCCGATTCTTGGATGTTACGTGTAAACACGAGAACCACTGGATGGATTTTGATGCGGTTTTCACCATTCTGTAAAGAATATCTCGAGGATGATTTGTGAAGAAAATAATTTATTTTTGGTCAAAGGAAGCCGAGCTGTAACGATTTCAGTGGAAAAGTCGAAAAAAGTACTTGGCGTCCGAGCGCTTTGTGAGCTTACGCTGGGCAAACCGTTAAAAATATCTAAATACTATGAGTGTAAGAATTGTTCAGCATGAAAAGTTCTACAAAAAAGTCCCCGAGAGCATATATCTATCTTTAATACATCGCCCACTATAAGTGTTTTTACGTTTTAATTTCTTCCAACAGTGTGCATTCAACTACTGAGGCGACAGTTTACGAGCTAGCTAAGGGCGAGTCTATCATCCCTGTTACAGCCTATCTAGCGGGCGAACCTATTTCCCCTGATACAGCCAGCAGCAAACCGTTGAGTCGTGTTGAGTTAAGACTTCTGAGAAGGTTGGTTGTGTTTGGAGTTTCCCTGGAAGTGCAACTCGGGGTTTCTTCATTTCTTCATTTAAGATTGGACGGATGGGGGATTTGAGTTTCATTCACCTTGCCATTCCCTGGAAGTGCAACTCTCATTTCGCCAGTGAACTTTTCTTTCCGCAAAATTCACAGTCAATTTAAGATTGGACGGAAGGGGTATTATATTATATTAAATTATACTGATTGGCGTATAATCTCTACTTAGTATTCAATATATCGTCCACTATAAGTGTTTTTAGATTGAACGGAAGAGGGATTTGTGTTTCATGCACCTCGCCATTCTTAAATTACGTCTGACAAGAATTTGTTGCACATGCATCTCCATGATAATATAATTAATAGTCCAGTCAGTGATTTTAACCCATCATGCCGAGACGTAAAACGGATATAGATCGAAGTGCATTGACATCGTAAAGCAGCGCTTATCACGTAATGCATTCACAACTGTTCCCGGGCGAAGCCGGGCCGGGTTTCTAGTTTCTTATATATTGCTTTACTTGATCAACACAGAGTATTTATTAGCTTCTTTGAAAAGATTCCAAGACCATCAAGTCAGAAGTACAGTACATGGCTATAAAAACTGGATTCTGTTAATGTTCCTGTCAATTGCCGTAGGGCTATTCATTAACGCGCTCGTTAAGGAAGTAAAGACATTTACCTGCTTCATCGAGCGATTTGTTCACAGCTTAATGAGGTGAAGTGGTTTACTGCTCCAATGCGTTTCTGTTCTATTCTGACATCTTCAAGAAGAACCATTACTTTCCGATAATGTAGCCGTAAAAACTATTAAAATAAAAAGAAATATTGCGTTTATTACTAAAATCAAACACAATCATTGAGTCTCGGTGGTTCGCGCTGGATGGGGCCCATTCTATCTCGATCTATATAATAACTCGGACTTATGAAGTTATACTTTTGTCAGCGCTCATCTCTACTGTACTTAGTATAAAACCAAGTCCCCGATTCTTGGATGTCACGGGTAATCTCAAGAACGTCTGGATGAATCTTGATGCGGTTTTAACCATTCTGTAAAGGATATCTCGAGGATGATTTCTGTAGAAAATTATTTATTTATGATCAAAAGAAGCCGAGCAGTAACAATTTCAGTGAAAAAGTCGAAAGAAAACCTAGCTTTCGAGTGCTTTGTAAGCTTACGCTGGGCAAACCGTTAAAAATATCTAAATACTATGAGTGTAAGAATTGTTCAGCATGAAAAGTTCTACAAAAAAGTCCCCGGGGGCATATCTCTATCTTCAATACATCGCCCACTACAAATGTTTTTAGATTGGACGGAAAGGGGATTTGTGTTTCATGCACCACGCCATTCTTAAATTACGTCTGACAAGAATTCGTTGCACATGCATCTCCATGATAATATAATGAATAGCCCAGTCAGTGATTTTAACCCATCATGCCGAGACGTAAAACGTATATAGGTCGTAGTTCATTGAAATCGAAAAAAAAGCGCTTATCACGTAATGCATTCATAACCGTTTCCGGGCGAACCGGGGAGGGGGGAAAGTTGTTACTAAGGAATAAAATCAAAACATTAAGTTAACTGCCACGTTCACAAACAATAAAGTCCAAGAACGGACTGATTTATGTTTAGGCAATAACGATGATGATATGATGATAAGTGTTGTTTTAAGGGGCCCAGCAACTAGGATATCAGCCCCTAATGATTTGGGTGGTGAAAGAGGAGATGAGAATGAAAACTATTAACTAATACTAACCATAGACTTACATACTAGAAGAAGAAATGGTAAACAAATAAAGGATAAGGCAAATAAAGGACAGGAAGAAAAGAAATATCCTCAACCCTCGAAAAATGAGGATTGAGGGACTTGGAAGGAAGGAGAGCCATGAAAGGCGGATAGGAAAGGGAACGAGAAGAGGGCCCGCCCCAAAGTCAGTGGAAAAAGGGGGAAAGCGGACCCAGCTCAGGAATCCCTCGGGATTGCCAACTCCCGAACTCACCAGCCGAGAGCCCTTGAGGGTGTAGCAATATCCAGGGTGCACCAGAAGTGGTGTGGCTACACACACCCTGCATCTATAAGGGCCTTGAGCAGAAAGCAGGAGATAACCTGAAAAGAAAAAGAAGGCTCACCCCTCGAAGAATGAGGGTATCAGGAAATGAGACAAGGGCCAATAAGGCGGGAAAGTGAAAGATTCCCTAGGCCTCGGATACCCTAATTCCATCGGGGTTGGAAGAGAACAAGAGTTGACCAAGGGAGGTTGACAGGAAAGATAACAGAGAGGAGCCCGACACAAGTAAGTGGATTCAATGACGGACTCAGCTGGAGTCCCGTGGTCGCCAGCCCACGTCCCACAAGTAGCCCCTTGGGTGGTAGGCTATAACGTGGCACCGATATATACCGTAGTTCCCTAAACTTCCTCATTAACGACCGGATCGCTTTTGGTACTGTACCCGATACCTGGTTGAGGCTATCGGCTACGCCAGTTGTGATCGAGCCATAGTTGAGATTTGTGGGCAAAGAAGAAAAGATAGCGCTCAGATCGAGTCAAGAAGAATGGTAGGAAATGACGTAGGAGGCCGAGGAAGAAGAAGGCACTACCCTTCAAGCATATGGAATTATGGGAGAAATACTGGATTATTATAAAGATCAATATGGAATAAAACATTATTTAACCTCAGAAGAGAAGGAAATATCAAGAAATCTTAATGGTGATAACTTGAAGAAAGGCAGACAACTCCTTAAGTTATGTTATAACTTAATTGCCGATATAATAGTGGTCGAGGTTATAGCTGTGACGTATGACAGTGGAAGGAAGGGGAAAGTCACGTGACAGAGCCGGGCGAGACAGCCGAACGGAGTGACACTAGCAGAACGAAAGTGGTATTCCAGCAAGTCAAGCTGAGCGGATCAACTCGTGCAGTAAGAGAATCAGTTAGCAAGGCAGTGCAGCGCAGTGGTAGGAGTTGGTGGTTGGACGGCACGCCATCTGGAAGGCAGGTTATACAAGCCGTGAACGTGAGAGAGAAAGCCGGTGTTCAGGCAGATGACTTTTCAACATCGCAGTAATAGTTATGCGAAACAGCAATGCTTTTCCAAACTTACAGTTTATCAAAGCAACACGCAGCATTACGATAAGATTGAGAACATTATTTGAGCTACATTCTCAATGCAGAACAGCACAGCGAAGCGGCATAATGAGGCCAGTATTCAACCTCGCATTATACAAGGACAGTGAGGCGGAACGTGTCGTGCTGTGGCCGACATTTTACAAGCAGGCGATAGTCAAGCAGCTGAACATTACTTCGACATTTTGTCAAGCTTAATATGTTTGGACTTGTGTTTCGACAGTCCAATTGTGCAGTCCAATTGCAATTATACACTTCTATTGTGGACTTTTAAATGGACTTGAACATATTTCAGCGGTATTACGGCATATTTTATGATGCATTTCAGACCGAAATATTTAAGGTGACCATGGGGTCAGTCCAACATTATTGCTTTTGGCAAGTGAAAAGTTATAAGCGTATGCACTTTGTGAACAGTGGCACGTGCAGCATTATAGTTGCATATTATGAACAGTTATGAAATATCTCAGTTACGAACACAGATACAGGGTGTTTGACAAATCAGTACACTTTTCTAGATAATTTATTTTCTACCAGTGAAATTCAGCCGCTGTGGAGATTAACATTTTTTTCGTATGCCAACCAAATAGTTTATGGGACAGTGGCGTGACATATTCGAAGAGTATGGAGTACTCTACATTTTTGAACTTTTGTGGAAGAGTTTGGACAATATCCGTGATGGATAATCTTCAGTTCATCATGTCGGGCTAGGCAGATACGGAGACGTGATGGCACCACAGAGCGATGGATTCAGTTCCTGACGAAGAGGATATACAACATCAGATTCACTTGGAATATGAAGTCAAGCGTTAGTTCAGTGGGTGATACAGCGTTTTCGTCGATCTATCGAGAAATTTGTGACACACACAGGGATTATCGGCGATCTTTGAACTATATTAACATCTGGAATATGAAGGTATTGTAAGAGTTATGGCATTCCTGATATGATTTTTCATGAACACTGGGCATACTTGTATATATTTCTAGTAGGAGTTCTACTATTATTTTTCGACATGGCTTAGATACTTTATTGCTCCATTTGCTAAAATATGGTGTTACCATATGATATGGCAGGCACAGTTATACGACGTTCTCACCATTGGTTGACTTTATTAGACAGAATTTTCGTCTTTATATTTTTTCTGTGAGGATAGTATTTCTTGATTATGGATGGATATATTTTTGTGGCGAGTGTTTCGAACTCGTGATCTGCAATTGGATAATTTAAATTATTTCGTCAGTTCATTGCATACTAGCGAGTATGTATAATTCATCAGTAGGGATTTTTTGTTGGATTGTTTGGTGATATTAAAATTTTATTCACTCAAGTGAATGCATATCGCTTTTATGTGACAACTAGAGTCTTGTTGATTCCAATCTTGTACACTCACTCATCAGTCTACGAGATGGGGCCTGTTGCATTTAGGCGATTGTGTGGTTGCACTCACCTTACCCATCGTTTAGGGCATTATCATGATAGTCTACGGGGCAGGGCCTGTCGCTTTAGGCGATTGTGTGGTGGCACTCACCTTACCTGCCAGTCGAGGGCCTCATTTTATCATCCGAGTGTACTTATGATCCTAAGAGGATTAAACAAGAAACTACTAGTCACACATTAGTCGAATTTTGTTAAATAAATTAAAAATAAATGTCAGCAGGGTTACATTTTGTAATTCTTGTTTTGCCAATCCAATATTTTGTTGCAATACTCTTTTGAGAGTATATTCATTTAACAGCTGATACTTTTGATACTCTTTGTGAGTGATTTGATACCTTTGAGAAGGATTTCAAGTAATTGAATCTTGTAAGATGAATCATTTATGGTCAGAATTTATTTTGAGGCAGATCAGTATTAGATATTTTTGATGTGAGATATTATAACACATTGGTGTTTTTCTTTTAAGTAAATCTTGAGAATCTTAAGAGAATTTATGCTCTATTTGAAAGCAGATCTTGAATTGGATTACGATTACTAAGGTAATTTTCCTTATTGTTTAAGAAGTTGTCTAGATATGATCAGATTAATTACAGTTCTTGGAGATTGTGTGCGTTAATAATTTGAAGCCAGTTATATATTTTTGTGGATCATGCAACGTGATTATGTGAAGTATTTTTGATAGGTATTTTTGGAAGTTGCCAAGTGGAAGTTTGCAATATTGCCAATGAGTATTTTGAGGCAGACATGAGGTTGTTGAACCCAGTCTAGCATATTTTTGAAGATTCATGCTGTGCTCTGAATAGTTATGGTGTTATATCGAATAATTATGGTGTTATATGGATTAATTATGGTATTCAAATATGGTATTTGATAAAGTGAGATTATATGGTGAAGTTTTGGATAGTGAGATCCAACGTGATTTTGTGAAGGGAATATATTATTTTGGCATGATAATTAAATACGAGATATAACTTGGAAGTGATAAAACTGTAAGACAACGTTCTATAACCTATATGAAACAATTTTTTAGGAAATTAAATAAATAAATAATTTTGATAATCCAAGATTTTCTGATAATAATTTATAAAGTAATAATCTGAAGTTTAAGCATATTAATGATCTGACCCGATGAATAAAAAATCTAAATAACCAGACGAATTGAAATTTAAATAAATTGATAAATTAAAATTTGAATAAATCGATGAATTAAATAAATTGATGAATTAAAGGTTGAATAAATTAACTGAATTAAATAAATTAATAGGTGATTAAACAGCTGATGATTAACTGAATTAGAAGGTGATAATTAATTAAAGAAGCTGAGGATTAATAAAATGTAAATGGATTTAAATAAATTTAAATAAGAAATATGATTTAAATAACTTGATGAATTGCAACTTGAATTAATGAATTAAACAATTTAAATGGATGAATTGAGGTGATTTAATCTGAATGAGATAATGAAATGAGATTGTGTGGATAATTGAATAATATAATGAGTTGATGAATATAATATTTATTTAAATGATTTGATGGTAATACATTAATTATTCTGACTTGAATATAACGAATATTGGGATGAGAACTAATGTGAGAGATATTTAATTTTGATATGATAATGATGATGATAACCAATGAATAGTGAAGTTTTCTTTGATTCACAACCCAGCAATAATCAATGACAGTGTAAATATAGTGTATAAATTAATTGTTAGATTTTTAGGAGCATTTATTGAGACTTCCATTATTTGAATAGTGCCATATAAACCATGAAAATAAGTTGATATTAGAATATATGTGTTATTAGGATATTTTGTTAGACAGATTCATATTTATTGACATCCACATTCCTGATGTTAAATTAAAGAAAGGTTAGGTCTCAGGGATCACGAAATGTCAGTGACGCAAAGACATAGTGCTACGGTGGCCCTGAGAACCCAAGCAAACTTTAGTAAATTTTTATATTTTATGTGGATGAAATATACTTTGAAATAGCACAGAGATGGTTCATTTTGAGGACAATGACAACCTAACGTTCGCATTCGACCATACTCTTAGGTAGGGTGTGTGTTTAATTTCTCTGTCTGACTATCAAAGTATAAATAAATTTGGTTTTATCTTAGTTGTGATCTGATGATGATGTGGTTTTCCCAATCCTTTCCTTTGTCTTAATTAAGGCTTAACCAGGAAGGATGTGGTTTGCTAGGGGTTCAGTTGATGGCGCCCATTTCTATTTGTTAGTTTTATTAAATTTAACCCCGTAACGACCCTGGTGATACTTTATCTCGTGTTACCCTCTGCTTTTGTGATATTTCAACTGAATTTCCGACACATTCCTTATTTGACAATCTGGTCGTAATGAAATGCAGATTAAAGTTGAAGAAACTGAAGAAAAGTCAAAAGCCAAAAAGGTGGGCAATAGACAGACTGAAAGAGAAGGATGTAAACGAAAGATTCAAGAAGAGTATAAAGGAAGGACTAATGAAAAACCCTAAGCAGCCTTCAATTGCAGACGAATGGGCACTTTTGAAGAATGAAATAACAAAATCCACAGAAGAAAACATTGGTAGGAAAGAAAGAATAGGTAGAAAACCGTGGATCACTCAGGATATACTAGAATTGATGGATGAAAGGCGGAAACACAAGAATGTAAGGGATGAGAAGGGGAAAGCAGAATACAGACGTCTGAGAAATGAGGTTAACAAGAAGTGCAAGGAAGCGAAAGAAGAATGGTTGAAAGAGAAATGTGCAGGTATAGAAAATTGTCTGAAATTAGGTAAAGTAGACACAGCTTATCGAAGGATTAAGAATACTTTTGGGGAAAAGAAGACTAAGTGCTGTAATATTAAGGACACAAATGGAAAGCCTCTAACAGATAGGGAAGAAAAGGTTGAGAGATGGAAAGCTTAAATAGAGAGTTTGTATAAGGGAAAGGAGATTGAGAATCATGTAATGGAAAGGGAGGAGGAAATTGATGAGGATGCGAAGGGAGATTTAATATTGAGATCAGAATTTGATAGAGCTTTGGAAGACTTAAGCCGGAACAAAGCACCAGGCATAGATGATATACCGATTGAGTTGCTACGCTGCATAGGAGATGAAGGTCTGATCAGGTTATTTCACTTGGTGTGTAGGATTTATGAGACAGGTGAGGTACCCCCTGATTTCAAGAATAATGTAATCATCCCTATGCCAAAGAAAGTGGGAGCTGACAGATGTGAAGATTACCGTACAATCAGCTTGATTACTCATGCTTCAAAGATCCTGTCTAGGATAATTTACAAGAGGATTGAAAGCCAGATAGAAACGGAGTTGGGTGAAGACCAGTTTGGTTTCAGGAGAAATGTAGGAACAAGGGAAGCTGTACTAAGTCTTAGGCTGATTTTGGAAGGTAGAATAAGGAAAGATAAGAGAACGTTCATGGCTTTTGTAGACTTAGAAAAGGCTTTTGATAACGTTGATTGGACTGAATTGTTTGACATTTTGAAATCGATTGGAATAAAGTATAGGGATAGGAGGGTGATATACAATCTATACAGAAACCAGACAGCAGTCATTCGAGTTGAAGGACATGAGAGAGAAGCTGGTATTCAGAAAGGTGTAAGGCAAGGCTGCAACTTATCACCCATACTTTTCAATCTTTACATTGAACAAGCAATGAAGGAAATTAGAGAAAAATTTAAAGTGGGAGTGAAGATTCAAGGAGAAATAATTTAAACTCTGAGATTTGCTGATGACATAGTCATCTTGGCCGACAAGCCTGAGGATTTGAATGAGTTTTGAATGGTATGGACTCCGTCTTACAGAAAGAATTCATGATGAAAATTAATAAATATAAAACAAAAATACTGGAATGCAGCCGAAATAAATCAGAAACCTCTATGGAGATCAAATTGACAGGTGAAAAGTTGAAGGAAGTAGAAGACTTCTGTTACTTAGGAAGTAGAATAACCAGTGATGGACGAAGCAAAGAGGATATAAAAAGTAGGTTGGCTCAGGCAAAGAAAGCTTTTCTACAAAAAAGGAATCTGCTGACATCGAATATAGATTTAGGTATTAGGAAGTCATTTTTGAAAGCCTTTGTCTGGAGCGTGGCGCTCTATGGAAGTGAAACTTGGACTATTGGTGCAGCAGAAAAGAGGAGAATAGAAGCATTTGAAATGTGGTGTTACAGGAGAATGATGAAGATCAGATGGGTAGATAGGGTTACAAACATAGAGGTATTAAGACGAGTGGGAGAGGAGAGATGTTTCTGGCGACTGCTAATGAAGAGAAGAGATAGGTTGGTAGGACACATACTAAGACACCCAGGAATAGCAAGCTTAGTTATGGAAGGAAGGGTCGAGGACAAGAACTGTAGGGGTAGACCAAGATTAGAATATGTTAAACAGATTGCCTCAGATGTAGGGTGTGGTAGTTATGTAGAGATGAAACGATTAGCTCAGGACAGGGAGGCATGGATGGCTGCATCAAACCAGTCAAAAGACTGAAGACTCAAACAACAACAACAGTTCATTTAACTCCACTCTGGCCTGGGAAGCCAGGTATGCGATGTAATGGCAGATGGGTCATCGCATCCCTCGGATGAACGGGCACAGTACTTATAAGTCCCTCGGAACAAATTGGCCCGTGAGTGAGAAACTGATGCTGGCCACCAGGCCTACCTAAAGTTCAATGACAGCTTGCAATGCAGAAGAGGGTTGGGAAGGGGCGAGAGGGGGCGAAGGAAGAAAGGCTGCCTCTTGTGACAGATTTATAACAGAGAGGTACAGTCAGCCAGTGGTTCCCAACATGCCACTTATTTACCAGTCACATAAAAGCAGTGAGGACTACCGCAAAGATATGAACAGTGAATATTACATTCGTTGGTTAAAAGAAAAGTTGATCCCTAATTTGGAACGTAACTCAGTGCTTGTTATTGACAACGCATCGTACCACAACTCACAGAAAGAATGGTTGATTATTAACAGTACAGTGCTGAACTGTATCGTCATATTTTCGATACAATATTATTCCACTACACGTATTAGTGTCATGTAATTATTCTAATCACCTAATACAGTTTGTGAAGCCTCCGTGGCTTAGGCGGCAGCACGCCGGCCTCTCACCACTGGGTCCGTGGTTCAAATCTCGGTCACTCCATGTGAGATCTATGCTGGACAAAACGGAGTCAGACAGATTTTTCTCCGGGTACTCCGGTTTTCCCTGTCAAAATTTCATTCCAGCAACACTTTCCACTATCATTTCATTTCATCTGTAACGAGTGAAATAAATAATGGTTGTTATCGTGCGAGTGAGTGAGTGAGTGAGTGACTGACAGTTACTGCGGGAACAGAGTGTACTTCTGACGACTGACGGGTGACGCAGCGGACAGCACCCAGCAGGTTGAGAAAAGCAGACTCTCACTTCAGCTTACTACTTGCTTTTCACAAGTGCCAATTAGTTCTGAGGCAGTTATACCTGGGTGGCCTTGGTTACCGATACATTCCATGTCTGCGTGGAGCCAGAGCTTTCCCAGCACGATCGTGCGAAAATCGCGCCCAGTCTAGAAATTTTCCTCGTGACAATACTGTTCTGTACATACAAAACAAACCTAACCTGGGGCTTACGCCACAGACCCCGTTCCTTCTAGTGCAATCAGTAATTTTCGTTCAGACAGCGATCTAACCAAGTAGTGATCAATGGTTTCGTCCAGACCAATGGTTTATTTCGTATCACCTTGCCACGGTAGGTGAGTGGATAGCGTGTCGGTCTATTAATCCCAAGATTGCAGGTTCGCTCTTGGCCGTCGTAAGTGATTTTTGAAAGGCGGCAAATATACGACATGCATGTCATACGATGTTGGCATGTCAAAGAACCCATTTGAATTCAGTAGGCCGTGTTCATAATGGCAAAATTAATCTCGGGAGTTTCCACCAAAACAAAGTTCCTCATTTCTCTACTAGAAAGCGCTATAGTGTTCAAGGAGCTTAGATATCTAACCTCCTTGACTTTCATAGTGATTCAAGGAACAACGAAATTCGACATGCAAGCTACCCTCTGGGTGTGAAATTACAAAGCCTGCACCCGGCACCCGAGGCCATACGATACAAATTTAAAAAAGCCCCAAATACTCCAGGTAAAGACGGTGCTGGGCGCGATTTACAGGACACCCCCAGCTCGAGGCACAGCGTTGTCAACTCTCCACCGTAGCCACTAAGAGCAAGCAGCGAGACTGGACTGTACTGCGTGGAGGAGAAGTAAAGCCGGCGGTTCCATGTCATAGATTTATGGCATGAAAAGGAACCTTCCACTAACTGCACTTGTGTGAAGCCGAAATTTGTCGTTTAGGTTTGATTACTGCTCATAAGTTTCAACGTTCGTCACCGGGCGTTGGTTGCGATGGTATCTAGTAGTAGCCAAGTTCACAGCTAGGTGTCGTGGACGGTAGCATTTGGTAGCGAAAGTAGGAACTACTTTAAATTATCGTCTGCAATCCTTGCTTGAATTAAAAACAGATAACACACACTAACACAGCCATTACAATTAACACCGGTTATCAGACAGATTCTACACACACCCAAAGTACTCGGGGATACATGACTGCGTTGTCGAAGCCCCTAAACTAAGGAACCAACCAACCGACCGTGCAACACTGGAGACCTGACAAGCGAGCCTGACTCTGAACCCCACATCTGTGATTCCAATTTCTCGCTAAATTGTTTTTCTAGACTTGAAATTTTCCTTTCATTCGGAACTTTTCAACGTAAACAGCTGACATTTTTAGATGTAATTCCTCCTTATGTGGGTTATATTTCAGCACGGCCGTTTTCCAAAATTTACAATAATTTACATTTATTTTCTAAAAATCCTGTGTCAAAGTAAGGAAAGACTTTTCGAGAACAACTCTGAAAAAAATCGATTAGTTCCTGTCAGCAGTTACTGATAATAACAAGGTAAATGTTGTTGTTGTTGTTGTTTGAGTCTTCAGTCTTTTGACTGGTTTGATGCAGCTCTCCATGCCTTCCTGTCCTGAGCTAATCGTTTCATCTCTACATAGCTACCACACCCTACATCTGAGGTAATCTGTTTAACATATTCTAACCTTGGTCTACCCCTACAGTTCTTGCCCTCGACCCTTCCTTCCATAACTAAGCTTGCTATTCCTGGGTCTCTTAGTATGTGTCCTACCAACCTATCTCTTCTCTTCATTAGCCATCGCCAGAAACATCCCTCCTCTCCCACTCGTCTTAATACCTCTTCGTTTGTAACCCTATCTACCCATCTGATCTTCATTATTCTCCTGTAACACCACATTTCAAATGCATCAATTCTCCTCTTTTCTGCTGCACCAATAGTCCAAGTTTCATTTCCATAGAGCGTCACGCTCCAGACAAAGGCCTTCAATAATAACTTCCTAATACCTAAATCTATATTCGATGTCAACAGATTCCTTTTCTGTAGAAATGCTTTCCTTCTTTTTATATCCTCTTTGCTTCGTCCACCACTGGTTATTTTGCTTCCTAAGTAACAGAAGTCTCCTACTTTCTTTAGTTTTTCACCTGCCAATTTGATGTCCATAGAGGTTTCTGATTTATTTCGGCTGCATTCCAGTATTTTTGTTTTACATTTATTAATTTTCATCATTAATTCTTTCCTCAAGACGGAGTCCATAGCATTTAAAAACTTGTCCAAATCCTCTGGCGTGTAAATATAAATATAAACCTGGAAATTAACTTGGGTAATATAGGACATTGCGGAGTCCCTTAATCTCATGTAATTTGTTTTAGGTGTAGGGAATAACACCCATTATAATTTGGGCACAATTATTGTGTTAGCCGACTGGAGCATTTAAATTTAATTTTTCAAGGCAGCACTGAAAAATGGCGTCCAACACTATAAGTTACAAATGCACATAAAACACTACAATAACATAACATACATTATTAAAGAAAGCTTTCCAGTGGGTCAACACAAGTTGCACATTAGGCGGGAAGCAAGTATTGCATGCCCTAACCTGAAAGAAATAAGATATTATCATTTAGACTTTCACGGCCCGTTATACTATTCATAATGTTGAATCTTGGGCTTATGCCGTGTATTATTATATTAAAATTCGACACGTTTCGAAACCATGTCTTTCTTCGTCAGGAATAATCTGAAATACGACAAAAGATTGCTAAGAGAAAGCAACAAAGAACATATAAAAGGTGACCAAAGATGGACGCCATTATAGCCCCATGTTAGGGACATCGAAATGCAGCAGTGCATTACTTTCTGAGGGTTCTGATAATAGGTAGCCAGGATTCACTGAGATTGTAGCCGGTGTCGCGGTTGAAATTATCTGGGTGTTTACGTATTTCAACCGCCTCCCTGATGATTCTGGGGCGATATTGCTTTATACGGGCAAGAACATCCACTCCTTGGAACATGACATCATGGCCAGGTGTTAAAGCATGATCAGCAACAGCTGATTTATCAGGTTGAAGGAGCCTAATACACTGAGTTCCCTGTACTTGTGGCAAGGTTTACATCGGGCAGACTTCGAAAACAATATGCACTCGCATTAAGGAACATAATAGATGTATCAGGCTCCTTCAAACTGATAAATCAGCTGTTGCTGATCATGCTTTAACACCTGGCCATGATGTCATGTTCCAAGGAGTGGATGTTCTTTCCCGTATAAAGCAATATCGTCCCAGAATCATCAGGGAGGCGGTTGAAATACGTAAACACCCAGATAATTTCAACCGCGACTCCGGCTACAATCTCAGTGAATCCTGGCTACCTATTATCAGAACCCTGAGAAAGTAATACACTGCTGCTTTTCGTTGTCCCTACATGGGGCTATAATGGCGTCCATCTTTGGGCACCTTTTATATGTTCTTTGTTGCTTTCTCTTAGCAATCTTTTGTCGTATTTCAGATTATTCCTGACGTAGAAAGACATGGTTTCTTTCGAAACGCGTCGAATTTTAATATAATAATACACGGCATAAGCCCAAGGAATAGTATAAGATATCATTACAAACGAACACGCTTTTATGTTGAAACATGGGGCACTTAATTGGATGATATGTTTAGAAAGTCAAGCGTTCATCTTCAGATCCTGTTCACTTGGGCTTAATTTTCTCGAGTTCACAAACCCCTAAATGAATCTATAACAAACCCACATATTTAATTTATCGAACTGATGCGTGATGTCACATCACAAATGCATATCTATACTAATATAATAAAGCTGAAGAGTTTGTTTGTTTGTTTGTTTGTTTAAACGCGCTAATATCTGGAACTACCCCTTGGATTAGAAACATTGTTTTTGTATATGATAGCCAGATTCAAGAGGAATAATTTAGGCTATGTAGCATTAAGCTACATACATCTCTCAGGTAACCTTAAAGATTGATTTTTATTTAATAAGTCGGAAGAACAAGCGCTCCCGAACAGCTTCAATAATACCTAAGATATTGTTGCCTGGCAATGCGGGCTGCATCACGTCGCCCCTACCAGTGTTCTGGTGCAGAATTGCGAGCTGCTTATAAATAGCAGTCACAGGGAGTAATTAGTGCAGGAACAATTCAAACCAAACACTCATCTTCAAGGCATTAATCACGACACAATGGTCCATACAGAAAACAATCAATTTTTACTCCAACCTGTCAGCACAGATATTCCACTGATATCACTGCCAGAATTACTAGCTAACATTAAAAAGTTCAATACCTCCACCCTCACTCTTTTACTCCACATATTTAACACCATACTAATTTTAAGACATTTCCCAACTGACTGGAAAGTAGAGAAAATAATTTGCTTTGCTAAGCAAGGGAAAAATCCACGGAAACCCAGTAGCTACCATCCGATCAGTCTTCTCAGCCATTTATCAAAATTGTTCGAAAAAATATTACTCACAAGAATTAAACCTCACATTAACGACGCACTTATTCCTCACCAATTTGGTTTCCGGACTCAACATTCTACTACACAACAATCACTGCGAGTTACGGAATACATTACACACGGCTACCAACACAACCAACATACGGTTGCCCTGTTCTTAGATATTCAGCAGGCCTTTGACAGGGTACACCACCCATGTATCATAAATAAATTAATCAAATTAAACATCCATCATACCTACATTACAACAATACCTCTCTAACAGACAATTCTACACCTCAATCAACAATGCAAACTCATCCTACAGAAACATTCAAGCCGGCGTAGCTCAGGGCAGTATAATTGAACCTCATTTATTCCTGGTGGCAGTAAATGATATCCCATTATCGGATCTTACATCCACCCATGTCTTCGCCGACGACACAGCAAGTTTAGCTAAATCAAGAAACTCAGCTCTTGCCATTAGACACCTTCAAGAACACGTAAATGAACTACAAACTTGGCTCACGAAAAATAAAATCCAAATTAACATAAACAAAACCAAAACGATACATTTTACACTTAAATACGTCCAGCCACAACAACATATCAGAATATTCAACAATAGCTTCCAGTGGGCCCCAGAAATCAATTACCTAGAGATCACACTAGATAGACGATTGAATCTACAGACACACATCAACAACATTATTTCCAAAGCCAAAAGAAACATTAAACTTCTATATCCTATGATTCACCATAGATCCAAACTCTCCACAAAAAACGTTAAATTAATATATACAACACTCATTAGGCCAGTCATGACATATGCCATACCAGCAATAGGCTTTATGTCTATTACCAACATGAGTCTACTACAATCAATTCAAAATACAATGCTCAGGATGGCCCTAAAAGCCCCTCGAGACACTCCTATTCGAGACCTACATATCAGAATAAACACTCCATATGTACTAGAATACCTGACCAAACTGACAAGAAAATATTACAACGCAACTCAACTACATCTCAACCCATATGTAAACACACAGGGAGCTTACGAACCCGACAGACATGACACTAGGAAACGAAGACCAAAATATATATTTTTAATAAAATAAATTTTACAAAACAATGACGTTTAAACTCCACATACACCCTCTGGGACGGGGTATGTCTACCTCAGGTGCTTCACTATTATGGAGGGACATGCCGCGCCCCACAGGCCAAATTAATTAATCGATTGATTAATTAAATTAATAATTAATCATGAAAATAAGATAGTCTACAACAGCTCAGTTAGTACGCTATGAACCACGTTACAAAAATGACTACTAGCAACGCCAAATAATCAATCAAAAACCCTTCTCACCTCTCAAAGGGCCGTTTTTAACTACACATAGGCAAGACATCAGCCAATCATCAACAAATAGGCAAGTCATCAGCCAAATCATTTCGGCAGAGATTTTAAAGCACATACAGACTAGCCTGGCCTGTTCGCCATCTCTTGATGAATACAGTACTTTTGCATCTGTCAGTTGGCACAGGCTAGAGTAAAAGGTGGCTTTTCACCGATGTCTCAGTCTCACTCATGGCTGTGATTATATGGAAGCTACTGAGGTATGGGTGGTGCTTAGTAATGGCATTCGGGGCACAGTCAGTGCCTGTGAATGCTGTGAAAGGTTCAACTCATAGGGTTAGGACTACTGTTCTGACTCAGTGAGGAAAGCAATGGCAAACTACCTCACTCCTCTTCTTGCCTAGAACGCCTCAAAATAGCGCTGCCTTGGGTTTTTGTGGGTATCTACTCACATAACGTAACGGCAGTACTTTTTGAGGATCCAACCAGCCTTCGGGCTGACTACCTAACAGACAGACAGACAGACTAGCCGGGCGCCTATTGGCTGCTTCAGTTCAGAGCAGCCAATCAGCGCAGACTATATGCAATTTCAAACTCCACGCTACAGCGGCACACTATAATTAACAATTACATATCAGTATATAGTTTTATCCATCCTGCGGCCATGCGGGGTGCCTGCCCGGATGGTCGGCCACGGCCGACTTATTCGGGATGGTGCCCTGTGGGTCGCGGGATCGGTGAAGCGACTGAAATTCAACCCAGTCATATCATTCAAAACCAAAGCGAGGCTTATTAAAACAGTACTACAATTAAATACACTCCAGGTCTAACTAGCTTAAATTATTCATTTCACAAAATTATTATCACACTGAAGCAGCTGCTGAAAGTCGCCACGGAAGCCATTATAAGCGAACACATTAAGGCATACTATCTAGCCAGTCAGTCAGTAAGACAAAGTTTCGACTAGTCATCCACCAGAAATTATCAACAGAAATTCAAACTCAACAAATTATATTATAATTATTAGCGACAGACAGAGCTCGCGCCAGACTAATATAATAATTAATTAATCTAATAACACAAAATTAAAAATAATAAACATTTATTCCACCCCCCCCCCCCCCCCTTTCTATTTAATAACCCAGGCAAAGGAGCGCTTAGTCGCACCGTGTACCTGGTATCCAAGCGTCGCTGACCTGCTCGCAGTCAGCGACTTCATTCAGTGATTAGGTAATTAGTGCAAAAAGATTTCTTAGGCCCCTTAAAACAGTTATCATCATGACAATAGTATGCCTCTGTATAAGGGCGATGGTGTTGGTGCAGTATACTGAGGTTATCAGCTACAATAAGTGTTGGAGCTTTCCGATCCTTATCCTTGAGCGCTCCAGTTCTGTAGTAGTATTAATTATCATCCATAAAGCAAATAAATCCACCGGACGAAGCCGGGCACTACTGCTAGTTAGTGATGTGTTGCACTCTACAATGTATTTCCCTAATTTCAGTGGCTAGCATTCTTGGCTGTCTCTCCGGAGGTTAAGTTTCCAGAAGATCAACTCCATCCTGAGGAGAGTTGGAACGGGGTACACTCAGCCCCGTCGGGCTAAACTGAGGTGAGGTTTGTTCGATTCCCTCCTCAGCCATCCCCGTGATTAGTTTTTCGTGGTTTCTCACTTCTGCTCCAGTCCAATGCTGGGATAGTTCCTTAACTTAAGGCCTTAACAGCGCATCCTTCACAATCCTCACCTCGTGACTATACAATCGCTGTCGTTTCTTAAACACGTATTCCTAAAATGGCGTATTCATGAAATAAAAAAATGTTCAGTAAAGAACATATAGCCTACTTTCTCCTAAATGCATGGGTATTGTTATAACTCTTTGTCCTTTTCAAGGAGTATAATTGAATGTTGGCTGTAGTAGCTTGTTGAAATACAACGTGAATATAAGGTGCCCTTTGCTAGTGCTACCTCTGTAAAAAATTTCATTCAATTCGATTTCACCGTGTTTGAATTGATACGGGGAATCGATTTGCACACATATATGGCCGCTATCTGCAAACTATTGGGATGATGACCTTGTAGTTCAGTCAAAAGATGCTTCCCACAAAAAGGTATTTTGTTGCAAAATTTGGTAGAGATCAAATGATTAGGTTGGTCGTAATTTGATTTAAGCTTTTAACATTTGGGTGGCCGCCATTCTGTTTCCGTCAAGATGGCGGCAATTTAAAAGATGACACTGAGGTGCCCTTTGGTAGTGCTACCTCTGTACCAAGTTTCGTTCAATTCGGTTTTACAGGATTAGAATTGATAGGGGGAATCGATTTGCACACATACATGGCCGTCATCCGCAAAATATTGGACTGATGACCCTGTAGTTTGGTCAAAGGATTCATCCCACATTAAGGTATGTTGTTGCAAAATTTGGTAGAGATCAATGCATTAGGTCAGTCGTAATTTGATTTAAGCTTTGAACATTTGGGTGGCCACCATTAAGTTTTGGTAAAGATGGCGGCAATATAAATCATGACACTGAGGTGCCCTATGCCAGTGCTACCTCTGTACCAAATTTCGTTCAATTCGGTTTCACCGTGTTCGAATTGATAGGGGGGCCAGACATTCAGAGTACACACACTCACACACTCACACACACACATACAGACACACATTTTTTGGCCCTGTGTAGATCTCTTAAGTCTACTTTCAATTTTTTGCAAAAATCGAAAGTAGGCTAATAATGTATTGTTATATTTCGCAAGCGTCGTGAACCCCATTGATTGTAACAGTGGTGGACACTCCTCGGGCAGCGGGTGTCGCTACTTGCCCTCTAATTCAGTGTAATTGTTACCACTTGTTCTCGCCTGGCCTGCGGGTCGATAAACACGAGACCAGAGCCACATCCGGCCCGCGAGGCCTCGTTACGTAACTCGCTCGGTCTTCGCACAGTGGCTAACTGCTACCTGCTCTTTAACTACTGGTTTCCTACGACCGATGGAAGTTACAGCACACATTGATAGCCTACTTATTACAGTATTGTTATTATTATTATCTTTAATTTCTCATAATTAGGGCCCGGATGTTGATGCAGTAAAAAGTTTTAAAATGCACTTAACATTTTCAAAAATGACTGTAATAAATGACCTAAAAATCGAAAAATGCACCATAAAATGGACAAAATGATCTTATAATAATAGACTAAACTCACCAATATTTCAAAAAATTCGACAAATGCACTATAAATGGAGAAAATGATCTTATAATAATAAACTCACCAATATTTCAAAAATGACATCTGAAGCTCAAACTGAAAAGGCCAATCAAAATAGATTTCTAGCACTTATCAAAAGGTTATGTTCATAGCTACTAGCTTCTTCTTTACTCTGAGAGACTTACTCCTTCATATAAAGCTGTGACATGACTAAATTGGAAAAAAAGACCTTGAAAGGTCGATTTCTCTAAAATATGACCGAAAAATCCACCAAACTTTAAAAATGCTCTTAAAAAGGAAAAATAGCAAAAAATGCAAAAAGATGAAAAATAAAAATGACATATTTGAAGACAGGATGGCCCGTCCGGAGTTTCTATGTACTTCAGCATTGTTTTAGACGGCTCAGTAAAAAGATGACATGTCATCAACATCCGGGCCCTACGTCATAATTATGGTACAACTCAGTTTACAAGGTACGGATTTGTTAATCAAGTACCCTGTAAACCTATTACTGGGATAACCTAACGTATCCAGCAGCACTGCTTTCTGTATTCTGGCAATCAGGTGATTCATTCTCAGTTCCTCCAAAGCCATTGCCAACGTCTTTGGAACAACTCCCGTGGAAGAGATCACCACTGGCAAAATCCTCACGCATTTTAATCCCCATAGTTTTCGTATTTCTTCCGCCAACGGTGCGTACTTGTTTGTCTTTTTAGCTTGGGTAATTTGCATATTTTGGCTAAGTGGGACAGCAACGTCTATCAAGTAGGCCTTTTGCATTCTTTTATTGAGATAGACAATTTCAGGTCGATTGGCCAAGATTTTCTGGTCGGTTAAGATAGGTCTATCCCAATAAAACTTATAATGCTCATTTTCAAACACGTTTGCAGGCTGGTAATTGTAGTACACAATGCTCGTATCCAGAAGTCGAGATTTTATAGCTAGCTCTTGATGTAAGATCTTAGCAACATCATTGTGCCTCTTGGTATACTCTATACCAGCCAGCGTAGAGCAGCCACCGATGATATGATCGATGCACAGTGGGTCAAAATCGAAATCTAGGAGGACAAAATTATTTATTTTCATAGTTAAAAAATCGAAATTTATTACTTCAACAACATTCTCAAATAATTGCCCCTCACTATTCTGGGATATAAACGCATCTTAGTGTAAATCTGTCACCACTGTTCGAGCAGTCTGAATTGGGGGGTGAATGTAAGTGGCTGTGGTTTGGTTGTCTTTGTGGTTAGTTTGATGCTTTAAGATGGAACATGCAGCTGAAGGTATGATCTTTGTAACGTGTTTCAGTTATTAATGGGCGTAATTATTACGTAATTTTAGCTATATTTGCATTATATAATATTTAACTATTATTTTAAATCATATTTTCACTTAGATTTTTAGTATGTCGCGTCACTCTGCGTCACTTTCTACTTAATATTAAAATGCAGATCAAGTTTTGTTGTTTACGCCTGTTATAAGACTTTTTGCATCTTTTTGCAACTTACTTAGTTATTTTACGTTTTAGAAGAGGCTGCGCAACCAGTTCTCACACGTTTACAACTGTTTGAAACACTGGGTTCGACGATTATGTCAAACGTGGAACTTTGTGAATTTGTTAAAAGTAAATTAGAGGTATAAAATTGTTCTGAAGAGATAACTGAATGCTGTATCCAACTCCTAGTCATAGGCAATTTCTTGCATGTGTAGACGTAGCTTAAAAATGTCTAAACTGATGTTTATTATGAAGTAAACAAATTACATACGTTGCTTTCACTCTAAATTCATGATTAAAAAATAAAAATAATTTTGTCCCCCCCAGATTTCGATTTTGACCCACTGTGCGATGGTTTCCAGCGCTGAGGTACATCTACGACATCGTTCATCTGCTACATTCTCTTTAAGGATGTGCTTTCTATAATTTTTTGTTGCAATGACACGATCCCGTATTATTACTATTATTATTATTATTATTATTATTGTTATGAGTTAAGATTCTGTCAGTGGCGTTTCCTGACTTTTTAAGTCGAATGAACAAACAAACAAGTAAATAAATAAATAAATAATAGTACATAATGCAACAAGCCTATAATGGCAATAATTAACACACGAGTTTGTTTATAAAACGAGTGAAGCGAGTTTTATAAGTTCCATACAAGTGTCTTACTTACCATTATAAGCGAGTTGCATAAGACTGTTTATGTTCGACGACAATTATAACTATTTTATGTTCGAACATAAAAGTTCATAAATATCTGTGGAGATTTCGCCAGTTTTATGTTCTGTAGTCTACTGAACAGAGCGCATTGGACGGAGAGAATACCTTGTAATCGACCACGGCGTCCTCGAATGCCCCACTATGACACTATGTAGCCACTCAGTGAAAATTAAAATAGGAGGCCATGGAAGTCAGCGCAGGTGCGATGCTATCCTTACCTAATTGGTCACACAACTGTTTCTAGCTCTGATTGGTGGGAGAAACGGTTTCATAATGAAAAATAGTGTTATAATGACCCTCATTAAGATACAGTTTTCTGACATATTATATTTACATTTCGACATCGTCGATCATAAATGAATAAATGAATAAACGAATTAATGAATAAATGAATAAAGGGGTGAATAAATGAATAAATGAATAAACGAATTAGTGAATAAAAGAGTGAATAAATGAATAAACGAATTAATGAATAAATGAATAAAGGAGTGAATAAATGAATAAATGAATACGCGAATTAACGAATAAATGAATAAATGAATAAAGTAGTGAATAAATGAATAAACGAATTAGTGAATAAAAGAGTGAATAAATGAATAAACGAATTAATGAATAAATGAATAAAGGAGTGAATAAATGAATAAATGAATAAGCGAATTAACGAATAAATGAATAAATGAATAAAGTAGTGAATAAATTAATAAACGAATTAGTGAATAAAAGAGTGAATAAATGAATAAACGAATTAATGAATAAATGAATAAAGGAGTGAATAAATGAATAAACGAATTAACGAATAAATGAATAAATGAATAAAGGAGTGAATAAATGACTAAAATAATAAACGAATAAAGGAATAAATGAATAAAGGAGTGAATAAATGAATAAATTAATAAACGAATTAGTGAATAAAAGAGTGAATAAATGAATAAACGAATTAATGAATAAATGAATAAAGGAGTGAATAAATGAATAAACGAATTAACGAATAAATGAATAAATGAATAAAGGAGTGAATAAATGAATAAATTAATAAACGAATAAAGGAATAAATTAATAAAGGAGTGAATAAATGAATAAATTAATAAACGAATTAGTGAATAAAAGAGTGAATAAATGAATAAACGAATTAATGAATAAAGGAGTGAATAAATGAATAAATAAATACACGAATTAATGAATAAAGTAGTGAATAAATGAATCAATGAATGAACGAATTAATGAATAAATGAGTAAAGGAGTGAATAAATGAATAAATGAATAAACGAATTAGTGAATAAAAGAGTGAATAAATGAATAAACGAATTAATGAGTAAAGGGGTGAATAAATGAATGAATGAATACACGAATTAATTAATAAAGGAGTGAATAAATGAATAAATGGATGAACGAATTAATGAATAAATGAATAAAGGAGTGAATAAATGAATAAACGAATTAGTGAATAAAAGAGTGAATAAATGAATAAACGAATTAATGAATAGAGGAGTGAATAAATGAATAAATGAATGAACGAATTAATGAATAAATGAATAAAGGAGTGAATAAATGAATAAACGAATTAACGAATAAATGAATAAAGGAGCGAATAAATGAATAAACGAATTAATGAATACATGAATAAAGGAGTGAATAAATGAATAAACGAATTAATGAATAAATAAATGAATAAAAGAGTGAATAAATTAATAAAGTAGTGAATAAATGAATACACGAATTAATGAATAAATGAATAAAGGAGTGAATAAATGAATTAAGTCGTGAATAAATGAATAAATGAATACACGAAGTAATGAATAAAGGAGTGAATAAATGAATAAATGAATAAACGAACAAATAAATGAATGAATGAATACATGAATAAACGAATAAATGAATACCGGTAAATAAATAAATAAATAGTAAGGTCCGGTGCTTCGAATTTCACTTAATAAGTAGGACCCAATCACGTGAATAACGATCACGTAAACGTAAAACCTTCCATCCTTTCTTCCTTCTTCTTGCTCATTTGCCCTGTGTAAAGACGAGTTCAAGGCGTGCGAGTAATACAGACTAAAACATTATTTTAGGGCACATTTGTCATCAGTGTTAAACAGTTAATAATAGCAAAACTTCAGACGAACTTAATGTATACTCCTGTATGCAGCGATTAATTTTGGTCGAAGTTTAATATTATAGGAGGATGTGGTATCTCATCCTCAAGACGCACCCGGTGTGATCGTGTCTATCGAAATCTGATATCACGAGGTTCATAGTTGCGTTCTTGTGCAGATACTTGCAACATTTTATTAAACTGTTTGACTTGTAGCAATGTTGAAAAAACCTCTTGGCTCTGGAAATATTAGCAAATTCATCGCTTATAAACGGAGACTTGTTTTAAGTGTTACAAATGTAAGGTGCGTGCCAAAAGTAACGAGCCAGAGGCTGGAATGCGCAAATCGGTGACGACATCGGCTAATCGTGGCGTGTGTAACGAGGTGTGGTTCCGTCCAGAGCGTAAGAGGTCACAGCCCGTCGCTAGAGGGCACGCGTGCACGTCACGTGACCATACAAAGCGAGCAGTAGCTAGCATCAATCGTCCGACCAAGACAGTAGGCCATTCGACATGCTTCCTGGTGTGGTTGAAGACTGTGGAGCACCCATTGGGCACACACTTTCCGCAAGTGCAGTCGTTCCTTCAGGATGGTGTGCACACTTCCGACGCTCAAACCAACCACGGCGGCTATGGCGTTCACTGTCACTCGGCGGTCTTGGGTAATGAGTACATCAACCAGCTGGACGTCGTCATCGGTAATGCAGGGGGGTGCCCCAGACCTGGCATCATCGGCTAACGACACCCGTCCTTCCCTTCCCTGAAGCACTTGTGCCACGCCTTGACCCTTGCAAGGGACATGCAGTGTTCGCTGTACACTTGTGACATTCGGCGATGAATGTCTGTTCCCCCTACTCCTTCTGCTGTCAGAAACCGAACAACACCTCTTTGCTCTTCGTTTGACGCCTATATGTCACTATTTTCAATGCGACTGGCAGCGTTGGACGATTGATGCATGCTGCTGCTCGCTTTGTATCGTCACGTGACGTGCTCCGGCTCGTTACGTTTTGAACGCACCTTATATATTCCGGCCCGTGACATGGTTTCGAATTACACTATCTACAAGTACACATAGGTCATATTTTCTGTTCTGTATTGCTAGAAGTGGAAAACTCTTTCAATCTCATTGCGTTTATGCATATTTTGTAATAGAGTAGCAGCTGGAACTCATGAAGTTACAATGTTTTCTACAATGAAACTTGGCAAAAATAGCGTCAGAAATGCTTATAGATTAACAGACCACCAGTCACAGTTTCACTTCTCAAATACTCCTTCTTTCGTCCAACAAAATGAAGGTGTGTTCTTAGTTCTAAGATGAAGGAATACTCTACTAGGCTAAGAAGAAAGCTCGCCAGAGTTAGGAACCACATGGTCCAAGGCAGGCGCGGATTCAAGGTGGGGGATGGTGGTCACGGGGGTCATGACCCCCCCCTCCCCTTTCCAAACGGAGACCATTTTTTTTGCAAACTCAAAAAAACGAAAACACAATAACCAGACAAATAAAACTTCATGAATTTTAACTGAAAACAGTTTTTTTTTTCATCTTATTCAATACTGAAAATATCTCTTTATGTTCGACCCTGACTATTATATGTCAGAAAACTGTACTATAATGAGGCTCATTATAACACTATTTTTCATTAAGAAACAGTTTCTCCCACCAATCAGAGCTCAAGAAACAGTTGTTTGACCAATTAGATAATTAGATGCGCTGAGTTCCACCGCCTTCTAATTTAAATTTCACTGCCTGGTCTAGTGTCATAGTAGGGTAATCGAGGAGGCCATGGTGAAATACAACGCATACTCTGCGTCTCATGCGTTCTGTTCAGTACATAAAACTGGCAAAATCTCGAGAGATATTTATGTTCGAACATAAAATAGTTATAATAATTATCGTCGAACATAAACAGTCGTATGAAACTCGCCTAAAATGGTAATTAAGACACTCGTATGGAAATTATAAAACTCGCATACGCTCGTTTTATAAACATACTCGTGTCTTTATTATTGCCATTATAGGCTCGTTGCTAAATATACTATTATTGCAATTATTAGGTTCTGTTGCAACTGTACATATTTTCAACTTCATACATGTTATATAAAAACGATTAAATAACAAAATCAACTCGTCTTTTAGCCAAGTTTTGAGGTGACGGAGAGTTGAAAAACTTCTTTCTGCAGTGGCTACACTCACAGGGACGGACGGATGGATGGACGGATGGATGGTTGGATGGATGGATGGATGGATGGACGGATGGACGGATGGATGGACGGATGGATGGATGGATGGATGGATGGACGGATGGATGGTTGGATGGATGGATGGATGGATGGATGGACGGATGGATGGACGGATGGATGGATGGACGGATGGATGGACGGATGGATGGTTGGATGGATGGATGGATGGATGGACGGATGGATGGTTGGATGGATGGTTGGATGGATGGATGGATGGACGGATGGATGGACGGATGGATGGTTGGATGGATGGTTGGATGGATGGATGGATGGATGGACGGATGGATGGACGGATGGATGGTTGGATGGATGGTTGGATGGATGGATGGATGGATGGATGGATGGATGGATGGACGGATGGATGGTTGGATGGATGGATGGATGGACGGATGGATGGACGGATGGACGGATGGATGGACGGATGGATGGATGGATGGATGGACGGATGGATGGATGGACGGACGGATGGTTGGATGGACGGATGGATGGATGGATGGATGGATGGATGGATGGACGGATGGATGGATGGATGGATGGATGGATGGATGGATGTCCTTGTCACACTCATCACAATTGACACCAATCGAATCGGGGATCTTGCCACCGTTTTCAACAATGCGCTCCCGTTTTGCGAACCACAATTCGTACCAAAAATTTTTCCCGACGTTCAAACTGCAAGCTTGGTTGGCAATTTTAGCTATGACTTTTTCCCTTTGTCGGTACCTACTCGACTTGCCGAAACTGTAACGTACCTGGATACTTTTCCAGAAGCTCGATGTGAAAGTCGCAAATCACGCCGTTGTAATTTGTACGAATATTTTTGGTGCGCTAAACGCATCAAATTTCTTTCCATGTAGGTTGCAAAACATTGGTCTGGTTTTGTACGTTTGGTTATTTTGTGATTGCGTTTTAGTGATACCATTTTTCTTAACATTTTCGATTCTCTGACCCCTTCCAAAGCCAAACTCTAGATCCGCGCCTGGTCCAAGGGGCCTCAACGAACCAAAAAGAAGAAGGTGGGTTCGTTTTTCCTAAAATTTCAACCATTGTAGTTTTGTTTGATTTAAAATTCAGAAATAAACAAGTAGTTCCGTGAAGAACCAAATAGCCTATTTTCATATATCCTACTAATAGACTATTAATTGCCTCTATCAACATACAAATTGTCAGTTTGATTGCTGTAATAGATTCGTAGATATTGAGAACCGTCTAAACATTTCGGATGGTCGCCCATGTTGGATTTTAATATATGTAGGCCATACAGTTATGTACTATTAGATGATGATTATTGTGTATGTTCATTATGCAAATGTTGAATTTGATCACATGATTAGAACACAAGAAATAAAAACTCAATATTCGGGATTCGCACAGCCGCCATCTTGAGGTTACGTAAAGAATTGAACTAAATTAGATACCCGTGCATTACAATGTGTATAAACATTTGCTGTACGAAGTTTCATTCCGTTTGGATCATTAAATCAAGAGAAAAATCGATTTAAAAATTTCAACTTCGCTTGGCCGCCATGTTCGTTTTGTAGTTAACCAGTTTTTGAAAGTCTCATAGATGAACTTCCAGTGATGCTCTTTATCTCCGTACAAAATGTCATGGTGATACTGGTAATAGTTTCAGAGATGCCGGTGAAATATTTCGCACAGCCGCCATCTTGAGGTTAAGTAAACAATTGAACGAAGTTAGATGCCGGTGCATTACAATGTGTATAACCATATACTGTACCAAGTTACATTGCGTTTGGTTGGTTAAATCGCGAGGAACGTCTATTTAAAAAACGCAACTTCGCTTGGCCACCAAGTTGGTTTTGTAGTTACCAGGTTTTCCAAAGTCACATTGGTGAACTTCTAATAGTTCCCTTTATCACCGTACAAAATTTCAGGGTGATATCTGTAATAGTTTCGCAGATATAGAATGCTGGTTGAATATTTCGCACAGCCGCCATCTTGGATTGGTGAGCCGTAATAACATTTGAAGGGTACGGTCAGGGTCGCCCGGAATTGTGCTATTAACTTACCGAGTTTCATTGAAATCGCTCCGGCCGTTTAGAAGTTATTACACAAAAATCCTCACACACACATACACACACACACACACACACAGATAGACACACGGACAAAAGGTGATCTCAAAAGCCTATTTTTTTTCATGAATGAAAATAGGCTAAAAAGTGTAGGCCTATAATCTATTTGTAAACTTATGTTTTTTTATTTTCGGCCTGTCTAGATTATTTGGTATTGCATCAGGCCTTGTCCGTAAAAAGATTGCCCATGTTTGCCCTATAGGAGGAACGTAACACAATTTATCTCACAAACAAGATGTTCAGTAAAGAACATATAGCCTACTTTCTCCTAAATGCATGGGTATTGTTATAACTCTTTGTCCTTTTCAAGGAGTATAATTGAATGTTGGTTGTAGTAGCTTGTTGAAATACAACGTGCTATAGGGATATTAAACATGAATATGAGGTGCCCTTTGCTAGTGCTACCTCTGTAAAAAAAAATCATTCAATTCGGTTTCACCGTGATTGAATTGATCTGGGGAATGGATTTGCACACATACATGGTCGCTATTTGCAAACTATTAGGCTGATGACCTTGTAGTCAGTCATAAGATGCTTTCCACAAAAAGGCATGTTGTTGCAAAATCCGGTCAAGATCAAATTATTAGGATGATCAAAATTTGATTTAAGCTTTTAACATTTGGGTGGCCGTCATTCCGTTTCCGTCAAGATGGCGGCGATATAAAACATGTCACTGAGGTGCCTTTTGCTAGTGCTACCCCTGTACCAAATTTCGTTCAATTCGGTTTCACCTTGTTTGAATTGATAGGGGGAATCGATTTGCACACATACTTGGCCACCATCTGGAAACTATTGGGCTGATGATCTAGCAGTTTGGTCAGAATATGCTTCCCACATAAAGATTTGTTGTTGCAAAATTTGGTAGAGAGTAGATTATTAGGTTGGTCGTAATTACATTTTAGCCTTTAACATTTGGGTGGCCGCGATTACATTTCCGTCAAGATGGTGGTGATATAAAACATGACACTGAGGTGGCCTTTTATAGTGCTACCTCTGTACCAAATTTCGTTCCATTCGGTTTCACCGTGTTCGAATTAATAGGTAATCGATTTTGACACAAAGATGGCCGCCATCCGCAAACTATTAGGCTAATGACCTATTAGATTTGTCAAAAGATGCTCCCTTCATAAAGGTATGTTGTTGCAAAATTTGGTAGAGATCGGATGATTAGGTTAGTCGTAATTTGATTTAAACTTTGAACGTTTGGGTGGCCGCCATTACGTTTCCGTCAAGATGGCGGCGATATAAAACATGACACTGAGATGCCCTTTGCTAGTGCTACCTCTGTACCAAATTTCATTCCATTCGGTTTCACCGTGTTCGAATTAATAGGGGTAATCGATTTTGACACAAAGATGGCCGCCATCCGCAAACTATTAGGCTAATGACCTATTAGACTTGTCAAAGGATGCTCCCTCCATAAAGATATGTTGTTGCAAACTTTGGTAGAGATCGGATGATTAGGTTAGTCGTAATTTGATTTAAAATTTGAACGTTTGGGTGGCCGCCATTACGTTTCCGTCAAGATGGCGGCGATATAAAACATGACACTGAGATGCCCTTTGCTAGTGCTACCTCTGTACCAAATTTCATTCCATTCGGTTTCACCGTGTTCGAATTAATAGGGGTAATCGATTTTGACACAAAGATGGCCGCCATCCGCAAACTATTAGGCTAATGACCTATTAGATTTGTCAAAGGATGCTCCCTTCATAAAGGTATGTTTTTGCAAAAATTGGTAGAGATCGGATGATTAAGTTAGTCGTAATTTGATTTAAACTTTGAACGTTTGGGTGGCCGCCATTACGTTTCCGTCAAATGGCGGCGATATAAAACATGACACTGAGATGCCCTTTGCTAGTGCTACCTCTGTACCAAATTTCATTCCATTCGGTTTCACCGTGTTCGAATTAATAGGGGTAATCGATTTTGACACAAAGATGGCCGCCATCCGCAAACTATTAGGCTAATGACCTATTAGATTTGTCAAAGGATGCTGCCCCATATAGGTATGTTATTGCAAAATTTGGTAGAGATCGGATGATTAGGTTAGTCGTAATTTGATTTAAGCTTTGAACATTTGTGTGGCCGCCATTACGTTTCCGTCAAGATGGCGGCGATATAAAACATGACACTGGGGTGCCCTTCGCTAGTACTACCTCTGTACCAAATTTCGTTCTATTCGGTTTCACCGTGTTCGAATTAATAGGGGCAATCGATTTTCACACAAAGATGGCCGCCATCCGCAAACTATTAGGCTGATGACCTATTAGTTTGGTCAAAGGATGCTGCCCCATATAGGTATGTTATTGCAAAATTTGGTAGAGATCGGATGATTAGGTTAGTCGTAATTTGATTTAAGCTTTGAACATTTGTGTGGCCGCCATTACGTTTCCGTCAAGATGGCGGCGATATAAAACATGACACTGAGGTGTCCTTTGCTAGTGCTACCTCTGTACCAAACTTTGTTCAATTCAGTTTAACCGTGTTCGAATTAATAGGGGTAATCGATTTTGAAACAAAGATGGCCGCCATCCGCAAACTATTAGGCCGATGACCTATTAGTTTGGTCGAAGGATGCTGCCCCCATAAAGGTATGCTGTTGCAAAATTTGGTAGAGATCGGATGATTAGGTTAGTCGTAATTTGATTCAAGCTTTGAACATTTGTGGGGCCGCCATTACGTTTCCGTCAAGATGGCGGCGATATAAAACATGACACTGAGGTGTCCTTTGCTAGTGCTACCTTTGTACCAAATTTCATTTCATTCGGTTTCACCGTGTTCGAATTGATAGGGGGGGACAGACATTCAGAGTACCACACACTCACACAGACACACACAGACTCACACACATACACACACAGACCGACAGACACACTTTTTTTCGCCCTGTAGTGATCTCATAAGTCTACTTTCATTTTTTGCAAAAATCGAAAGTAGGCTAAAAATTGATAGGCTGCATAGATATTGCAATTTATGTATTTTGTTGCCAGATGGCAAAATGTGCAGTACTGGTCTAATTGAACATCATACTACTAATGCCACTTGTACTTTCGGGAGATATGGAACTGCGCCCATAATCAGTGGTATTTCCAGATCCTTTTAATTAGGCCGATTGAACTGCGCCCATAGTCAAGTCGGCTGTTAGCCCAAGGTCGATTTAAGGGGAAGTGACGGACTGTCTCCCACCACAAGCTTCTGCACTGCTGAGAATAAGAGGTAGTCCCCCATCCCGATAAGCTGCTGTACTACGGGCCTCCGGGGGTGGCAGCTAATCACACTAACCACTACACCACAGAGGCGATAATAATAATGATGATAATAATAATAATAAGAAGAAGAAGAATAAGAATGAAAATCCACAGCCATTTTCCAATCATTGGACCGGGTCAGGGTTGGAATGAATGAAGCCCCCATCTAGCGGCGAGGATAGGCATTATGCCGGCTTCCGAAGCCTGTCGCACTCCTCTGGGACAATGATTAATAAATGACACATGAAATGAAATGATAATGGAGAGTGTTGCTGGAATGAAAGATGACAGGAATAACCGGAGTACCCGGAGAAAAACCTGTCCCGCCTCCGTTTTGCCCAGCACAAATCTCACATGGAGTGACAAGGATTTGAAGCACGTAACCCAGCGGTGAGAGGCCGGCGCGCTGCTGCCTAAGCCACGGAGGCTACACTATTATTATTATTAATAATAATAATAATAATAATAATACAACTCTCTCTAATCCACCATAAATAACTACCCCTCTAGTTTTGTTATACAATAAAAAAATATAATAATCTTCTAAATGGTAAGATTACCTCAAACTAGATTATTAAACATTTGCAATAACAAAACTATTTTTAGCCTATTTTCAATTTTGAAAAAATAGGCTTATGAGATCACCTTTTGTCCGTGTGTGTGTGCGCGTGTGTGTGTGTGTGTGAGTGTGTGTGTGTGTGTGTGAGAGGTGTGTGTGTGTCCCCCGCAAATAAAATCTAATAGGCTGGAGCGATTTCAATGAAACTCGGTAAGTTTATAGCGCTATTCCCGGCGACCTCGACCTAGCCCTTCAAATTTTGTTACGTCTCACCAATCCAACATGGCGGCTGTGCGAAATATTTCACTAGCATTCAATATCTCCGAAACTATTAGCGATATCGCCCTGAAATTGTGTACTGTGATAAAGGGCACTACTAGAAGTTCACCTATGAGACTTTCAAAAACCTGGTGACTACAAAACCAACATGGCGGCCAAGCGAAGTTGAGACTTTTAAATAGACTTTTCTCGCGATTTAACTTGGAACAGCGATTGTTTATACAAATTGTAATGCATTCAAGTCTAATTTAGTTCAATTGTTTACATAACCTCAAAATGGCGGCTGTGCGAAATATTTCACTGACATTCTATATCTCCGAAACTATTACAGATATCACCCTGCAATTTTGTACGGTGATAAAGGGTACTGATACACGTTTACCTATGTATATTTCATAAACCTGTAAAGTACAAAACGAACATGGCGACCAAGCGAATTTGAAATATTTTAATAGACTTTTCTCGTGATTTAACTCTCTGAGCGCCGTGAAATGTGGTACAGTAAATGATTTTACATATTGTAATGCACTGGTATCTAATTTAGTTCAATTGTTTACATAACCTCAAGATGGCGGCTGTGCGAAATTTTAAAATTAAGTTTTTATTTCTTGTGTCGTAATCATGCGATCGAAGTGAAAGTTTGAATAATGAACCTAGGCAATAATTGTCCTTGAATGGTACATAACTCCATGGCCTATACATATAACAATCCTAAATGGCGAGCTTCCGAAATATTTAGACGGTTCTCAATATCTATGAATCTTTTACTGCAACCAAACTGATTTTTTTATGTTCATAGAGACTATGAAAATATGTTCACCTATAGGACTTTCAGTAACCTGGTGAGCACAAATACAACATGGCGGCGATGCGAAGTATAAATATTTAAATGGACGTTTCTCGCGAATTAACTATCCGAGTGCCGTGAAACGTTGCACGTTAAATGCTTATACAAATGTTGATCCACTGGCATCTAATTTATTTCAATTGTTTGCATAATTACAAGATGGCTGCTGTGCGTAATTTTAAATCTCGTTTTTACTTCTTGTGTTCTAATAATGCGATTGAAGTTTGAATACCACACGTACACAATAATCTTAATGCAATAGTACAAAAATAAAAATCCAACCTGGCGACCATCTGAAATATTTAGACGGTTCTCAATATCTACGAATCTGTTACAGCAATTAAACTGAAGTTTTGTATCTTGATAGAGGCAAATAACATGAGCAGGATATATGAAAATAGGCTGTATAGTTCTTCACGGAACTAATTGTTAAAATATGGTTAGGTTGTCGAACCCCCCCCCAATGTACCAGTTAATGCTAATATTGCTAGAACAAAAATTAAATATTAGTGTCTTTTGAAAACTGTACCTGTTTTATGTATCCCAGGCCAACACTAATCTCTTGTCCGCAATCTGGACAGGGTATATTTAGTTGTTCGCAATCTGGACGGTTTTTGACTTGATCGCAATCAAGACACAACCGATTTGAAATGAGTCACTTCAAATTCACACCACTCGACACAACATAATTCGGTAGAGGGGTGGAGGGAGGGAAGCTACCTGACCGCTCTCAAAGGGCGCAGTTCCACAGCCAATTTTTCAAGGCTGATGCTAATGACCTAGGTCATTAGTGAAGATTGGGCGCAGTTCCATACAACCCGTACTTTCCTAGAGCAGCTCGTGCCGAGATTTGAGTGTAAGGCACGCAATACCTTGGTCGCCCCTGTGGCTAAGCTCGCGGGACGCCCCCACTGAAGCTCAAGTGACAAGCAGCATACTGATGCGAGCCGCTTCCGGGTAAACACTCGATTGTTTGGGCGAAGGTCGATCCTTACGTCACCCTTATCACTCTTCCTCTGAGTAGGGTCACCAGCTACAACGTTATATAGGACAGTACAACTCCTACTATCCGAATGTTATACAGAGTGTATTGATTTAGGCTACCAGTAGTTAGTGATATTAAGATGGGAAATTTACGGGTAAAACGAACCCCCGAGAAAAAAATGTTCTAAACAAATAATAATAATGCGAGAACATTTCAACATTTATGAGGAAAAGACGACTAACTTTCTACGGAAATTTGAGAAGAATGGGACCGGAACGCCTAGCAAATAAAATACTCATCTTTCAGGAAAGGAGAAAGACTCAAGTAGGCCTACCATGGTTGAAAGAAATTTATTGCGGAGGTGACAGATCTGTCCGTAGAGAGACCCAAGAGAACTCGAAGAGTGTTCTCGGACGAGGAACGAGCAAAAGTGAGCCAACGAATGAAAGAGTATTGGCGTAACAGGAAAGAACATCAACAGTCACGGAAGTTAATCGTAACCCATAGGAGGTTGAAACGATCCTAAATAATAATAATATGTCAGACGATTTCCTACTTTTTTCCCGAAAGAAACTTTTCGTAGCCAATAAAACAAAAACCTTTCTCGAGCAATGATATTTTTAATACACGATTTTTCTGGCTTAAATTTATTTTTTAAATTAATCGAATGCTGTAGTACACAAGAACTTCTTTTCTTCGGATTAAGTGGGACCAGAATTGATCCGGATTACCGATATTTCAGATAATCTGGAAAGAACTAAAGTACAAATACATGTTATATAATCTATTAACATAAATTGTAATACCTTTTTTCAATTGAACGAAAATATATAAGTACACTTTTCTTATACAGAGAGTTTAGTTTGTATTTAACGGAGACCCTTGCTTGCCCGCTCGCCCGTGGCGCGAGCCTGTCTCTCGCCACGCACTTTGCCGTTATGCGGCACCCGCGCCGCACTGAGTCATTGATTATAGGAATTTGTACTTACCTAGTTCACAGCTGGTGCTGGAAATGTTCGCCATTCACTGCTACACATCGCAGGCACCTTTTTATGAAACTGGCATTTACTCTCTGAAGTTCCTCAGCACCGATTGACTGTATTTCAGCTGTAATATAGTCTTTAAGCTCATTTATAGTGTGAGGGTTTCTCGCATACACTATATTTTTAAGCGTCCCCCACAAATGAAAGTCACAAGGTGATAAGTCTGGGCTTCGCGGGGGCCACACGTTTTGACTTATAATCCTCGTACCGAAAATGCGACGCAATTCTGTCATAGATGCTTCGGCAGTGTGAGCAGTGGCAGAATCTTGTTGAAAACAATTTGATAATCGCTCTCCGTAAGTCAGTTCGTCAAAAAATTGGTCAAGGATCACATTGAAGCACAAATGTAAGTACAAATTCCTATACTCAATGACTCAGTGCTGGGCGAGCGCCGCATAATGGCAAAGTGCCTGGCGGGAGACAGGCGCGCAACGCGGGCGAGCGGGCAAGCGAGGGTCTCCGTCACATACAAACAAAACTGTATTTACGACTCTGTTTTATGCACTAAATAAATGTGCGAGTTTTTTTCTGTTTTACATTTGTATACTGTAGCTTTTGCGTGCAGCACGATCACGAAGACGTTTTACTAACATCAGTTCTCACTTCCTGGCGAATGTCAGGACGGTACCATTCATAGACCGTGGCCGAATTACTTCCAATTCCAGTCCTTAACTATCCTTGGCAGAAAAGACATTCAAGAAGAGTTGATCCCGTAAAAGAAATACTGTACAATAAATATAAAGTTTTATTATTTTAGATCCGCATTAATGAGGGCTGGATAAACGAGGTTCTTGTGTACTTCAATTCCTGCTAATGTCTTCTCCCTTTCTGCCCACACATGTTTCATCCTCTCTGATCCCTGCTTCCTGAGTTGTTTGATGTTACGTGGCTGCTTTCAATTTCTTCCTTATTAATCCCTGAAGATCACTTTCTGAAGTTTCTTATTCTATATTTAACAATTATTTTAGGTAACGAATTCATATTTTTAGCCTACTTTTCACATTTTGCAAAAATGAGGAAAAAGTAGACTTATGACATCGGGCAAATGTGTGTGTATGTGTCTGTCTGTCTGTCCTTCTGTCTGGCTGTCTTTGGTGTGTGCCCTCCCCCCCCCCCCCTATCAACTCCTAAATGACTGCAGCAATCGAAACAAAATTTGGTAGGAGTAAAGATCTATACCTGAATATCTCACGGCCATATTTGAAAATGATGTCAGTGGTACCAACTGCTGAAAAATCGCAATTTAAATTTGAACTCCATGTTATGAATGGGAGCTATTTCAAAATTGGCACACGCACAGATAATAATATTGCAGTTTAATTTCCAGGAGGCCATACATGGCAGTGTTGCCAAAATGATTATAAGCCTGCTGAGAGGTCCAAATTTTAAATGCATATAACTTCTACACTATCAATTGGATTTCAACCAAATTTCATATGTGCTATGTGTACATAAAGAGATATGACTGAGCGTATTCTTAAGAGCCAACAGGCCTGCCAACTGTTAATAAATGCTCTCAGTTTTTGTTTATCCAAATACCCATATATCAAAAAGTATGCAAGCCGACAGCTTAAAACTATGCACACGTATAGTACCTGACATTCTATATTAATTTGGAGTAACTTATAAACGTCAGTGCTACCAACATGATTCTAAGCCTGCTGAGAGGTCCAACTTTAAATACACGTAACTTCTATACTATCATTTGGATTTCAACCAAATTTCGTGTGTGCTATGTGTACCATAACAGATATTACTATGCCGATTCTTAAGAGTAACCAGGGCTGCCAACTGTTAATAAATACTGACTCTATTTTTGTTATCCTAATATCAATATATCAGAAAGTATGCAAGCCAATAGCTCTAAACTTTGCACACGTATAGTACCTGGCATTCTAGATTATTTTGGGGTAACTAATATAGGCCTTCGCCAGTGCTGCCAACATGATCCTAAGTCTGCTGATAGGTCCAATTTTAAAATGCATGTAACGTTTATACTAACTAATGGATTTCATTCACAATTGACACAACAATAGACCATATTATTTCTGATTATTTCTGACCAATACATGCATGTCATTGTTGCCAACATGATTTTACGCGCGCTGTTAGATCTAATGTTTAACTGCATGTAGCGTCCATGCTATCCATTGGACTTCAACCAAATTTTGTATTCTGTACCTTAAGAGATGGAACTAAAAAAATTCGCTCACCAGGGCTGCCAACTGTAGTTCTCTATTAGGCTACATTATGCCAGGTATACTGTGCCCGTTTAGACCGGAGTCCGCACGACCACATATGCATTTTACCAATAATCAGTCAGCACGAGAATCAAAATATCCCGGAGCGCCAGATGGGTTAAAGCAAATCGCAAAAACGACATCAAATTTATAAAAATGCTTTGCTGATTTTTGGCTCAATGCAACAATAAGGATAGAAGGAGATTTAATTGGGTGAAACACATCTGGCAAAATTATCTCAGTTTATTTAAAGTTAAAATCTGACTGCAAGAATAATGCTCAAAGCAGCATCATCCACGTGTGGCGATCCACACTCTTATTTACACACAATATACAGAAATCTTCCAAACACATTTGTTAATCTTTTTGGAAACACAAGTCCGATTGTTAGTCCTGTGGACTGTGTTCCAAAATTATTAACATTTTATTCCAGTGCAAAATGAATTGTCCATACTGGAAATAACGTAGATCACTGTTTGACTATTTACATGATGTTAACACTCGTAGAGTAAATGTTTATAGAATTTCTTAAATTTTCACTTGTTTTCCAGTTTCAAAAAATATCTCGTCGAAAATATTATCATCATAGAAGCAACACAAATTATGAACACATATTAATAACATTTGAAAAGTATTTGACCATTGAGCATAGCATCGAAGAACTGTGCGAAGCACAACAACAATTAATTGTTCTTCTGACATTAAACATTCGAGAAGTGACTCGATTATGAACTTCAAGTTCCAAACAAAATATATGATTTCTGAATCATTAACTTGATCAATAAATGGTTGAACCATTCAACTATTAGATTTTCCACTTGGGAATAATATTATAAAAATATTTATATTTATGGCCATTTCTAGCAACTTTCACAACTTGCAATTCTTCGACAGAATGCGGAAATTAGAATTGTAGTCTTATAATGAATTCATTTAGTTCATGGCACTAGGATTGAAAATATCCTTCAAATTATTCGTGGTTAAAGAATTATTTTAAATTGGCAGTGGCCCATTCTACTATTTGTGTAAGAACACAATATTATAACAACAACAACAACGGCAAAGGTCTTCCTCTGAAGAAGAATAAACTATTATCATGACAAATCCGGGTTCTAGCAAAATCAAAGTCTAAATGGAATTCGTAAACAAGGTTGAAATAAGAACTGATGGTTTCAAAGAAATAACCTTCGGGTTATTCATACGACGAAATGTGTGGCTCCAATACTCCTACTATAAACCTGAGCCATCGAACCTGCTATTTGATTGATGCTCGAAAAAACCTTCATTCCTGCGACTTAAACCTGCGCACCTGGGAATGGCATTACAACTATTCCACACACATAAATTATCTTCCCAAAATTTATACAATAAATCAAGCCGCTGCTTGTTATCAACACTGGAAGATTAATAAACTAACAAGTTTATTTTATTTTACCATTCAGTTCAACCCGTGAATTTACCATACTCATGAAAAGCTTCATTTCACTTTCGAAGTGTATTTACGTCATGATTTTATATAAATACAACAATATCCTATTTGATACAAATATCAATTGCTTCCCGTTTCATGCCTCTCCGTGTTATATGAAACATATACTTTGCTCATTGCAAATATCAACTGTTCAACCAGAACTGACATGTTGGTTGAATGCGGGCTTGCGCTAACCACTCTCCTTCGTAAAATCTCCTGTTCCAGACTAGAAATGTTTCAACTACTTCATAGGCTCTTTCTCAATACATATGATTATTATAAAATATAATATCCAAGAATTATTTAGAAAAATTACAAAAATTATTATTATTATTATTATTAGTGGATTATTATTATTATTATTATTTCAAATATGTTTAATTATCATCTCATTATGTGAGAATATGGAAAAAATATCCATTCCTCAACAAAAATAAATTTAACTTTTACAGTTACATCGGCTGATTACCGTGATTTCCCAAAAATATGAAAAATTTAAATAAATGCTCAAAATGCTCGGTCATCGATCCTAAACTGTTCTGAGTGCTGAAAATGCTCAGAATAAATCTAACAAGTCTTGCGTAAATCATTACAAGCTTTAAATACGACGAAAAGAATGTGTTGGTCATCTGCAGAAAAATAGTTTGTTCCAATTAGCTAGGCATAAAATAATTCAAATGTGGCTTACATTTCTTGATGGTCTTGAAGTGTCGTAAACCTGGTCTATACCAGATTTATCCGTAAACATGCCCTATCGGACAAGCACGTATAATCCTTGTATCGGCCGCCATTGTAGACCCACAAATCGTCTAGTAAGACATAGTGGTGGTATCCTTCGACGTTTTAAATGACTGTGGTTCCATTTTAATATGGGCTTCTAACAAAGCCATAACAGTTTGTTGAAAAGGGTCAGATCTAAGTGATCTCTTCCTAAATGTGTCAGTTGTAACGTAACTCACTGTAATCTCATCAGTACAAGAAAAACATTGACAGTCTAAGCAGTTAACGGTTGTTCTGAAGATCGTTCCCTGGGCATGGTTTATTAAAATCACCATCTGCCATGCGCTAGACAACCTGCAGTTTCCCTTGCGTAGACTAATGAACGCCACCGTTATAGACTATTCTTCAATGTACTGACGGATCGAAGTGGTTAAATAGTTACAAAATATGAAAACTGACTTTAAATGGATTTAAACATCCAAGTATTAATTTACTATTGGACTGTGACAAATACTATTTTCTAGACCAAGTCTAGCATATGTCCTTTTGGAAATATAAATATTTCCACCAATGTCTGTCGAAAAACAATCACCTCAGTGATTCTCCTCACCAGAAACTTACTAAGTTCCAACTCGTTTGCGCAGCACTTCTCGTGACTATCACGATTTGAAAAGTACTTCTTCGTAGAGGCGGCAACCATGTGCCTTGGCTCAGCGTAGACGCAACTTGTTCGCCAAGTGCTTGTGATGAAGTGAGCTAACTATCCCTGCTCCAGCTTGCTTTTATACAAAAACGGTCAGGGTCACGCGTCATCGCCTGATATCTAGAAATCCTCATATCTCTTGAATCCCTGGTCCGATTTACTTGATACTAATTGCATTCTCTTTTATTTGGCCGTGCCAGTAATCTGATCCCAGTCTCAAGTCTCTGCTCCATAGTTAACTATTTAATCAATAAATAGTCTCCGCCTCTGCTATGACTCGCTACGTCATTTACCATCCAACTATCGGTAATTTCCTTCGAAAGGCTTCGAGAAGCAATGTAGCGCGATATTCAAATATCTGAACTTTCAAAAGCTGCTACAGCCTTTCCCTTGATATCTAGGTGTCTGAAACTTGGAATACCCATTCCTAGGGTTGGGCACAATACAGTATTTCGAACTAATTAGAAATTTCGATATTACCAACTTAATTTCGTCATTATCCAAGATAGATCCATATAGATTAATCATTGGCATGATCTTAAATTTTAAGAAAAGTAGGCTCTTTAGTTCGTCACGGAACTTCTTGTTTCTTAAAGTAATGTTATCGTTAAAATCAACCCTCTTTCAAGACGCTAGTAGTGTTCTCAGCTTCGTAACGTTATTGCCAGTATTAGCCTTCCAGATACGACTACCGCTGAACTTAGCTGCGACAGTATTTGTTGATAATAGCAACTAGAGCAGGGGGCACAGCCATGACGGAGTGCAGTCTACACATAAGTCAAGCAGCATTGCACGCGCTACTTGTGTTAAACAGAAGGTATACCATGTATATATGGAGATTGATTGTAACACACCATTTCAACCAAATTTTGTATGTAATATGTATACATAAGCAGATATGACTGAGCGTACTCGTAGGAGCCACCAGGGCTGCCAACTGTCAATAAATGTTCTCTCTATTATTTTATCCAAATACCAATATATCAGAAAGTATGCAAGTCGACAGCTTTAAACAATGCACACGTATAGTACCTGGCATTCTAGATTAATTTAGAGTAACTTATGTACATCAGTGCTACCAACATGATTCTAAGACTGCTGATAGGACCAATTTTTAAATACATGTAACTTCTATAATATCAATTGGATTTCAACCAAATTTACTATGTGCTATGTGTACCATCACAGATATGACTATGCTTATTCTTAAGAGCAACCAGGGCTGCCAACTGTTAATAAATGCTGTCTCTATTTTTTACCCAAATATTAATATATCAGAAAGTATGTAAGCCAACAGCTTTAAACTTTGCACAAGTATAGTACCTAACATCCTAGATTAATTATGAGCAACTAATATACGTCAGTGCTGCCAACATGACTCTATGCCTGTTGATAGGTCCAATTTTAAAATACATGTAACTTCTATACTAACAAATGGATTTCATCCAAAATTGGCACAACAAGAGATCATAATTTTTCAGATTATTTCTGACCAGCGTATTGTTGCCATCATGATTTTACGGGCGCTGATAGATCCAATGTCTAACTGCATGTAACGTCCATGCTATCCATTGGACTTCAACCAAATATTGTATTCTGTATCTTAAGAGATGAAACTAACAATATATTCAGTCACCAGGGCTGCCAACTGTAGTGCTCTATTAGGCGACGGGTATATTTCGAAGTAACTAGAAATTTCGATATTACCAACTTAATTTCGCTATTTTTCTAGATAGGTCTATATAGATTGGCATGAATCTTAAATTTTAAGAAAAGTAGGCTCTTTAGTTCGTCACGGAACTTCTTGTTTTAAATGTAATTAATTATTTATAGTTTTCAAACTAATTTATAATTCATATTCCTTTTTCAGTGCAGCTATGACCTCCCGTGACCGTTTAGCAAGTTTAGATTTCAGTGAAATGATAGAAGACTTCAGCCGGGAATAAAGTCGCAAAGTAATATTTTAATATTTCATATTTTACATAATCTTCTTCAAGGGGGACTTAAAGGTTTCGTTCATATTATTAAAAAAATGTACTGTAGTGTATTCAAAATATTGTAACTATTCTTTATTTTATTATTATTATTACCAAACTATTTCCCATTTCATTTGATTTTTTTTTATTTCCTATTGTTGTGGGCCACACCTTATCATATCGCCCAGGGCCCCGTAAGGCTTGGGTCTGCCACTGCTCAAGTAGACAAAGAATAGTTCCCACCTCGACCACCAGGATATATTTCAAATTATTCGATTAATAATCAATTAACAGAACTCTAGTTTGTTGTTGCAATCTACTACTTTCTACATCTATAAACAAGTAGTTCCGTGAAGAACTAAAGCCTATTTTCACATATCCTACTAATGTTAATTCCCTCTATCAACATACACAATTTCAGTTTGATTGCTGTAACAGATTCATAAATATTGAGAACCATCTAAATATTTTGGATGGTCGCCATGTTGGATTGTTATATGTATAGGCCATAGAGCCATGTACCATTAAAGGAAAATTTTTGCGTAGGTTCATTATTCAAACTTTCACTTCGATCGCATGATTACGACACAAGAAATAATCAAAACTTAATTTTAAGATTCGCACAGCCGCTACCTTGAGGTTATGTAAACAATTGAACTAAATTAGATACCAGTGCATTACAATGAGTATAAACATTTCCTGTGCCAAGTTTCATTGCGTTTTGATCATTAAATCGCGAGTAAAGTCTATTTAAAAATTTCAACTTCGCTTGGCCGCCATATTCGTTTTGTAGTTAACCAGTTTTTGAAAGTCATATAAATGAACTTCCAGTAGTGCCCTTATCTCCGTACAAAATTTCAGGGTGATACCGCTAATAGTTTCCGAGAAATAGAATGCCGTTGAAATATTTCGCACATCCGCCATCTTGAGGTTATTTAAACAATTGAACGAAGTTAGATGTCGGTGCATTACAATGTGTATGAACATATACTCTACCAAGTTTTATTGAGTTTGGTTCGTTGAATCGCGAGAAAAGTCTATTTAAAAGTCGCAACTTCTCTTGGCCGCCATGTTGGTATTGTAGTTACCAGATTTTCAAATGTCACATAGGTGAACTTCTTGTAGTTCTCTTTATCACCGCAAAATATTCCAGGGTGATATCGGTAATAGTTTCGGAGATATTGAATGCTGGTGAAATATTTCGTACAGCCGCCATGTTGGATTGGTGAGACGTAACAAAATTTGAAGGACACGGTCGGGGTCGTCCGGGTTAGTGCTATGAACTTACCGAGTTTCATTGAAATCGCACCAGCCGTTTAGACGTTATTAGGGGGGGACACACACACACACACGCACACACAGACAGACACACGGACAAAAGGTGATCTCATAAGCCTATTTTTTCATAAACGAAAATAGGCTAAAATGAGATGATGATAATCCCGATTTTCTTAAAGGGACGAACATTGAGGTCATCTGACCATAAGCTGAATATTTTAAAACTGTATTAGGTGCAGTATTTAGGTCCAATCCCGAATATTTCGTGTTAAGTGGCATTTCATGTGGAATGTGGGTGACCTGCACGCACATCCACCACACGTGCAGGGGACTTAAACGTGTTACGTTCCGAGTGGGAATTTTAATTGACATCTCAATTATGCAGAAGAAGTCACCCGAAACGTTTTTTATCATTCCTTAATATGGCTCCTCTTCTTTTCTTCTGTGTTCAAATTCATTCTTGACCGTCGTAAAGATGATTTATTTCTTTATTGAGTTTCGAATACATGAGACCCTATTTTGCCTACCTAGCATATTAGGGTTGTAGTTTGACAATACAGAATATTTCCTACTTGTATTACATTATAATAACTAGGGCTCGGATTTTTAGGTAAATAAATATTTTGTCTATAAATACACAAATTTATGCTTTTCACTCATTAGCACATAAAAAAACATAATATGTAGATTTCTTAAAATCAGCATGATCTTTCAGCTTATTACATTTCTGTTCTCTGTTACTTCAACGGGGAAGTACCAGTGAGCGTATGTCAGCTTGCAGCTGTGTTTTTCTTATCTTGTCGCCCCGTCCCACTCACTGTGGAAGCCGGGGATGCCTAAAGTAAAAGCAGCTACAAGTTATCGTCTGCAGCAGTATGTTGCAGAATTTAAGGATAATTTTACTTCTGATGGGGGCGTTCTGTTCTGCCAACCATGTGGTAAAGCAATCAAGGCTGAACAGCGATCTCAAGTTACACAACACCTCGAGGGCAAGAAACATATTGCCACAGTTTCGCGCCTTCAGAAGGAGTGTTATGCGATAATCGTCTGTTTGTGATGGACAACCTGAAGATGTAACTTGTTCTGTATTGTAATGCTACAGCAGTTAGTGAGACATAGAATAAATTGCATTCGTGAGTACTGCATATTGTTTATATTCACATTAATAAACTAAATTATAATTCAATATTGTAAAGACTGTAGTGTATAAGGATTGATTTAAGTGCTCCAATGTGGGCGTAAACTATGTAAATAAATAATAAATATTTTTACTTTTTGTCACATATTTCAGGTATTTTTAATACATAAAAATAAATAATTTCCAGATTTTTACCACCTAAAAATTCGAGCCCTAATAATAACCTGTGGAAGATGTGATGGATGAAAGTAAGAACATGCGAATAACAACATAATCTTTAAAATATAGGATGTCGAGGTTTAGTCAGTTCATTATTGCAGTAACTCATGTGCAATTTATAATAAGCCTCTCTCTTTCAAAAGCAGGGCAGTCGAAAAGCAGGCGATTTACAGTTTGGGAGAATCCACAAAAGCATGTATAGTCATTTAGAATAGTGGTATGAAGTATGACGTGAATTTCCCATGTCCAGATAAAAATTGAGTAAGCAGAAAGTTCGGAACAAGTACAGGGTCTTTATATTTGCTTGGCAAGGACATTCTCGCTCACGCGCTCCGCCAGTGACGGCTCAGTTGCCGGCTGCCGGGCGCGCGTATGTTCGGCAGAACACGGTGCGTAAAATCAGTGTAATCAGTGTGAAAATTGTACTATTCAGATGGCACAAAGGTTAATATGTGTACAGTTATGATTGATACGTTGCAATTGAAATGGATATGATTGTTTGAGCTAATTAACAAACACAGCCCGCGTCCTGTTTGACTGAGCCTTAGGCAGCTGTCCGACACCGGTCCCTGTCTAAACTATGCCCACCGCTCTCTCCGCAGTAACAAGAGTAGCCTTGACTACGCAGCGTTGCATTTGCTGCGCATTAACTTTGTAACGGTAAGTCGGAGGAAACAAACGTTTAAATAAATGTTGCAGACAATTTTGAGAGGAACACATTTCTGATTCACTCTTTTGTGGAAAAACTATTTTTTCTACGACAAGAAGTGAAAAAAAAAAACCACTTTTTTGGAAATTTTGGCGCCACCTAGCTTCTGCATTTCAAAACGTATGACATGACCTCAATGAGACGAATTGTAGGTGACAATGTCCTCTACATTTTTTGTTTAAGAAACATTTCTTTAAAATACGTCGATTCAGAGTAAAACGCTTTTCAATGTATTTTTTAGTTTTCCGACAAAATGATCGTGCATTTTTTTTCTAAAATTCAGAGTTAAGCTTTTTTTTTGTTTTTCTAACGATTTACAAAAAGCCAACCATAGCACAGCTTTTGGAACAAAACCATTCCAGCTGTACTGTACTAAATGGTCTCGAGGTGATACTTGTCTTGGTAGTATAGAATCGTGCATTCGTCGTATCGCCTCTATTTCTCATCGTCTTCCGGTTTATTTTGATCTGATATGTACCGAATAGTCGGATGAATTATGTACTCTTCCGAAGGGTCGATCATGTCGATTCCCGCCTTTGTTTTGATATGCTACACAACCTGGTACAAACAAAGTCTATGGAACAAACCATTGACTTGCTAGATATGATTGTTTCAATATTGTCAAGAAACCATTTTTACCCGCTAAACCACGCACATTCTTCCACGACTACAGTATTAGCACTTCCTTACCTGGGAAATCATAGGTTTCAGGCAGCTTAGTTATCCCACCTGACTTACATTCATTTAATTTATTATCGTGTTGGTGGTCATTCTTCAGTGTTGCCTTAATTATCAAAATTTAATGTTTTTCAGTCGGTCAACACGACAATAATTGTACAATTGGGTACATCGTGTTCACCGACTAAAATAAATACAATTTTGTTCATTTAATTAATTTATTCATTCATTTATTCGGTTATTCGTTAATTCCGTTTATTCGTTTAATCGCTTATTGGTTTATTCACTTATTCAGTTATTGGTTTATTCATTGATTTGTTTATTGATTTAATCATTGAATCGTTTATTCATTTACGTTCGACCCTGACTATTATTATATGTCAGAAAACTGTACTATAATGAGGCTCATTATAACACAATTTTTAGCCTACTTTTCATATTTTGCAAAAATGAGGAAAAAGTAGACTTATGAGATCGATCCGGGAAAATGTGTGTCTGTCTGTCCTTCTGTCTGTCTGTCTGTCTGTCTGTCCGGCTGTGTGTGTGTGACCCCCCCCCCCCCCTAATCAACTCCTAAACGACTGCAGCACTCAAAACCAAATTTAGTATGAGTAAAGATGTGCACCGGAATAGCTCACGTCCATATTTGAAAATGATGTCAGTGCTACCAACTGATGAAAAACGCACTAGAAATTTGAGCTCCATGTTGGATATCTTGCAAGGTATGCATGGGAGCTATTCCAAAATTGGCACACATGTAGATAATACTATTTCAGTTTAATTTCCAGGAGGCCAACCATGACAGTGTTGCCAAAATAATTTTAAGCCCTCTGCTAGGTGCAATGTTTAAATGCATATAACTTCTACACTATCAATTGGATTTCAACCAAATTTTGTATGTAATATCTGTACATAAACACATATGACTGAGCGTATTCTTAAGAGCCACCAGGGCTGCCATAGTTTTAATAATTGCTCTCTCTCTTTTTTTAATCCAAATACCAATATATCAGAAAGTATGCAAGCCAACAGCTTTAAACTATGCACACGTATATTCTGACATTTTAGATTAATTTGGAGTAACTTATATACGTCAGTTCTACCAACATGATTATAAGCCTGCTGATAGTACCAATTTTTAAATACATGTAACTTCTATACTATCAGTTGGATTTCAACCAAATTTCGTATGTGCTATGTGTACCATAACAGATATGACTATAAGTATTGTTAAGAGCAATCAGGGCTGCCAACTGTTTATAAATGCTGTCTATATTCTTTTTACCCTAATATCAATATATCAGAAAGTATGCAAGCCAACAGCTCTATACTTTGCATACGTATAGCACCTAACATTCTAGATTAATTTGGAGCAATTAATACAAGGCAGTGCTGCCAACATGATTCTATGCCTGCTGATATGTCCAATTTTAAAATACATGTAACTTCTACACTAACAAATGGAATTCATCCAAAATTGGCACAACAAGATATCATAATAATTCAGATTATTTCTAACCAGCACACGCATGGTATTGTTGGCAACAAGCTTTTACGCGTTCTGATAGATCCAGTGTCTAACTGCATGTAACGTCCATTGGACTTCAACCAAATTTTGTATTCTGTACATTAAGAGGTGGAACTAAGAATATATTCAGTCACCAGGGCTGCCAACTGTAGTGCTCTATTAGGCTACATTATACCAGGTATATTTTGAACTAATTAGATATTTCGATATTACCAACTTAATTTCGTCATTATTCTAGATAGGTTCATATACTCTAGAATAATCATTGGCATGAAAAGTAGGCTGTATAGTTCTTCACGGAACTTCTTGTTCATTATGAAACAGTTTCTCCCACCAATCAGAGTTCAAGAAAGAGTTGTTTGACCAATTCGATAATTAGATGTGCTGAGTTCCACGGCCTTCTAATTTAAATTTCACTGCCTGGCCTAGTGTCATAGTAGGGTAATCGAGGAGGCCATGGTCAAATACAAGGCATTCTCTGCGTCGCATGCGCTCTGTTCAGTACATAAAACTGGCGAAATCTCGACAGATATTTATGAATATTTATGTTCGAACATAAAATAGTTATAATAATTATCGTCGAACATAAACAGTCGTATGCGACTCGCCTATAATGGTAATTAAGACACTCGTATGGGAATTATAAAACTCGCAAACGCTCGTTTTATAAACATACTCGTGTCTTAATTATAGCCATTATGGGCTCGTTGCATAATGCACTATTATTCATTCATTTGAAAACTCAGTTATTCATTTATTCATTTATTCGTTTATTCATTTATTCGTTTATTAATTGATTCAAATATACGTTTATTCGTTTAATAATTTATTCATTTATTCTTTTATTCCTTTACTCGTTTATTCATCAATTCGTTTATCCATTTATTTGTTTTTCATTTATGTATTCGTTTATTCATTTATTCACCCATTTATTCTTTTTGGCCGATAACCTAGATATTAGGCCCCTTAAAACCACAATTATCATCATTATGGTTATCACTTGTTCGTTTATTCATTCATTCGTTTATTATATTACTAGCTGAAGTACCCGTGCTTCGCTACGCGTCATAAATAAATTAAAATGTGAAGGTGACAGTTAAAATAGGGGATAGGCGAGGTGCTGCGCAGAGGGAGATTAAGGATGAAACATTTTGTCCAACTACAACGCTCGGCGTTGACCGTGTTTTATAGCACAAATTTAGATTTTACTCGCTAACCGTTGGAGATACCTTTCGGATAGAAAATGTAATTTTAAACCTCGTATATGCCATCAAAAGTTTGCTATTTCTTAGCGTTCTCTTTTTATTTCAAATGGAAATATGAGTTTGAAACCAAAGGGTGTAGTGACGTCACTAAAATGGTCGCCATCTTTAAATAGTGCAAAGTATTGTAATCAAAAGTAACCTATATGTTAACCAGGTAAATCAGCTACTTCCATGTAAAATTCACGTATATCGGACCAGTGGTACTTGCGTGATTGAGTAATACACAGACACACACCATCTCATTTTTAGCCTTGCTTCGCTCGCGTCATTACTTACATTACTTACATGGGTAGGAGCGATCATCCTTTCAAAGTTAAGGGCCGACCACAGCGAACAAATTATGGTAAATATTCTTTTGTAAACCGTGCCATTGATAACTGGAACTCTCTACCTGCCGCAGTGTTAGAGCCTTTTCCCAAACATATAGGTGTGTTTAAGAAAAGACTGACTATTTGTGTAAATACTCCAGTTTAATTGTTGTATAATTGTTATTGAATTGTTATGTGTAATTATTTATTTGTTATGTATATCCAATTTGCCTCCGGGGGCCACACCCTCCATTGCAAATAAATGAATGAATGAACGAATGAGTGTCATATTGTTATATAATGAAATGCAGTTTTAACCCCGTTAACACCCCTTTAGAACCTGAATATCCAAAAATCCCTCCTTAGTAGACGTTTTCGACACACAACGAACATATCCCCAAAATGTAATTCTTCTAACTTTAATAGTTTTGGTTGGTCGATGAGAGTGAACACCCAAAAATCATTCCTTAGTGGACGTTTTTCTTCCAAAATTTCACCCCTCCCCATAGGCCCCTTAAATTGCATTTATGAGAAAACGGTCGAACACCTATTTATTTTATTTTATTTTATTTATTTATTTATTTATTTATTTATTTATTTTTAAGCTGATTGATTTCCTCCGAGTTTCAAACTCCTCGCCTATGTCTTTTAAGAGATACACGCTCCGGTAGGAGTCTTTCAACCCCCACTTTTCATTCCTTTAACCTCATAACATACACTACATGGAAAAACCATTAGACAGGTGTCAGCTTATTTTTAATGATTAGTATATATGCCAAGTATCACATCCCCAAATGAAACAACTCGTCAGATATTGTTATTCAATGAAATGCACGTTTACCCCCTTAACTCCTCTTTAGAACCTGAATATCCAAAACTCTTTCCTTAGTGGACGTTTTCGACATACAATGAACATATCCCCAACATTTCATGTTTCTAATTTTAATAATTTTGGCTGGGCGATGATGAGTGAGTGAGTCAGTCAGGACATTTTTTCATTTATTTTTGATAATTTCACCCCTCCCCATGAACCCCTTAAATTGGATTTATGAAACAAACGGTCGAACGCCTATTTACTTATTTAAAGCTGTTTTCCCCCTGAGTTTGATGAGTGACTAAGTGAGTCAATCATTTAGGACACTTTCTTTCCTGTTTTCCCCCCAGAATTTCTCCCCTCTCCAAGGGCTCCTGAAATTGGATTTATGAAAAAAAAAACGGTCGAACACATATTTACTTGTATTTTAAGCTGTTTTTACCGCCGAATTTAAATTTTTTCGCCTATGTCGTTTCAGAGATACACGCTCCGTTAAGAATCCCTCAACCCCCAATTTTCACCCCTTTCACCTCATAATATACATCACATCGACAAACCCTTAGACATATGTCTGATTATTTTTAATGATTAGTTTCTATACCGAATATCACATCCCCAAAGAAACAAATCATGTGATATCGTTATTCAATGAAATGCACCTTTACCCCCTTAACACCTCTTTAAATCCCGAATAAACAAAAATCATTCCTTAGTTGACGTTTTCGACATACAACGAACATATTCCCAAAATTTCATGTTTCCAACATTAATAGTTTTCGCTGGGCGTGATGAGTGAGTGAGTCAGACAGGACATTTTCTTTCAATTATTTTTACCAGAATTTCACCCTTCCCCATGGGCCCCTTAAATTGGATTGATGAAAAAACTCTTGAACACCTATTAACTTATTTTTTAAGCTGTCTTTTTCCCCTGAGTATGATGAGTGAGTGAGTCAGTCAGTCAGTTAGGACAATTTCTCTCCTTTTTTCCCCCAGAATTTCACCCCACCCCATTGGCCCCTTAAATTAATTTATGAAAAAAAAAACGGTCGAACACCGATTTACTTATTTATTTAGCTGATTTTCTTTCTCTGAGTTTCAAATTTCTCACCTATGTCGTTTAAGAGATAGGCCTTCACGCTCCATTAGGAATCCTTCAACCCCCACTTTTCACCCCTTGCACCTCATAATAATACACCATATCGAAAAACCCTTAGACACCTGTCTGCTTATTTTTAATGATTAGTTTATATGCCGAGTATCACATCCACAAATGAAACCACTCTTGAGATATTGTTATTCAATGAAATGCAGGTTTAACCCCCTTAAGACCCCTTTAGAGCCTGAATATCAAAAAATCCTCCCTTAGTGTACGGTTTTGACATACAACGAACATATCTCCAAAATGCCATGTTTCCAACTTCAAAATTTTTGGCTGGGCGATGACGAGTGAGTGAATGAGTCAGGACATTTTCTTTCATTTGTTCTTCTTCAGAATTTCACCCCTCCCGATGAACCCCTTCAATTTGATTTATCCAAAAAAAACTGTCGAACAGCTATTTACTTACTTTAAAGCAGTTTTTCCCCCTGAGTTTGATGAGTGAGTCAGTCAGTCAATCGGTTAGGACACTTTCTTTCCAGTTTTTTTCCCCCCTGAATTTCACCCCTCCCCATGGGCTCCTTAAATTGGATTTATGAAAAAACGGTCAAACAAATATTTACTTATTTTGTATGCTGATTTCTTTCCGCTGAGTTTCAAACTCCTCTCCTATGTCGTTTAAGAGATACACGCTCCGTTAAGAATCTTTCAATCCCTACTTTTCACCCCTTTCACCTCATAATATACACCACATCGAAAAACCATCAGACACGTGTCTTCTTACATTTTAATGATGAGTTTATATGCCGTGAATCACATCCCCCAATGAAACCATTCGAGAGATATTGTTATTCAATGAAATGCAGGTTTAACCCCCTTAAGACCCCTTTAGAACCTGAATATCCGAAAATCCTCCCTTAGTAGACTGTTTTGACATACAATGAACATATCCCAAAACGGTCATGTTTCTAACTTCAATAATTTTGGCAGGGCGATGATGATGAGTGAGTGAGTGAGTGAGTGAGTGAGTGAGTGAGTCAGGACATTTTCTTTGAATTTTCTTTTTTCAGAATTTCACCCCTCTCCATGAACCCCTTAAATTTGATTTATGAAAAAAACCTGTCGAACAGCTATTTACTTACTTACTTTAAAGCAGTTTTTCCCCCTGAGTTTGATGAGTGAGTGAGTCAGTCAATCAGTTAGGACACTTTCTTTCCTGTCCCCCCCACCAGAATTTCACCCTTCCCCATGGGCCCCTTAAATTGGATTTATAAAAAACGGTCAAACACATATTTACTTATTTTTTATGCTGATTTTTTTTCGCTGAGTTTCAAACTCCTCGCCTTTGTCGTTTAAGAGATACACGCTCATTTAGGAATATTTCAATCCCCACTTTTCACCTTTTTCACCTCATAATATACACCACATCGAAAAACCCTGAGACTCGTGTCTTTTTATTTTTAATGATGAGTTTATGTGCCGAGTATCACATCCCCCAATGAAACCAATCGGGAGATATTGCTAGTCAATGAAATGCAGGTCTACCCCCTTAACACCCCTTTAGAACTTGAATATACAAAAATCCTTTCTTAGTGGGCATTTGCGGTCCTTGGGGAAGCTGCATACCAAATTTCATTCCAATCCGTTCGGTGGTTTCTGAGATTTCGTGATGAATGAATGAGTGAGTGAGTGGTATTTGACAAATATATAGTAGAAGATAGTGTCAAGTCTTTGTTATGCTAAACTCGGTTGACAGTGCTGTGTGAGTAGGTGAGTAACTAACGGGATTTCAAGTAAAGATGCTCATTTTCTACACCAGTAGTGCAGAGCGCAACTGGCATCCAGACGGCCGTGTCTCGACTTGAGCTATGTTGCCATGGAAACTATCCGCCTTGCCATTCCTTCATGAGTATATTTTATGATTTGATTAGCCTGTGCTTGAGTCCAAAAGGGCCTAAATCAAAAGAATGAGAAAGACTATCGAAAATTCATGTAGCCATCGGTTCCTTCCGGGTCCTAAACTATGTGTATGCAAAATTTGGTTGAGATTGGTGGAACGGTGTGGATTTGTATACGGAACAGACCCACATACCCACATACCCACATACCCACATACAGACTTTCACTTTTATATATTAGATTTATTTAACTCCCTCAGTTAGAAAAGTGTATCAAAGAGTATAAGTGTGTAATTAACCCTTGTTATTCCCTGGCATATTACTATATTGACCGACTGAAAAGCAATCCTACGATTAGACTCGTATAATTTGGCCTAATACCAACGATAGCTTCAAGCCCTCTCTATCGGTCAATAAGCATACCATGTCTATTAGATTGTCCGTGACGCCATATTAGACTCTCTGTTATCTGGCTGACCGGGGCTATGTTCAATAAATTGCCAATTATAGCTGGCGCTCATCCGTGATGGTTATGGTATGGTTGTTCTTCTTGTTATCTAATCATGTGCTATCGAAGCTAGTCACCCAGCTGTTCTCCAGCTCGGAGCATTAGTCACATCATATCCCAGAACCAGTGTGGTGACTCAGTGCGCATCATAACTCGGAAACGAAGCTGTGAGCTCTTTCGGATCAGCGCTCAATGAAAGTTAACTTTTTGAAACCAAATTCCGCAAGGTCACCAAACGTACTGTATCCTCTCGAGAACACCGCTTCTCTACAGGGCCGTGGAGAGAGAGTACGGGCCCTGAGACTAGGATTCTGGGACCCCTCCATTTTTGTCCATCCTGTGATATCCCGGAAGTATCAATTTTGAATGTATATTTTTTTAAAGCACATGCTCCTCCCACTCCCTCTAAAAATGATTCCATGGAGCTTTTATTTTTTATTTATTTTTAAAATTATAAATGTAAGTTCTAAACATCATTTTCGTTCTAACTCCCCACTCAGATACTGCGTCTAGCCTTACTACAAAGATCCGTAAAGAATGGTTAACCGACTGGACACGCACACAACCCACAAGGCTTCATGATGTCAGACGAGGATCTACAGATATATTTGATGTTTCAATCCTTCAGCGTCGAGAACAAGTGCTCATTACTAGAATACGTCTAGGCCACAGCAAACTGACTCATGTACATCTCTTCTCTAAGAAACCTCCACCATTATGTGACTCCTGTCAAAAAAGAAAACTGTTGACCACATTATACTCGAATGTAACCTATACGATCAACAAAGACTTTTATGCAAAATCAATCAAAGCAATAGTGTAAGTGACATCTTGAATGAGAATACTCAGTGTAAAAACATTCTCAATTTTTTTAGGCAAACGAATCTATTCAGCAAAATCTAATCTTTATCTGATTAAGATATACTGTTATTTTGTTTTTATAAATGTATATCTAGATAGTGTAGTATGTAAAATTCAGAATGTCGCAATATGACTTTCTGCGTTAAAGCGACAATAAATAAAGAAAAAAAACAGGTAAAAAATCATTTACCATTTTAGAAAAATGCAAGAAAATTGCCGTATTGATTAATAGATAATTATTAAAAATGCTCCGGCAATCAATACCAAATTCTATTCAGATATACATGTTTCGATATAAGATGATATCTTCTTCAGCGTTTATACAATATTAAAATAAAATAAAACAAGATGTTCAGTAAAGAACATATAGCCTACTTTCTCCTAAATGCATGGGTATTGTTATAACTCTTTGTCCTTTTCAAGGAGTATGATTGAATGTTGGTTGTAGGAGCTTGTTGAAATACAACGTGCTATAGGGATATTAAACATGAATATGAGGTGCCCTTTGCTAGTGCTACCTCTGTACCAAATTTCGTTCAATTCGGTTTCACCGTGTTTGAATTGATAGGGGGAATCGATTTGCACACATACTTGGCCACCATCTGCAAACTATTGGGCTGATGTTCTTGCAGTTTGGTCAGAATATGTTTCCCACATAAAGATATGGTGTTGCAAAATTAGGTAGAGACTAGATTATTAGGTTGGTCGTAATTACATTTTAGCTTTTAACATTTGGGTGGCCGCGATTACGTTTCCATCAAGATAGCGGTGATATAAAACATGACACTGAGGTGCCCTTTGCTAGTGCTACCTCTGTACCAAATTTCGTTCATTCGGTTCCACCGTGTTCGAAATATTAGGGGGCATCAATTTTGACATAAAGATGGCCGCCATCCGCAAACTATTTGGCTAATGACCTATTAGATTGGTCAAAGGATGCTCCCTCCATAAAGGTATGTTGTTGCAAAGTTTGGTAGAGTTCGGATGGTTATGTTAGTCGTAATTTGATTTAAGCTTTAAACATTCGTGTGGCCGCCATTACGTTTCTGTCAATATGGTGGCAATATTAATCATGACACTGAGATGCTCTTTGCTAGTGCTATCTCTGTACCTAATTACGTTCCATTCGGTTTCAGCGTGTTTGAATTAATAGGGGGAATCAATTCTGACACAAAGATGGCCGCCATCCGCAAACTATTAGGCGAATGACCTATTAGATTGGTCAAAGGATGCTCCCTCCATAAAGGTATGTAGTTGCAAAATTTGGTAGAGATCGGATGATTAGGTTAATCGTAATTTGATTTAAGCTTTGAACATTCGTGTGGCCGCCATTACGTTTCAGTCAAGATGGCGGCGATATAAAACATGACACTAAGGTGCCCTTTGCTAGTACTACCTCAGTACCAAATTTCGTTCCATTCGGTTCCACCGTGTTCGAATTAATAGGGGGAATCAATTTTGACATAAAGATGGCCTCCATCCGCAAACTATTAGGTGAATGACCTATTAGATTGGTCAAAGGATGCTCCCTCCATAAAGGTATGTAGTTGCAAAATTTGGTAGAGATCGGATGATTAGGTTAATCGTAATTTGATTTAAGCTTTGAACATTCGTGTGGCCGCCATTACGTTTTAGTCAAGATGGCGGCGATATAAAACATGACACTGAGGTGCTCTTTGCTAGTGCTACCTCAGTACCAAATTTCGTTCCATTCGGTTTCACCGTGTTCGAATTAATAGGGGGAATCAATTTTGACATAAAGATGGCCGCCATCCGCAAAATATCAGGTGAATGACCTATTAGATTGGTCAAAGGATGCTCCCTCCATAAAGGTATGTTATTGCAAAATTTGGTAGAGATCGGATGATTAGGTTAATCGTAATTTGATTTAAGCTTTGAACATTTGTGTGGCCGCCATTACGTTTCCGTCAAGATGGCGGCGATATAAAACATGACACTGAGGTGCCTTTTGTTAGTACTACCTCTGTACCAAATTTCGTTCCATTCGGTTGCACCGTGTACGAATTAATAGGGGGAATCGATTTTCACACAAAGATGGCCGCCATCCGCAAACTATTACACTGATGACCTATTGGTTTGGTCAAAGGATGCTCCCCCCATAAAGGTATGTCGTTGCAAAATTTGGTGGAGATCGGATGATTAGGTTAGTCGTAATTTGATTTAAGCTTTGATCATTTGTGTGGCCGCCATTACGTTTTGTCAAGACGGCGGCGATATAAAACATGACACTGAGGTGTCCTTTGCTAGTGCTACCTTTGTACCAAATTTCGTTCAATTCGCATTCACCGTGTTCGAATTGATAGGGGGGGACAGACATTCAGAGTACACACACTCACACACACACACACACACAGACACAGACACACACACATACAGACTCACACACACACATACACACAGACAGACACACTTTTTTTCGCCCTGTGTTGATCTCATAAGTCTACTTTCATTTTTTGCAAAAATCGAAAGTAGGCTAATGAATATCCTTACAAATAATTTGGTAAGTGCGCATAAAGAAGAGCAAGACAATGGTAATGTCAAGAGGAACAAAGGAAGAAAGAGGAACGATATAACTAAAATAATGGGGAAAATCTATAAGTGGTTAAGAGTTTCAAGTATCTGGGAAGTGTGATCACAGAGGATGGAAAGATAAAGGAGGAAATTGGAAGGAGAAAACAAATTGCAAGCAATTTTCATCAGAGTGTAAGGGGTATTCTTTGGAACCGAGACGTCCCAAAGAAATGTAGTTGGTTGGTTCCTGAGTTTAGGGGCTGAGACAACGCGGTCATGTAGCCCCGTGTACTTTGGGTTATGTAGAATCTGTCTGATAACCGGTGTTAATTGTGATGGCTGTATTAGTGTGTGTATCCGTTTTTTTTTAAATTCAAGTAAGGACTGCAATTTTGAATTTTTCAACTAGTTCCTACTTTTGCCGCCAAACGCCACCGTCAACGACTACCAGGCCTAGTTCAGAACTTAGCTACTAGACGCCACCGCAGTCGGCTCTTGGCAACGAGCGTAGAAACCTAAGAGCGTTGTTTACATTCCTAACCTATACAATTTAGCTTCACACAGGTGTAATTAGTGGAAGGTTCTTTAACATGCCATAAATCTATGACATGGGACCGCCGGCTTTACTTCCCCTCCGAAGGAAGGCATACTGAGGGATTTTTAACGCCCTTAAAAAATTCGACGGCTTCGGCCGGGTTTGAACCCGCTATCTTGGGCATAGAAAAAAGAATTGTAAAGGGGTACTATATTCAACCTATCACGAGCCTATACTAACATTATGCAGTTGGAACATGGACTACTACAAAAAGAGAGGAGAGTAGAATACAAGCAGCGAAGTTGAAATTTCTAAGAGGCTGTCATGACATCAATGGTTTAAAAATAGTGAGCTAGGTGGAGTTGGTGTCGCTTGGACATTCAGACTGATATTAATTTTGGTTTTGCGTGTACTTACTCTTTTGTTATGTGTTACAATCAATCTCCATATATACATGTTGCTAATAAGACAAGAGGTAAGTTCAATTAAACGTTGCTATTTTCAATTCAATAACATGTGCGTGCATTTTCCCATTGATTTACCGTTCCATATCATATCAAGATATAATACAAGCATAGAGGGCAAGACCAGAAGAGATAAAGACACACAGTCTGAGCCTAGCCACGGTACAGGTCAGACGTCGCTGCCACGAGCTCCAATTCAAGTGATGCCAAATTGATGGTCCATCATCCTCGCCGCTTCTTCGCCACAGCCTTCGAGACTCAAACCTGCCTTAGCCATTAACCGATACCCATTCCCGATTCCAAGCCAACAATCTCCTTCCCTTCAACCGTTACCCATTGTTACACCCAAAGCCATTGTTGCCTTCCCACCTACCGCGCCATTCCACGTCAAGCAAATCCTATCACCCTCGAGTTACAGCCAAGCTAAACTCCTCCCTCCAACCCTGCAGCAGCCAAATAATTAATTATATTAATTAATTATTTAAATTTTTCCGCCTGCGCGCACATTGTCACGGCTACAACCGATCAACTGTTAACCTTGTGCGACAGGCATTAACTTCTTGGGCGAGCCTAATTGAACACAAGGGTCTACCACGGTATTTGACCCCTTTTAATTACTCACTTACAACTCCATTACACTTCCTTACAGTTACACTCATGGTCCCTATGGATCAAGTTGATCACGTGACTGCGTTTGCCGAATTCGCACACTCGCTGTCGGAGGAAAGCAACCAGTCATGGGCCTCTACACATCACTCTGGCTCTGAGCCTGCACTCACACCGCGCCATGGCACCTTCCCGTACTTTGACTACGGAGAGAGGCTATGGTACGAATCCCCTACACGCCGTTCACCCAAAAGCACGCTGATTGTAGTCCGCCCGCCGGGCTACAGACAATTGCCCGCTACTCGCGAAGCAATAATCAGTGTGCTTACACCTATTGCACACTACATCACCAACATTGAGGAACTGGTAAATCATCAATTCATAATTACACCTACCAGAGACTACCGCATCCACGCAATTCTAAGGGCTCTCCGGAGCCATCCCTACATTCCACCATACACTTTCATCCCGTACATTCATACAGAACTCTACTCAGTCCAAACTCAAACAGATCAGCCAACCGACAGCGCACCAGAAACACGCCCTAAAGCCACTCAAACCATTCCTACTCCTCCTCCCATGCCCATCTACACCAGCAAGAAACACGCACAAACAGACACTATTGAACACTTCCACGAACAAACTCAAACACACACGGAGACAGGAGAAAGATGGACACAAGTCTGGACCCAAACGGGCAAAAGAAAAAACAAAAAAAAAACAAAACAAAAGAAACTAAAACAGATACACCAAGCCCCGTTGAAACATCTATTCAAACAGACTCTCCCCAACCTGCCTTCAGCAAGCACGCCACTGATTCCCCTTCCTCGCCTCCCCCTAACACAGTAAATTCATCCCCTAAAACAAGAACACGGGCGAAACGTCGTCCACAAACCGAACAACATTCTACACTCATCTACCAGTGTTTCAACTGCCAAAGACTGGGCCACAACGCTTCTGATTGCCCTCACGAGGCTCGCTGCAACAGGTGTGGTGATCCACATCACCATAAAACCTGTGCGACTCCAGTTGACAGTCCTAAGTGCTGCAACTGCAAGGGCAATCATGCAGCGTCATATGGTGGCTGCAGTTATATCAAAAAAGCCATAAGACACAGGCAGTTGGAACTCAGACAACGCGCTACTTCCAACCTTCCCTCCCTCATGTCACTCACAATCCCTTCTCCGCCAGCTCAAACACAGAATTCAGCCCTCACTCACTTCCTACAGATACTCACGCAATTAGCTTCTACAACACTTTAAACTTCACATCCCTCCATAATACACCATTTCGGGAGCCGTGACGAAGTCTGCCTGGGGGGTAAGGCCCTGCCAGCCCGCCTGGGGTGACGAACCACGGCCCTCGGAGCAACAAACACACCAAACTGCACTGGAGCGTATTACAAGACTCGAACTCGGTACCCACCAGGAATGCCCAGGCTGGCGAGGCCAATCTAGTCGATTTGCCCACGCTATACTGGCTTCCACGCATCACTAAAATCCAAATTACACTATCGACAGTCTAAATTAACAATAATTAATCGTAATATACCAGAAATATTACATACAAACGCTATTAAACTCCATTCAGCCTTCAGCCAATCAGAACGCTCCTCCAGCCAATCAGAGAACAGCATTACTAAAATCAAATTCCCCGCTCCAGTGTCAGTATTTACACTACAATAACACAAGCTACATATACTTTCCACAAATTTTAACATAATGAGGCGGTAGCTGAGGCCTTTACAAAGCAATGCATTGACATAAAACAATGCAATACCTACTACAGGTCTTATTTTCCACTCTATTAAAGCACTACTTTTAACTTCTACTTACTAAAGGTCTTCTTCTTCATTTCCAATTAAAATCACGAAGCTGCTGCTCAAATTAAACAACTATACACACTGCAAAACTAAACACAATCAAGCCATGGCGAGTGTACTGTCAATAAACATCTACAGCATCGGCAGGAGTGTGCACTGGCCAACATGGCCATCAGGCACATCCTGACCCGAACATAAGCTGATAAGCACTACTATTCTCTTTTTAAATTTGCACTGCCCCTAAATAATCAACTGGTTGCACATGCAATCAGTTGATTAAATATAACTTTAATCCTTGCACAACTTAAATCCTTTTTCACTGCAAAAACTCCGGCTATAGGTTACTCATTAAACCATAGTCGGAGTAAATTAATTTAATCCATTAGTATTTTTAATCACCCTCCAAAATTCAGCCCCTCAAACTAGAGTAAAAGGAGCCCGGTTTACGGGCACCAGACTCTGCCTCTTCCTGCAGTCACCTTTCTAAGGTAACTTGCAAGTCACTGCCAGAGAATAGTAGAAGAGATAAAGTTAGAAATGAGGAGATAAGAAAAAGGACAGGATTCTTGAAGCTGCAGCACAGGATAGAAACAACAAAGTTAAAGTGGTGTGGTCACACGATGAGGATGAAGAGGAGAGAGTACCAAAGAGAGCTTTTTCCGAAAAGATGACAGGGAAGAGACCACGAGGAAGACCCCGAAAGAGATGGACGGATACAGTCTGGGAGTGCATAGAGAAGAGGGGAAGAAAGCCTGAAGACACTTAAAAGAAGATGATGATGATGATGATGATGATAATTGTTGTTTTAAGGGGCCTTACATCTAGGTCATCGGCCCCTAATGGTGTGGGTGATAGTGAAGATGGAAATGAAATGTAAACTATAACTAAAACTAACTAATTTATAGACTAGAAGAAGAAATGGTAAACAAAAGGAGAATAAGGCAAATAAAGGACAGGAGGAAAAGAAATGCCCTCAACCCTCGAAGAATGCAGATTGAGGGACTTGGAAGGAAGGAGAGCTATGAAAGACAGATAGGAAAGTGAAAGAGGAGAGGGTCCGCCCCAGAGGTAATGGATAAAAGGGGGAAAACCGGACCCAGCTCAGGAATCCCTCGGGGTCGCCAACTCCCGAACCCACCAGCCATGAGCCCTTGAGGTTGTAGAAAAATCCAGGGTGCACCAGAAGTGGTGGGGCTACATACACCCTGACTCCTTGAGGGCCTTGAGCAGAAGGCAGGAGATAACATGAAATGAAAAAGAAGGCTGACCCCTCGCAGAAGGAGGGTATCAGAAAAGATATGACAAGGGCTAATTAAGGCGGGAAAGTAAGAGACTCCCTAGGTCTCGGATACCCTAATACCGTCGGGGTCGGAAGAGAATAAGAGTTGACCAAGTGAGGTCGACAGGAAAGAAGACGGAGAGGAGCTCGGCACAAGTAAGTGGAAGAAATGCTGGACTCAGCTGGGGCCCCGTGGTCGCCAACCCACGTCCCACTACATGTGTGCCCCTGGGGGGTTAAAAGAAGAGAGGGGAATGTTGGAGAGACAGGCAACGAAGTAGGTCTTTAATTCACAACCTGACCCAGGAAGCTGGAATCGGGAAATGAATATGATGATAACGGTGATGAAGGGTTCTGAATATTTAAATATAATTCTCAAAAACACTCTGGAGGTGATGTTTCCAAACTGGTCAATGTAGCCGTGATGGATGGTTGTGAAGTTGAAAAAACTGGCAGAGAAGTAAAGAGTGGAAGTCTCAATTCCATCTGCCTCCTGAGTGGCTGACTACCGACTAAAACTCCCCCCGTTACTACTCAACACTAGCCTATCACATTTCATCTTTGCCCGTAGGACACGCTTCCGTAGCGAAATATATGCAGAGGCGATCCAGATCTGTCTTCAGAGGATATTGAGAACAAAACTTGCTACCAGCTTCCAATTTTCTCCAAACTGCAGTATCACCAACATCAACCTTGAAGCTTGGAGTGATTTAATTGGAAATAGCGCTGCACCCAGTTTTCACCTGCCAAGAAGAACGTAGACTACCCTCAATAGGATCCGGACTAACCACGGAGTCTGTGCTGAATCATTCTATGGTGGTAAAATTCCTTCTCCCCAATGTGACTGCGGTGCTCCTTCACAGTCAGTTCACCACATTGTTCATGAATGTCATAGAAGAGCATATCAGGGTAATCGGTCTGACTTCCTGTTGGCAACACCTCCAGCATTACAATGGATACAGATTTTAGATTTAAAGATATAAGCCTGCCTTGTCATGTGTCCCTGTAAATATGTATATATCAATGTATATGTGTATATATAGTTATCTTGCTTGCTTTTTGTTTGTATGTCATACGATAGATAAAACGCAACAATGTTGTCAGGATATATTTCTACTCCAATGTGTTCTTGAAGAGACTGTCTATTTTGGACCCACCGTCCTAAAGAGAAGAAGGTGTGATTAGCATTATCTAGCTCATTAACACAGTAGGTGCAATTTGGTGAATCCACCTTCCCCATCTTCTTAAGATAAGAACAGAAGTACCCATGTCCAGTCAAGAACAGAGTGAGATAGGCTAATAAACAATCTCACCATTTTTCCACTCTGTCCAAAACTGCACCTGAGGGATCAGTCTCTTCGATCTCCTTGCTCTCATTTGATTTGCATTTTGTAAACCCACCTCATATTTTCTCCAGTACCGTAGGCCTCAATGTCCTTGCGTTGTTCCGCTAGAAAGAAAATTGGAATAATCCCGGCAATAACAAGAACTGCTTCTTCAGAGATCGTGCGATATGCAGATGCCACGCGCAAAGCACCCCGCCTCTGCACTTGTGCTAGTGATGACATAATAAAAATATCGTATGGTCTCGGGTGCCGGGTGAAAGCTTTGTTATTTGACACCCAGAGTGCAGCTTGCATGTCAAATTTAGTCGTTCGTTGGAATGTCAAGGAGGTTAGATATTTAAGCTCCTTGACTCTATAGCACTTTATGGTAGAGAACGGAGGAACTCTTGTGTTGGCGGAAAATCCCGAGATTAATTTAGCCATTATGAACACGGCCTATTGAATTAATGGGTTCTTTAACATGCCAACAACATATGAGATGAGTGCCGTGATTTTCGTTGCCTATCAAAAATCACTTACCAGGAGCGAACCTGCAAGCTTGGGGTCAGAAATCCGACACGATAACCACTCACCCACCGTGGCAAGCGCTAGTGATAATAATAATAATAATAATAATAATAATAATAATAATAATAATAATAAACTACATATGCTAGTAATAGCCGGCTCCGTAGTGTTGGGGTAGCGCGCCTGCCTGTCAGCCGGAGGCCCCGGGTTCGATTCCCGGCTCCGTCAGGGATTTTATAAACTGACGTGAGGGCTGGAACGGGGTGCACTCAGCCTCGTAAGGACAATTGAGTAGCTGTCTGACAGTGAGGCAGCGCTCCGATCACGAAAACCAAGATTAACGGCCGAGGGGACCCGATGCGCTGATCACGTGTCACCTCAATATCTGCAGGCCAAATGGCTGGGCAGCAATCGCTTGGTAGGGCTAGGCCCTTCAAGGTCTGTAGTGCCAGGGGTAATTTATTATTTATATGCTAGTATTGAATAGGCGGATTAACTAACATGTACGCATTTTCACTTTATTTATCTGTATGGCTAATCCTCTAAGGCTCATACAGCCGACACACTGTGCGGTATAATCTGAAGCCAATCTATCAATTGTGTAGTGATTAGTAGAACCCACTGAGTTGGTGAAGTGCTAGTCCATGTCCCTGTGTCGTGCTCACAATAACAGCGTCATTAAGAGGGCACATTGAGTATTCTAGACATCACGCGGGTCTGGCGACAAGCCCTTGTAGCGGGGGTGTCTGCATCTCAGGGGACACCAAACCACGTGCTCTTCAGGAGCGGCCATATTCCAGGTCATCTGTCAACCCTTACGTTATTTATTTACTCATTCTCAGCGAAGACAAAAATAAAATCAAAATATAGTTAGTTGATCCTAAAAGATTATACACATGTAAATTCAATTTTATTTCTTATGCATTACGTTTCGTACATAAAACATATACATAGAACGTATAATTCGATTAAGCCATTATACAATTTTAAGAAATAGTAATCAATGATATGCAAGCCACACACAAGGTTGCACCTCTTAGTGGCATTTGTGATTGCTCTTCTTGCTTACTTGTAAGGAAATTCATAAAATGTGTAGCCTACAGTCTTTCAGAATTTTGTAAACTGTGTAGCCTATATTGTAACGATATTTAATGATATATAATAAATACTTCATTTATTCATTCATTCATTTAATCATTCATTCATTCATTCGTTCATTTAATCATTTATTTATTCATTCATTTTATCATTTATTTATTCATTCATTTTATCATATATTCATTCATTCATTTTATATTTTATTCATTTAATCATTCATTCATTTATTCATTTAATCATTTATTCATTCATTCAATCATTCATTCATTCATTTATTCATTTAATCATTTATTCATTCATTTAATCATTTATTAAATCATTCATTTATTCATTTAATCATTTATTCATTCATTTAATCATTCATTCATTTATTTATTTAATAATTTATTCATTCATTTAATCTTTTATTCATTTATTTATTTATTTATTTCTTCACACTCAAGTACACGGGGATAAATGACCACGATGTCAAAGTCCCTCAAACGAAACAACAACAACAACAAGCATTTACGAGATCCGCGCCTCATTTCGTTTAAGGTATAAATCGTGGTAAATCCATCTCAGGCTACTGCACGAACTGAAGTGTGGGTTATTTTATGTTTTGCCCAAATTATGTGCATTTATTATAATAATAATAACAATAAACTAATAACATGGACAGATGACCTCGCCGCTCCACCCCGTAAAACTCAAATAACTAACCAACAGATTAGTAATAATAATACTAATAATACTAATAATAATAATAATAATAATAATAATAATACCACGAACCTACTACGCTGTCGTAGCAGGCGGAGAGGTGATATTCCGACGTGGCGCGTCCCAGGTGGCGGATAGGGGGGTCCTCACCGGCATACCGGCGGACTTAAGCGAAATAAAATAGCTCTCGCGGACCAAACACACTTAAGCCAGAGAACACCTAGAGGCACCTCTCGATCTCAACAATCGAGTAGTAATTTCGTGATCTTATCTTAAGATCACCACTAGTTGTATATTCAACTTGTAACTAAGGCATGATGGAACACACACTACTAACGCAACTACCCCAGCCCCCGGACACACGTCCGGTCTTTCCCGATCATCGGATTCTGGGGGATCGGGAACGAAATCATGCTTCAGAGAAGGATCGGAGCTTGTCAAAATCTCTTCGCCCCAAGAAAGAGAACTACTTGGGTACTATTAACATCAATACCCTGTTGAAAACAGGAAAGCTCAAACAACTGACTGACGTCCTGGACAAATTTGATATTCAAATCCTAGCAATTCAGGAAACACGATTCCAAGATGAGAATCATTTCGACTCAGAAAACTTCAGGATATTTAAGGGTAAACCAGCCATTAATATCACAGGCAATTTATTAATGTTTGGGACGGCTTTTGCAGTGAGGAAAACTATCTTAGATTCAGTTATCGACTTCACATCGCCATGCGAAATAATTTCAGTGCTTACAGTAAAATCAAGCAACAAGGCATATGCCTTGATAAATGCCCATGCTCCCACTAACATAGACAATAAGAGAAATCCACAGAATGTGGAAGACTTTTGGAAATTACTAGAGGAAACTACAAGTAAAATCCCCAAACATCACGTGAAAATCTTATTAGGGGATTTCAATGCACAGGTTGGCAGAGAGAAGATATACAGATCATTAGTAGGACTCCATCCCGCACATCGGCGGACTAATAAGAATGGAGAGCGTCTAATAAACTTTTGTACATTATTCATGCTGAGACTCATGTCCACGCACTTTATGAGACCATTACACAAAAAGAAAACCTGGAGATCACCTAACCCGTTATTAGGGGAATTTCAGATAGATCATGTGGCTATTTCCGCAAAGAATATGCTGGAGATTCAGAATATTGAGGTACGGCAGGGAGTGGTAGATTCGGATCACTACCTCACGCAAATCAATGTTCGGTTTCAATCAAACAGATCCAAACCTAAAGGCAACCGGTTTCCAAGAGTTGATCCTGACTGCTTGAGGAAGAACGCCGAGGTTTTCGTACGAGATTTACAGGAAGAAAATCCCAGGGAGTGGCCAGACCTTCGCAAAACATTACAGTCATCAGCCATGAAATTAGGACAACCACCTAGGGAAAGAAAGCACAGATGGTGGAACACAACGTGCGATGAAGCCGTCAATGACCGAATTAAAGCATGGCATCAGTGGAATGGACATCGAACAGTGTAAAGATGGGAGAACTTCCTAAAAACTCAAAAACTGACCTCTAAAACAATCCGGCGCGAAAAACGTGCCTACAACAAAATCAGACTCGAAGGGTTAGAACAGGATTTCCAGAAAAACAACACTCGAAATTTTTACAAGACATTCCGTGAGGACTTGTCAGGGTACAAACCACCAACATTAAGTTTCCGTCGACGTAATGGACGACTAGAAACAAACAGTAAGGAGAACTGCAAGATACTGGCTGATTAATTCCAAACTCTATTGAACTGTGATCCTCCAGTGGAAATGCTGCAGTTTGAAAAACCTGTACCAAACCCAGACTCACTTCCCCCAACAACTCAAGAAATAAAAGAGATAATCCAATCGCTCAAAAATAACAAAGCCCCTGGGAACGATGGAATAACTGCTGAGATGTTGAAAATAGGAGAAGATGACCTCATAAGGAGAATTCATACACTCCTAACAGAAATATGGGAGAGCGAAATAATTCCGAAGGACTGGAAGAATGCCATTATCCATCCGTTGCATAAAAAGGGCGACCGAGCGGACCCCAACAACTACAGAGGTATATCACTTTTACCAATTATATACAAGGTATTATCTAAAGCACTCTTAAAAAGAGTAGAACAACAAACTGATCATTTGATTGGTGAATACCAGGCAGGCTTTAGGAAAGGTAGATCGTGTTCGGAGCAGATTTGGAGCCTAAAGACGATATTAAGGATACGCCGCAGTACCAACACATTTGTCACCTTCGTGGATTTTAAGAAGGCGTATGATTCTATTGACAGACAAACTGTTCTGAACACCCTAGAAGAGCTCAGAGTTGACAGGAAAACCAGGGACTTAATCCGCCAGACTCTCACTGACACAACATCTCAAGTGAAGTTTCTAGGTGAACTATCAGAGCCTTTCGAAGTACATACCGGAGTTCGACAAGGTGACAGCCTCTCCCCACTGCATTTTAACTTAGTGTTAGACGAAGTCATCAGGGAGTGGGAAAACAACATCAAAGGCATAAGCATTGGTACTCTGGAACAGAAAATAAAAGTAAAATAGCTAGCTTTTGCTGATGATCTAGCTATCTTTACCAAGACTAGTGAAGAAACCAAGTATGCCATAGAGAAGTTACATGAGTTAGCATCAAAGACAGGACTCCAAATATCGTATGAGAAGACGCATTTCATAGTAAATGGAGACCAGAATATCCCGAGATCTCCACTACAGACCAACTATGGAATAATTAGACAATGTACCTTCCTTCAAATATTTAGGAGAAATTATTGTACCGTCTGGATTGGACAGGAAAGCTAATTTAGAAAGAGCTACCAAACTTCAGAAAGCATACCGAATAACATGGAATCACTATAATAAAAGAGTGATGTCATGAAATGCAAAACTACGGCACTACCAGACAGTTGTTCTTCCGGAAGCATTGTACGCCTCCGAAACTATATCTCTAGGAGGCCACTCTCAAATTGGTGAAATCGAAATCCAGGAACGTAAAATTCTCAGGAAAATATTTGGCCCCGTTTATGTTAATGGTATATGGATTAAAAGGAAAACCACAGACTTGTACAGAGTAATCAATAAGTTCACTGATACCGCGCGTAAGAGACGATTGAAATTTTATGGTCACATCTGCCGAATGGACAACACCAGATATGCAAAAAAACTGCTTGATATAATTAATTCAAACAAGCTCAAAATCAGTTGGTGAGAAGAAATCAAACAGGTCTTAAAGGATATAAACATTACAGAAGATAGCATCATGAATCGCAAGACTTTTGGAACCCGAGTTACAAATCACTCTTTCACCGAAAAAGCTAAAAAGACCACTGGAAAAAATGGACGGAGAAACGTAAGAAGGGGCATAGCGAGTTCATGAGGAGATTTTGGGAGGAGAAGAAGAGGAAAGCTCCATCAACCCGCGTAATTTAACCTGTGAACATGCTGAACGCAGTCTTCAGCGAAACGCCAGGACGACAAAATGTCCTTAGAACACGGCCTATAAGCCCGCAAAACAGAGATCCCTATTTCAACGCCGGTTGTGAAGTCTGCATTTTTACTTATATTTCTGTTGAATTTTTAAGAAGTGGAAGATTTTTCCAATACAACTGAGACGATTTGAAAGATTTTGGTACACCCCGCACCTTCTAACTCAATGATTCTACATGAAACAAGTAGTTCCGTGAAGAACTAAACAGCCTATTTTCATATGTTAATAGCCTCTATCAACATACAAAATTTCAGTTTGATTGCTGTAATAGATTCGTAGATATTGAGAACCGTCTAAATATTTCGTATGGTTGCCATATTGGATATATATAGGCCATAGAGTTATGTACTATTAAATGATGATTATTGCGTGGGTTAATTTTTCAAACGTTGACTTCGATCGCATGATTAGGACACAAGAAATAAAAACTTCATGATAAAATTTCGCACAGCCGCCATATTAAGAGTATGTAAATAATTGAACTAAATTAGATGCCAGTGCATTACAATGCGTTTAACATTTGCTTTCTCATGTTTCACTGCGCTCTTCTTATTTTCCTTCAAGTGCCTCGTCCTCCAAGAACATTGGCGATCAGTAGCATGATATGCTGTTTGTCCATAGCTGTTCTAATCAGTGACACTGTATTAAGTCCAAACCACTGGCTTAAGTTCTTTAGCCAGGAGATTCGTCTGCGTCCTGGACCCCTAATGTCGTCAATCTTCTCTTGGATAATTAATTGCAAGAGGCGGTATTTGTTGTTGTGCATGAAATGACCAAAGTATTCTAGTTTTCTCCTTTTGATGATACTGAGATTTCCAAGTCTTTGTTCATACGCCGTAGTACTTCCATATTTGTGACTTTAGCTGTCCATGATATTCTTAAAATCCTGCGATACTTCCACATTTCAAATGCTATCAGTTTCTTACTTAAAACCTCGGTAAGTGTGCATGATTCAACTCCATAGAGCAGGACACTAAAAACGTAGCATCGAAGCAGTCGGGTGCGTAATGACAGACTTAAATCACGGCTGGTCAAAACTTTTCTCATGTTCATGAAAGAACTTCTGGCCTGCTCAATTCTACAGCGAATTTCTTTATTTAAGTCCCAGTTATCATTGATTTGACATTCTAAATATTTATATGATGACACCCTTTCATTCTTTCATTACCAAGTGTAAGAATGTCCTGAATTTGAGTATTGCATGCAATATAGCGTACTGATACAAAATAAATAAACTTTGTATGAAATGCGAAATCGTTTAGTCCAAATCATTATTTGCTAACAAGTTATATGTAAGTCATTTTATATAGAACGATGTTTGCTGGCACAAATGGCTCCGTGGTAAAGCGTTGGCCTATCACTCATATGCCTATGGTTCAAACCCCATCAGAGTTATTTTTTTGCTTGAAATTTTATATATTTATTGTTTTGTAATGATTCAGACGTTTTAAAACTAAGCGTTATATTTTGCATATTACGGTGGAAAATATATATTTAATTAAATTATAATTCACCAGCAGATTTGCTCGAGACATCTAGCAGCCAAAAAGGTAACTGCACGCCGGCCTACTTATTAACTTCAAGATTTTATTGAAAAGTTTCTTCTTATGGCCACTAGAATGCACTCGCCCTGTTAGGGTTATATTGTTCGATACTTCTCCACTAGATGTCACGACTGGTCTACGTGGGACTCCATTGGTTAGTACCGTATACCATTGGCATTCTATGCGCATCGAACTTGAAGAATGGCAAGATGATACTACGATAAATTTTTACTTTTTATTTTAAAGGGTTTGTAACAGCCTATTGTGCGTTATTTGAAAATGTTATTTGAAGTAAAGAACAAAACGATTTCACATAGTAACTGAATTCTAGCCGTTGGTGCTAGTTCAGGTTATTAATTAATACTTTTATTTCAGGCAAATTGCAATCGAAAATATCCACATAGTTTGTATCCACACGTCTCTGTAGGGTCATGGAAAGATTTGTTAATTCAATTAGGATTGTGAAAGCCATGCACAACCAGACGTGTAAAGACATGCCTCAACTCAAAGTTGGATGTTGCCCACGGCAGGTCGATTATGTAATAATAACAATAATAATAATGTTATTTGTTTTACGTCCCTTTTAACTACTGCTGCTTTTAGATACGCCGGGGTGCCTGAATTGTGACCCGAAGGGGATCTTTAACGTACCAGTAAATCTACTGACACGGCTCCCTCGCATTTGTGCACCCTCAAATGCCAGCTGACTGCGCCAGGATACGAACCTGCAACCTAGGGCCCAGCAAGCGAGAACGTTACCGCTGAGCCACGCAGCCAGTCCGGTCGATTATGTCTCCAGATCCATAACATTCTTGAGATACTTCTTATCTATCTTTCTTCAATGATGGTAGTAGTTTTTTTTCTAGGTTATGGCGTTTGGTAGAGGTAAATATTTTCTAAGGTCTTCAACCAAGAAATGATTCTATTATACTCTTTGATAATAACAACGAGTTATAACTATACTCATACATTTAGGAGAAAGTAGGCTATATGTTCTTTACTGAACATCTTGTTTTTATTACATTTAAATGTAATCCCAAGGCATTACTCTCTTCAGAAATAGAATCCAGTAGTGTTTGTAGATCATCCATACTTGTTGCAAGGATAACAGTGTCATCAGCATATCGGATGTTTAATGATTGATCTATTCACCACTACTCCTTGAGACTTTCCATCAAGAGCATCTCGGATGGTTAGATCGCGAGAAATGTCTATTTAAATGTTTCAACTTTGCTTGCGTGCCATGGTCGTTCTGTATGTAACGGATTTTTGAAAGTCACATTGATGAACGTCTAGTAGAGCCCTTTATCACCGTACAAAATTTCAGGGTGATGTGGGTAATAGTTTCGGAGATATAGAATGCCGTTGTAATATTTCGCCCAGCCGCCATGTTGGATTGATGAGACGTAATAAAATTTGAAGGTCACGGTCGGGGTTTCATTGAAATCGCTCCAGCCGTTTAGATTTTATTAGGGGTACACACACATACACACACACGGACAAAAAGTGATCTCATAAGCCTATTTTTTTCATAAATGAAAATAGTGTGAAACTAGCCTATTATTCTGTATATTAGTGCGTGTAGGGAAAACGTTAAAATCTGCAATGAAGATTACATTATGCTGGCACGATGGCAAAATCCCGATTATATCCTCATTGCACCTACCGTTCTCGGATGTTCATCGGACAGTGGATTTATAACTCATTGAAATTTTCCATCTCCCATAAATTGTAGACAAAAAATAAACGCGCTAGATTGCGCTGCTTTGACGGAGCCCTAATCGATAGTCATCTCCGGTTATTAACAAATTCACAAAGAAATTTGATACAATGGTCCGGTTAGCTCAAAACAGTTGCCAGCGTTTCGCCCCAGTGTACCAATGGGCTCTTCAGTTGGACAATTTTACATCCTGTTTCCTACGGGAACAGATATTTCCAATATGGATTAGCTAGGTCAGCTAACATTATTCTTGAAAGGAAGTAATGACTTCCATAGTACATTGGCGCTGCTCGTGGCAACATTTGTGCCTTGCAGCGGCCTTCACAGTATGTACTAGCCACGCGTCTTGGTGAGGTGTACCATAACCAACTGAAGAGCCCATTGGTACACTGGGGCGAAACGCTGGCAACCGTTTTGAGCTAACCGGACCATTGTATCAAATTTCTTTGTGAATTTGTTAATGTACATAGCTCAATCGGACAATTTTACATCCTGTTTCCTACGGGAACAGATATTTCCAATCTCCGGTTATGTCACTTATTACAAAGTATAGCGTACATCATTCCGATAACATCGTCTCATAGACACTACATACCAGCTATCGTGTTTCCATTCAGAGCGAAGTTGGATCCAGATACAGTGCGCGTTTATAAATCGGCCTACCATAGTTCTGTTAACTGAAGCAAGGGGAATCATTTCTAAATTTTGTGGAAATATTTTGAGAGTTCTTGGGGGGTTCCAAAAAGTATCTTTTATTAGGCTTTGGGGGATCAAACAAAATTTCGCAGAATCAATTTCACAATTAATCTCATGCTATTTATCATTTTAAATTTTGCTGTACTTGCCACATCTTTTTAGCTCTCAACAGAGTTGTATTTATTTCTATTATTACTATGTTAAAACTACTCCAATAAGACATATTGTTACGGCTGTGAGTGTGTGTCATCGCTCGCCGCATGAGTCACAACTGCCCCAGGGCTGGGCTGTGCCCTGCCTCCTGTATTGCGTGCGCCTTATGCAACCGGGCTACTAGGACAAAGGGATAGTCCAGAATATTCGTGACTGGACCAGCGATGGAAACCTCGAGAAGCCGTGAACTCTGGATGGATCTAGAAGCATTTATTGAGTCACCGGCCTGCTATATAAGTGCGACCTGTCAAGCAGTGGTTGTTGTGTTTCACGAGCGAGTGCGAGCGCGTATCCTGAGCGACAGAAGTGTGGAGACTTGCGAAACCGACTAGTGAAGTCGATTCTCGTGACAGCGAAGGGAGTGAGGAGCTTACAGGGGACTGCCTGTGTTTTGAGCGAGTGTGCTTACTTAGTGCGAAGAGAGGTCATTGTGGTGAGTTGCAAAACAGTGAATGACAGACCTAGTGCAGCTATTTCCATCCAGCGTACGGGGCCACCTCATTACGAGGGATTAACTGTGGTCTGTTGACAAGTGAAAGGGGAAGTATTCTCGACTTGAGGAAACTGGAGTAAGGTAATAATAATAATTGTTTGCATTTGCTGATGAGTGGCTGTATCTTTCTGGCCGCAATAATGTTAATTATTTAAAGGAACACCCTGTGTTTGTGCTCTTCAACCCACCGTAATCCAGTTAACAAAAAGTGCCACTAGGGGGGTGGCACGCAACAATATCTAGTCACGCTTGCGAGTAATCAATTGACATAAAATTAAAAATAAAATAAAATAAAAGACCAAAATACAATAAAATAAAATAGAATAAAATAAAATGAAAATTAAATAAAAGGTAATTAAATGAAATTTATTAGAAATGACATACACTTTTTTAAAATTCTACAACATCTTTCGCTGCTATTCGATATAAAGTATTGTTATTTAGACTCGGGGCACCTATTTTCTAATTCACTGGTGTTAAATGGTTCCACTCCATGAAATGATGCGTGGATTCAGGAATGATGTGGGATGCCCATGTCTTGTCTGGTGTTTACATGTGGCTTACCATATCTTCACCTTCCTTTCCCTGTAGTAGAAATGCCAAACCACGGAAAGCCACTTCCAGATAGGCTCGCCTCTTCTCAGGTTTGTCTCACGAGGCTGAGTGTACCCCGTTCCAGCCCTCAGATCAGAATTGAGTTCCTTGGCAGAGCCGGGAATCAAACCCGTGCCTTCACGGTGACAGCCAAGAATACTAGCCACTACCTAACGAAGTGGACCAAAGAATTTTTTTTAACTTCTAAGTTCTACTGATCATTGAAGATTGCTGGTATTCTCTCACAATGAAATGCATGGAACTGATGACTGTATTTTACTCAGCACATAGAAAGAAGAACAATAACAACATTCAAATGGTCTTCGGAACGAGCCTTTTCTAAATTCAAACGGTACATTTACATTTAATGGGTTTAATTACATAGTAACAGACGGTTGTTTTTAAACGAGTGCCTACCAATGGGGAATTACTGTAGATTCTATTACGTAATTGGTCGATCAACAACATTGTGCAAGTGAAAGCAAAACAGAAATAAAAATAAACTAAGGATACACTCATTAAGTGAAGAATTCCAAACAGTTTACGTGCAAGAAGAGCCAATACGTTTAGTCTCCCAAATAACATTTAAAAAATCCATTAAAAAGAATCCCAAACAGTTTACTGACATAGAACGTGAAATGGAACCATTATTTGGAAGGTCGACGAATCTCGATCACTGCTCACCTTGAGGTATGGCGGGAGTTGTACAACCAGGGGTGTGTGAAGCTCCGTTCAATTACAGAATGTTTTGAGTATTCCGCGTAAGTAGGATGTTGTGGATATTTCGCTCAAAAGGAATGTCGCGAATATTCCGCTCAAATGGTATGTTGTGAATATTCCATTCAAATGGAATGTCGCGAATATTCCGCCCAAATGGAATGTCGCAAATATTCTGCTCAAATGGAATGTTGTGAATATACCGCTCAAATGGAATGTCGCGAATATTCCATTCAATGGAATGTCGCAAATATTCCGCTCAAATGGAGTACTGTGAATATACCGCTCAAATGGAATGTTGCGAATATTCCGCTCAAATGGAATGTTGTGAATATTCCACTCAATTGGAATGTCGCAAAAACTCAGCCCAAATGGAATGTCGCGAATATTCCACTCAACTACAGTAGAATGTCGCAAATATTCCGCTCAACTGGAATGTCGTGAATATTCCGTTCAAATGGAATTTCGCAAATATTCCGCTCAAATGGAATTTCGCAAATATTCCGCTCAAATGGAATATCGTGAATATTCCACTCAACTACAGTAGAATGTCGCAAATATTCCTCTCAACTGGAATGTCGTGAATATTCCACTCAACTGGAATGCCGTGAATATTCCACTCAACTGGAATGTCGCGAATATTCCACTCCACTGGAATGCCGTGAATATTCCACTCCACTGGAATGCCGTGAATATTCCACTCCACTGGAATGTCGAGAATATTCCACTCAACTGGAATGTCGAGAATATTCCAGTCAACTGGAATGTCGAGAATATTCCACTCAACTGGAATGTCGCGAATATTCCACTCCACTGGAATGTTGCGAATATTCCACTAAAATGGAATGTCGAGAATATTCCGCTCAACTGGAATGCCGTGAATATTCCACTCAACTACAGTAGAATGTCGTGAATATTCCGCTCAAATAGAATGTCGCAAATATTCCGCTCAAATGGAATGTTGTGAATATTCCACTCAACTACAGTAAAATGTCGCAAATATTCCACTCAACTGGAATGTCGAGAATATTGCTCTCAACTGGAATGTCGAGAATATTCCACTCCACTGGAATGTCGAGAATATTCCACTCCACTGGAATGTCGCGAATATTCCACTCAACTGGAATGTCGAGAATATTCCACTCAACTGGAATGTCGCGAATATTCCACTCAACTGGAATGTCGCGAATATTCCACTCAACTGGAATGTCGAGAATATTCCGCTCAACTGGAATGTCGCGAATATTCCGCTCAACTGGAATGTCGCGAATATTCCACTCAACTGGAATGTCGCGAATATTCCACTCAACTGGAATGTCGCGAATATTCCGCTCAACTGGAATGTCGCGAATATTCCGCTCAGCTGGAATGTCGCGAATATTCCACTCCACTGGAATGTCGAGAATATTCCACTCCACTGGAATGTCGAGAATATTCCACTCAACTGGAATGTCGAGAATATTCCACTCAACTGGAATGTCGAGAATATCCCACTCAACTGGAATGTCGCAAATATTCCGCTCAACTGGAATGTCGAGAATATTCCACTCCACTGGAATGTCGAGAATATTCCACTCAACTGGAATGTCGCGAATATTCCACTCCACTGGAATGTTGCGAATATTCCACTAACATGGAATGTCGAGAATATTCCGCTCAACTGGAATGCCGTGAATATTCCACTCCACTGGAATGTCGAGAATATTCCACTCCACTGGAATGTCGCGAATATTCCACTCAACTCGAATGTCGAGAATATTCCACTCAACTCGAATGTCGAGAATATTCCACTCAACTGGAATGTCGCGAATATTCCACTCAACTGGTATGTCGCGAATATTCCACTCAACTGGAATGTCGAGAATATTCCGCTCAACTGGAATGTCGCGAATATTCCACTCAACTGGAATGTCGCGAATATTCCACTCAACTGGAATGTCGAGAATATCCCACTCAACTGGAATGTCGAGAATATTCCGCTCAACTGGAATGTCGAGAATATTCCGCTCAACTGGAATGTTGCGAATATTCCACTAAAATGGAATGTTGAGAATATTTTTGGGGCAGATTACCTCAATGTTCCACCCTTTAAAACCACAATAACAAACCACAAAACCAACCAACCAAATGTGAATATTCCACTCTAATGGAGTGATGTGAATATTTCGCTTAAATGGAATGTCGCGAACTCGCCACTCAAATGGAATGTTATCCAAATTTCGCTTAAATGGAAAGTTGCCAGTGGAGATTCTCATAATTTGGTCCTAGGGCGCAATGTGAACATCGGCCTACTACAACTAACGGTACTGAACTAAAAATGCTATTGAAGGATGGCATAATCGCATAAACGACTAGGGCGACCGTATCCCAGAATCAGAAACTTGGTTCATTTGAATGAAGAACGAAAATTCAGTCTTTGTTTACACGAGATCTCAGTAATATTTAGATGCAAAGAGAAAGAAAACTATATATCCAAATTTGGAAGAAAGAATCGAGAAGACAGTACAGAGATACGAATATTGCCTATAGGCAACATTACAGCGTGTCTGGGGGAGATCTCATTCTTATAAATGAAATCTGGAATAAACTGGGCCTGATGCTTGATCTGAACGCAGTGTATTTTGTAAATAAAATGTAAATAACTGATTTGAGAATATATTTTTGAAAACGGGTAATTTTTCTCAAGGATGCGTTGTTTCGGAGTTATAAGGGAAAAACTAAAACAACTTCCGAAATGTTATGGCTTTTCCCCATTTTTATGTTGAAACCATATCCGAATCTAGGCGATAACTGGATTTTCAGATTCAGCACCTCTAAAGATATATAGATCCGTCGAGAAAAAATCTTCAGCAATTTCTTCCTGAATCGACTACTTTCCGTCACCTAATTACTGGAATAGATGTTAGTCTTGACAGTGCCGCTTTCCTAATACCCAGGACTAGCTTCATATAGTGTACTTAGTTTTTAGTGTCGTGTATAAGCAACCAGTATTGTGCTAACAATGTTCTTTTGTTGAGGAACAATGGTATTATTAGACTACCAGGAGCAGGAGTGTAGAATGAACACCTCCTTGCAACTTCTGCATCCCTGGTGTAATATTTGATATTTATGAAAATAAAACTTATTAGTCCCTCTATGAAGCAAGTCCCCCACATTGCAAAAGCGGCACTGTCAAGACCAACATAATAATTACTAGCAGAAGTACCCATTCTTCGAACGGTCGTCGGTATTAATAACCAAACGTAATCAATTGAGCTACTGTTGCAATGGTTAGGGGCTTGCAACCTGTTTGTCGACAAAGATAAATGATTAGTTGAAATATGCTCTGAAACTAATTTACCTAACGTGTACTTCCTGACGTGAAAATCAAATTGAAAACCTCGTAGACGAAATGCAATTCACGTCACATAAAAACTGACCCACACTGTTGTGTCAAGTGCACATCCAGAGGAAGACCTCTTTAATAAATTATAAAGGCTTTTGGTGCATGAAAATTCAGTCTTTTTAGCCTCCAATGGCCCAAATTCCTAAAAGCAAAAAAATAAAAATAAACTATTTCAATTCAGGAATTTTTGAAAATAATGTTGCTGTTTGAAGATATAATAGACCTTCTGTACGACACATCGCACGTTTAAGTCTTGTGAAAAAATCCAGGGTACCTCTTGACCCCCTTAAGCGCATTGATGAATTTTACAGTTTTTGTTGGTTCCGTGATAATCTTATAGCCATTTGCAAACTTTCACAGAAATTTAATAAATGGAGTGGCATTACTTCTTGCAGAAATAGATAAATTAAATTAGTTTTCTGGGAATATCTCAGAAACTCTTGGTTTTAGAGCATTAAAATGTAGTTTCCGGGGACCCTTTACGACTGTTTAGGGGCCCCGAGGTTTTTTTCTGACACCAAGGGGCTGAAAATGAGCTTTGTCTCGTCGTTGTAGGCCGTAGTATCATCATCATCATCCTCTTGCACAGTTTCCAGCCGTTGGCCGGGTCTGTTTGGAACACAGTCCACTCCAACGTCTTCTGTCTTCCCACCATCTCTCAGCTTCCACCACTGTCCAGTCTTCTCCTCTCTTCTTCACGCTTTCTTCCATCCCTTTCAGCCACCTGTCTCTCGGTCTTCCTCTCGGTCTCTTTCCTTCCCACTTCGTCTCGTGTATCCTCCTGGGTATCCTCTTATCCTCCATTCGTTTTACATGTCCATGCCATCTAAGTCTAGATTTCTCTACACTATCCCGTAATGGTTCCTCCTTTATTAATTCTCTGGTCCTCTCATTTCTTATTCTGTCCATCATTGTAACTCCAATACTGCTTCTCAAGAAGCTCATCTCACTGGCCTGTATTTTGCTCTTCTCCCTTCCTTTCATAGCCCAGGTCTCCGAGGCATACGTCAGGATAGGGGGATAGTACGTCCGACATATGATCTTTTTTCTGTTCTGAGGGACATCCTTGCTCCATAACATGCTTCTCACACTCCTCCGGAATGCTTGTGCCTGTCTCCCCCGCTCATTTTTTCTCTATAGTTTCTTCCATTATCTTGTATCAGGCTTCCCAGATATTTGAAACTCTCCACTTTCTTCAGCTGTTCCCCACCAATTGTTATTCCCGTTGTGGTTCTTTCCTTCTTCCTTGTTGTGATCACCATCTCACTCTTATTTATGCTAAATGTCATCCCATATCCTTGTATTATTCCTTCCTACACGTCCAACTGTTCCTGTACCTCCTCCTCCTTGTTCCCCCAAATCATCAAATCATCCGCTAACACCATTGCTTTCATCTTTCCTTCCCCAATTACTTGTGCCACTCGGGTCATTATGTCATCCATCACCACAATGAAAAGTAACGGTGCCAGTGCACTTCCTTGTTTCAGGCCGTTTCTCTGTTCCACCCAGTCAGATCTCTCTCCTCCCACTTTCACTCAGCTCACGCTTCCCTTGTACATCTCCTTTATCCTCCTTATAGTCCATTTTTCTCCTCCTCTATCCTCCAGGGACTTCTATACTTTTTTTCTGCATACACTGTCATATGCTTTCTCAATGTCCATGAAGGCCATCAGTAGATCTGTTCCATACTCACAGTGCTGTTCTTGTAACTGCCTTACAGCAAAAATCAAATCCACTGTGGACCTTCCTGCTCTGAAGCCATGTTGTTCTTCCCTCATCCCTCCTTCTATCCTTGTCCTAATTCTCCTTTCCAAAACTTTCTCAAACATCTTTGCACAATGGCTCATCAGTTTTATTCCCCGATAGTTTCTGCATTCTGTTCTACTACCTTTGTTGAAGATCGGGACAATTATTCCCTTTTTCCAGTCCTCTGGGGTCTTCCTTTCCGTAGTGCAATAATAATATTAATTATAATAATAATATAACAATATAGGAACTCCACCTGCAGCAACTACTGGGTGGATTGAGTAGCTCAGTCGTTGCTGTTGCCGGTCCCAAGTCCGGGTAAAGGAGGAGGGTTGGCTCGAAGCCGTAAAATAATATTCAGCCCAGAACACCAAGAGGCACCAGTAAACCACAGCATAACATCGGCTGCCGTATGAACTAACAATCCTTACGATGAGAGTGAATTTTATGGATTATCAGCGATTCACTCGCCCTGGGCTCACGCCCACCAGCTAAAATCAACCACGAACTTAGCATGATGGAAGCACAAGCAAAAAAGCAACTACCTCAGGCCAGAGCTAAGAAGAGCGAAGGCGAACCTGGTCATTCGGTTTCTGGGGGACCAGGACGTCATGCCGGGAAGGATCGGAGCTTCCCAAAACTCCTCAAACCTAAGCGAACGCAATTCATTGGTACACTAAACGTACAGACGTTGACCAAAACTGGGAAACTCAAGACACTGACGGACACCAGCGACAGATTCGGAATTCTCATACTTGCAGTACAAGAAACACGATTCCGTGATTGTGATCACTTCGACTCCGGTGGATACCGTATCTATAAGGGAAAACCAGCAACTAAGCTAAGAAATAGTAATTTACATGTGTTCGGAACAGCATTCCTTGTGCACAACAGTATCCAGAACTCAGTGATAGACTTCACATCACCTTCGAATCGTCTCTCTCTACTCACAGTTAAATGCGCCAATAAGGCCTATACATTGATAAACTCACATGCTCCAGTTAACAATGATCCTGACAAAAACAAAGTTGAGAAGTTCTGGTCTCAACTTGAACGGACACTTACTAAGATTCCTCAACACCACATTAAGATCCTCCTCGGAGATTTCAATGCGCAAATTGGCAGAGAACGGGAACACAGACATATCATTGGGAATTTCTCGGCACACAAAAAGACGAATGCGAATGGGCTTCGCTTAATCAACATATGTGGAATGGCCAACCTACAACTAATGTCCACACATTTCAAGAAACCACCACGAAAAATGACTACATGGAAATCTCCCATAAACCACATCGGGGAGTATCAAATAGATCATGTAGCAATAACCAGACAATTCTCTCCAGAAATCATGAACGTGAGGGTACGCAAAGGTTACGTAGAGTCCGACCATCATCTCTCGCAGATCAAAGTCCGCTTCATACCCAATCGTAAAAAGCGTCCAAATTCCAAACTCCCACGCATAGATCCGGAATACCTAAAAGAACACGCACAGGAGTTTACACAATCATTACAGACTAACACGGAAACATGGGATGAACTTCTCAAGGCCATCCAAGAATCAACAAGAAAACTCGGCAAACCACCAAGGAAACGAAAACACAGATGGTGGAGCATAGACTGTGATAAAGCCCTAGAGTCCCGAATCCGAGCCTGGAAGACATGGAATAGCAACCGAACACCAGAACATTGGCAGAACTTTTTAGAAACGCAGAAGCAAACATCCAAAACAATCAGACGAGTTAAACGCATGTACCACCTCAAACGATTGGAAGAAATCGATAATGACTTTAAGAGGAACAACACACGAAATTTCCACAGGACATTTAGGGAAGAACTGACGAACTACATGCCGCCCAGTCTTTGTTTTCGCCGCCCTGATGGCACACTTGAGACAAACACAAAGGTCAATTGTGATATCCTGAAACAGTTCTTCGAGGAGCTTCACAATTGTGAACCACCTGCAGAGAATCTCCAATTCCACTTTACTGCCCCAAACCAGGACTCAGTACCACCAACATATGATGAGATACAAAACATCATATTACATCTCAAAAACAACAAGGCACCAGGAGAAGACGGTGTAATCGCCGAAGTGCTCAAGATTGGAGGTGAACTCTTGACTGAAATACTACAAAACATCATTGCTAATATATGGGAGAGTGACACCATACCGGTTGATTGGAAAACTGCTTTGATTCACCCACTACACAAAAAGGGCGACAAGACAGATCCGAATAATTACCGAGGCATTTCACTCCTGCCAATCGCCTACAAGGTACTCTCACGTGCCCTCCTCACCAGATTGGAGCAACAGACAGAGCACATGATCGGTGAATATCAGGCGAGATTTCGACCGCGTCGATCGTGTGCAGAACAGATCTGGTACCTCAAGATGGTACTCCAACATCGCCAGTCGAATCGCACAGTTGTCACCTTCGTAGATTTTAAGAAAGCATATGATTCAATCGACCGCGCAACTCTGTTTAATGTACTTCGTGAATATGGTGTGGACAACAAAACAACTACATTAATCCAACAGACCTTGACAGATACAACTTCTAAAGTTAAATTTATGGGTGAAGTGTCCGAACCTTTTCACATTAGAACAGGCGTAAGACAGGGTGATGGGTTGTCCCCACTCCTATTCAACCTGGTACTAGATAAGATCATCAGAACATGGGAGAAAGAAATACCTGGAATAAGTATGGGAACAAAAGAACAACGAATCAACATAAAATGCTTCGCCTTTGCTGACGACCTAGCAATAATTACCCGGACTCCAGAAGAAGCCAGACATGCCATCGAGAAGCTTCATGAGATATCAATCAGAACCGGCCTCCATATCTCTTACGAGAAAACACAGTACATGGATTCCAAGAGCACAAACCTGGCATCAATTACAACCAAATATGGCGACATCACACAAGTTAAGCACTTCAAGTACCTAGGTGAAATTATCGGGAACACTGGTAACGAAAGAATGGCTAACAAAACACGTGCAGAAAAATTACGCAAAGCTTACACAATCACTTGGAATATTTACAACAAGAAATCACTTTCCACTAAAGCCAAACTTCATCACTACCACACAGTCATCCTCCCAGAGGCACTCTATGCGATTGAGACGTCATCGTTAACCATCAACATCAAATACATTGAGAGGATAGAACGACAAATACTGAGAAAAAACTTTGGACCAAAGCTTCAGGACGGTATCTGGATGAGGAAAAGCTCAGACGAACTGTATTCACGGACTGAACGATTCGCCTCACTCGCACGTAAAAGACGCATGAAATTCTACGGACATATAGCTCGAATGGACAACTCCCGACTGACCAAGAAAATCTTCCTCATAGTCAATGGAAACCGACAAACCAAAGTACGCTGGCTAGCAGACACCCAAAAGGACCTCAGTGAAATCAATATTGACCCACTGACAACGACGCGGACTGCATATAGACAAAAAGTAAATTCGTATAAGTTTCCACCCAAGATCCCTACGGGACAGAATTTGAAACTTAAAGCTGCATGGACACAAGAAAGAAGACAGGCACATAGCGAAAGGATGAGGAAGTTTTGGGAAGATAAGAAGAACAAAAAGACCAATGTTAACTAATGGTTCTACGTGCTCCTTAGAGGGCCAAACGCATTATATATATATATATATATATATATATATATATAACAATATAGGGATAGGGATATAATAGACCTTCCGTAGCACACCAGCACGTGTAAATCGCGTGAAAAAATTCTAGAGTACTCCTTGACCCCCTTAAGCGCATTATATGTATTGATGAATTTTACAGCTTAGTTTGGTTCCGTTATAACCTTCTAGCCGTTTGCAAACTATCTCAGTAATGTAATAAATGGAATTTTATTGCGTCTTATATTACAGCAATAGATGGACCTGTGAATTTCTGTTGCCATGGTTACCGGCTAGCTTCCTTTCATTATTGTATTAAATGAAATTAATTTTCTGGGAATATCTCAAAAACTATTGGTTTTAGGGCCTTAAAATGTGGTAGGGCCCCCGAGTTTCGTTTCTCACATTGAGGGGCTGAAAATGAGCTTTGTCTCTCCCTTCTACGCCTATTTCAGCATGTATTTTAAGGGGGTAGGCCCCCTTTTATGAGAGGTACAGAGAAGAGTTACATCAATGATTGGTGTCTTGCCTCTGAAGGATATCTGTACCAAATTTTACGTTGATCCACTCAGTCGTTCTCGAGTTATAAGGACACAAAAAATTGTCCACAGACAAACAAACAAACAAACAAACAGACAGACCGACAAAAATTTCATTTTCGCGCGCATTCGTCATAAAACAGTCTAAAACGCGTAAATAACGCAAATTTCCATAGAAATTCAGAAAAAACAGACAAACTTTCATTCTTATATATATAGAGATTATGTAGTAACGAAAGAAACATTATTCTTTGACGACGTCAGACTGCAGATGCTCCTACCGTGCACGAAGGGCTACGAAAGGAGCGCCAGATACTAATAGAGAAAAACGACTCCATCTGGGACGATTTTTACTCATCCGACGACATAATGACGGACGACTGGAATGAGACAAACTACGAAAAAGGAAGGAAGGAAGATTGTAGTTTTACGTGACCGTGAATCTTGTGATTATGAGCCACGGGACCTCCTTTTTACGTGGAATCCGAACCACAGGATATGGCATTTCACTTCGAAAATCTCACATGCATTGACCGGGAATCGAACCCGGACCGCCTTGGTGAACAAACTACGAACTTCGACATGTGATAACATGTTATGCCATTCGTGGGTTCCACCATAAGTTCTGCTGAAACAATTTATTTCACCAGCAAACGAAGACTGTATGTGTGAATTGTGCAACGAACATTGCGGAAGACATCATGCCCAAGATTGCAAGTCAATAACAAAGCTAGGATTAGAAAATTAGAATAATGTGAGTCTTTGTGTATTACAAAATATGTATCTTTGTATTAATGCACATTGTGCACTTTAATAAATTAATGTTTATGAAAATAAGTTAGTAGATAGTCACTAGGAATCTAATCCCACTATTTTATTGTATCATCGACTGTACATCCTCACGTATGTAATATGTCCGATATTTCGCGAACCAATCATCGGAGATGGGTGTGAGGGGTGTGAAATTACTCGAGATGAAGCCCCCCCCCCCTTTCCTATGGATACTTATTTCCACCCCAAGATAAAAACTATTCTTACCCAGGCTGACCGGGTGAGTTAGCCGAGGTCGTTGCGGCATGACTATTGGCAGTCGCTCACATCCGGGAGGCGAGGAGGTTCGAATCCCCCCGCCGGCAACCTTGAAGATGGTCTTCTGTGGTTTCCCATCTTCCTTCCAGGCAAATGCCGGGGTTGGTCCCTAACTATAGGCCACAGCCGCTACCTTCCAACTCCTCGACCCTCCCATCCAACATTCCTCCCCAACGGTACTTGTAGCTCACCCATTGGGTGTCCGTCTCGAAGCAGCTACAAAACTGGCGAGCCGAACATGTCCTCGGACACTCCCGGCACTAAAAGCCATACGCTAAAAAAAAAAAAAAAAACAGGCTGAAATATTGATTTCATTTTGTACGCATACGCACTCGCGGCCTTTATAAGATGGTGGGCTTTTCAAATGATTGTTTATATATTATTTACTGTTGATTTAGTAAAAGAACCCAAAATGAGTAGGTCATCGGCCCATTATATTTCGTGAACCCGTAAACGCACAGACTTGTGTGAATTGCCATGTTACCCTCTTTGTCATGGACCATTGATTTAGCCAAATTTTGCCCAAAGGGCCTAACGACATGGGAGGGAACCCATTTTATTTATATGTGACTATACCTTGCTCTGGGCACGTGACTAGTGGTGAGACATTGTCGGTTTTTATATGATTATTTATGTATTATTGACTATAAATTATTTAATATTTATTTTTTATTATTCAAGTTTTATTCATTAGATACGGTATTATAATTAAATATTATTAAGTGAGTCAACAAGAATTTTGCCCCAACGAGTATGACGCCGGCAACGGTGATCATGCCCGACTTGTATTGATATCTCTCGAACCCGAAATAGGAGGGGGTCATGTAAGCTCTCTTTGTCATGGATTTTCTTTTTAAAATTTTGTCCAAAAGGGCCTAACTACATGAGAAGACATTCCTTTATTTGTACCCGACTATACCTTACTGTTTGATTTTTGTTGATATCTCGCGAACCAATTATTGGAGGAAATCGTGTAAGGGGTCCTATTAAATGGTGTGACAGCCCCTTTTCTATGGTCTATTGATTTCCCCAAGTTTAGCCAAAGGTCCCAAACCTAGTGGGTAATTATTATTATTATTATTATTATTTGATAATTATTTTTAGCCTATTTTCATTTTATGAAAAAAAAATAGGCTTATGAGATCACCTTTTGTCCGTGTGTCTGTGTGTGCGTGTGTGATTCGTGTGTGTGTTCCCCCCTAATAACATCTAAACGGCTGGAGCGATTTCAATGAAACTCGGTAAGATCATAGCACCGTTCTGTCCGACCCCGACCGTGCCCTTCAAATTTTATTGTGTCTCACCAATCCAACATGGCGGCTGTGCGAAATATTTCACCAGCATTATGTATCTCCGAAACTATTACAGATATCACCCTGAAATTTTGTAAAGTGGTAAAGGGCACTATTAGAATTTCACTGTGACACTTTCAAAAACCTGGTAAATACAAAACCAACATGGCGTCCAAGCGAATTTGAGACTTTTAAATAGACTTTTCTCGCGATTTAACCATCCAAATGTAATGAAACTTGGCACAGCAAATGTTTATACACATTGTAATGCACTGGCATCAAATTTGGTTCAATTGTTTACATAACCTCAAAATGGTGGCTGTGCGAAATATTTCCCTGGCGTTCAATATATCCGAAACTATTACTGATATCACCGTGAAATGTTGTACGGTGTTAAAAGACACTGCAGCAAGTATATATATGTAACTTTCAAACACCTGTTAAGTACAAAACGAGCATGGCGGCCAAGCGAAATTGATATATTTGAATAGACTTTTCTCGTGATTTAACCATCTGAGCGCAATGAAATGTAGTACAGTAAATGATTATATACAGTGTAATACACTGGCATCTAATTTAGTTCAATTGTTTATATAACCTCAAGATGGAGGCTGTGCAGAATTTTAAAATTAATTTTTTATTTCTTGTGTTGTAATTATGCGATCGAAGTGAAAGTTTGAAAAATGAAGCTACGCAATAATTTTCTTTTAATGGTACATAACTCAATGGCATATACATATAACAATCCAAGATGAAAGGCATCCGAAATATTTTGAAGGGTCACAATATCTACGAATCTTTTACAGCAATCAAACTGAATTTTTAATGTTCATAGGGGCAATGCACATATGTTCACCTATAGGACTTTCAGTATCCTGATGAGCACAAATCCAACATGGCGGCGACGCGAAGTATGAATATTTAAATGGACGTTTCTCGCGATTTAACCATCTGAGTGCAGTGAAACTTTGCACATTAAATGCTTATACAAATGTTAATCCTCTGGCATCTACTTTATTTCAATTGTTTTCATAACCACAAGATGGCAGCTGTGCGAAATTTTAAAATCTCGTTTTGACTTCTTGCGTCCTAATCATGCGATTAAAGTTTGAATCATAATGTCGATTAATCAGGTCCGTATTGACGTAACTCTAACTTTGAAAGAATTACTAGTCCCTGTAAGTAATAATATTAAACAGTATTGAAGGCGGAAAATACATAATTCTTTCAAAGTTAAAGTTTGAATACCACACGTACACAATAATGTTCATGTAATAGTACATAAATAAAAATCCAACCTGACGACCATATGAAATATTTAGATGGTTCTCAATATCTGCGAATCTATCACAACAATCAAACTGAAATTTTGTATGTTGATAGAGGCAATTAACAGGGGTAGGTTAAATGAAAATAGGCTGTATAGTTCTTCACGGAACTACTTGTTTTGATTGTCTTGTATAGCTAGTTAGCCCAGGAGGGTACCTGAACTATAATTTTTATTTTACATTTTATTTTTTATTTTTAGATTTTGTCAAAGGATCTTTAGTAGATTAACCATAATAATAATTATTATTATTTAACTTGTACATACGCTTAACACGCATGGCCATACAGGCAACGTGTTTGCATTAACATTTAAATAAGAAAAATCTTGTTGCGTGACGTAAGAGTTGAGCTCTAGAGGTGCGCAATACCAAATGAGAGAATAGAATATTGACTATTTACTACGCACCGCAATGCATGTAGAAAGATGATTACACCATACGTTAAGACTAATTTTTTTAGGCCTTGAGCGGCCTTGCGATAAGAATTTGCTGAACAGACACGAGTTAGCTATCAGGTAACACATTGGCGACCATGCTTGTTTTTGACCAGTGGGTAGGGTTCTATAGAGCGGCTTTCAATTTTGGTTCATGTACAACTGATGCTTATACAGAAACCGAGCGACCATGTTGGTTCTTTACAACAACGAGACATTATACCAGAGACGGTTTCGATAGCCAAGTATCATATCTAAGAGACAGTTATTAGCCTACATTTCACATTTTGAAAACATGAAGAAAAAGTAGGCTTATGAGATCGATCCGGGCAAATGTGTGTCTGTCTGTCCTTCTGTCTGTCTGTCTATCCTTCTGTCAGTCTGGCTGGCTGTGTGCGTGTGACCCCCCCCCCTATCAACTCCTAAACGGCTGCGGCAATCGAAACAAAATTTGGTAGAAGTAAAGATCTATACCTCAATATCTCAATGTCGTATTTGAAAATGATGTCAGTGCTACCAACTGCTGAAAAATCGCAATTGAAATTTGAGCTCCATGTTGGATATCTTGGAAGGTATGAATGGGAGCTATTTCAAAATTGGCACACGTATAGATAATAATATTTCAGTTTACTTTAAAGGAGGCCATACATGGCAGAGTTGCCAAAATGATTCTAAGCCTGCTGATAGGTCCAATTTTATATAACTTCTACACCATCAATAGGAATTCAACCAAATTTCGTATATGCTATGTGTACATAAACAGATATAACTGAGCATATTTTTAAGAGCCACCAGGGCTGCCAACTGTTAATAAATGCTCTCAATTTCTCTTATCCAAATACCAATATATCAGATAGTATGCAAGCCGACAGCATTAAACTATCCACACGTATAGTACCTGACATTCTATATTAATTTGGAGTAACTTATATACGTCAGTGCTACCAACACGATTCTAAGTCTGCTGAGAGGCCTAACTTTAAATACATGTAACTTCTATACTATTATTTGGATTTCAACCACATTTCGTATGTGCTATGTGTACCATAACAGATATGACTATGCATATTCTTAAGAGCAACCAGGGCTGCCAACTGTTAATAAATGCTGTCTCTATTTTTGTTACCCTAATATCAATATATCAGAAAGTATGCAAGCCAATAGCTCTTAACTTTCCACACGTGTAGTACCTGGCATTCTAGATTAATTTGGAGTAACTAATATACGTCAGTGCTGCCAACTTGATTCTAAGCCTGCTGATAAGTCCAATTTTAAAATGCATGTAACTCCTATACTAACTAATGGAGTTCATTAAAAAAATGGCACAACAATAGATCATATTATTTCTGAGTATTTCTGACCAATACATGCATGACATTGTTGCCAACATGATTTTACACGCGCTGTTAGATCCAATGTTTAACTGCATGTAACGTCCATGCTATCTATTTGACTTCAACCAAATTTTGTATCAATTTCTCTAAGAAATTCCCAAATTTCAAAAATAATTAGTGAATTTAACCGAAAATTCACAATTTCCCTTTGATTCTACAATTTACAACCACACTTAACTTTTGACTAACAATGGGTGTTACTCTACATTTAACTACATAGATGAAATGCTTTCTCCCAAGGGCAGATGGGTGTTAAAGACACCTAGCGGCTATAGCTAGCCTACCCGAACGGCCTTTTTTCTATTTTTTTTTCTATTTTAAAGTTGTTTCTGTAGTTTATCACACTCTTCTCAGGCAAATAACTGGATGTAGACCACAATAGCTACCTTTCTAGCTCATGAGATCATCTTTTGTCCGTGTGTGTGCATGTGCGCGCTTATGTGTCCTCCCCCTAATAAGTTCTAAACGGCTGAAGCGATTACAATGAAATTCGTTAAGGTCATAGTACTATCTTGGCCGACCACGACCGTGCCCTTCAAATTTTATTACGTCTCACCAATGCAACATGGCGGCTGTGCGAAATATTTCACCGGCATTCCATGGCCGAAGCCTTTCCCTCGTACTGGATGATGCTGTGAGCTTCCCACAGTCTCCTGGACGTCGTCATCTTTGTCGATATTTGATGATATTCTGGTAGATTAGATAATTCTATGGTCCGTACATCGGACCCAAACACTCGTACAACCACACTGGTTAGGTTTTACAAACGTTAGTACTCCACTCCACGGAACATCGGAGCGACTCCCGCGTGCAACCGTACTCGTTAAGTTCTACACAGATAGTCTTCGTTCCACGGAACATCGGAGCGACTCCCGCGTATAACCATACTCGGCAAGTTCTACACAGATTGTTCTCGTTCCACGGCGCGCTGAACGATATATGCACCCGTCGCATCCCCACTCCAGTCCCGACTTCTAGCTTACGTGGTCTCCACTGATTGGCTGCACCCCACGCGCTATACTCCCCTCCTCTGGCTCATTACACTCGGCGGGAGGGTTCCGTTCCAACTATCCGCCTTTTCTTGACGCTGCAACCCCGTTTGCGTAATACTTCCCGACAACATTAAGCGTGTACTTGAATTCCCAGTGAGTCACGTCTCTCGATATACCCTAACTGACGAAACTCCGTTAAATTCCGTAATCACATAACTTTCTATGATATTGTCGTTCGTAATAATTTGCTTGATAGCGTTTTCTAAGACATAGAAAACCTATCTGTATGCTTATAATTTTTATAAAATGCTCCGAAAATATCTTAATAATAATTATAATAAATTAATAATAATAATAAATTAACATGAAAAATTCTCTTGGCTGAACAATTTGCCGCGTAAATAAATATAGAATGGTTTCCTACTGACTTATGCCAGTTGCATAAAAACCCCTCGAAAAACACGTTACAATATCACCCTGAAATTTTATACTGTTGTAAAGAGTACTACTAGAATTTCAGCTATGTTACTTCCAAAAACCTGTCACATAAAAAACGAACATGGCGGCCAAGTGAAGGTGAAACATGTTAATAGACCTTTCTTCTCACGATTTAACCATCTAAGCGCAGTGACATATAGTACAGTAAATGTTTATACACATTGTAATGCACTGGCATCTAATTTAGTTGAATTGTTCACATAGCCTAAAGATCACGGCTGTACGCAATTTAAATATTAAGTTTTTATTTCTTGTGTATTTATTATGAGATCGAAGCGAACGTTTGAATAATGAACCTACGCAAAAATCGTCATCTGAATCTCTATGTCCTACATATTATATTAAAATCCAATATGGAGACCATTCGAAATATTTAGACGGTTCTCAATATCTACGGATTTATAACAGCAATGAAACTGAAATTTTGTGTGTTGAAAGAGGCAGTTAACATAAGTAGGATATATGAAAATAGGCTGTTTAGTTCTTCACGGAACTACTTGTTTCTTATTCAATCACCCGAATCGTAGCTGTGAGCATTCGTCCGATACTAAATGTCTCGACTGGTGTCACCCTGTTACACTCTCAACATGTTCCAAATATCTGTTCGGATGACTCTGCCAATTTGGATAGCTCTAGCAAGCCTCTGGTTTCCATTTATACAGAGGTTCGTACACCGGAAGTGTATAATGTTTATAATATTTTCTTTTTCATACTGTAAATCATTATATGTTGGATTGGCCAAGCAGTCAAACACGTTTGACTTAGGTTTGAATCTCTTACATTATACACATAATGTTAGCCCTTATTCCATAGTCGCAGACATTTTAATTGTCAGGTTTACTTACTAGATCAGCCTCCATGGCTTAGGTGACAGCACGCCGGCCTCTCACCGCTGGGTCCGTGGTTCAAATCCCAGGCACTCCATGTGAGATCTGTGCCGGACAAAACGGAGGCAGACAGGTTTTTCACCGGGTACTCCGATTTTCCCTGTCACAAATTTCATACCAGCAACACTCTCCACTGTCATTTAATTTCATCTGTCTTTCATTTAATCATTGCCCCAGGGAAGTGCGACAGGCTTCGGCAGCCAGCACAGTTCATATCCTCGCCGCTAGATGGGGGTCTTCATTAATTCCATTCCTGACCCGGTCGGTCGACTGGAAGCAGGCTGTGGATTTTCGTTTCACTTACTAGATCACTCAACCATTGGTAGAGGTCTATCTTGGTTGCTTATTTCACGGTTCCTTTTGGGTGCTTTTAATGTATATAGTTGCTTTTGGTTGCTTTTGATCTGGATGAGCGCTTTAGGGCGATTTTGGGCGCTTTTGGGTGCTTTCGATCTGGATGGTTGCTTTTGGTTGCTTTTTGATTTGAATGATTGCTTATTTTATAACTATATTTTGATGGCTTGAGTGGGCGCTTTTATTTCGTTTGAGAAACCATAGATAAAGCCCTGCGGATATCCGCAAAAATTTTCGCCACGCGGATATAGTTTGCATGGCTGTGCGGATAGCGGATACGCTGCGGATAATGTTTCGAGTAAATTTGCGGATAGTTTTCAGAATACAATGTGGAACTTTCGATAAAATTATATAGCCTATTGCGTGCGAAATATTCAGGCACGTATTGCACTTATACACAGGGAGAATATTTTACTCATATGCTTTCAACTACATTTTATTAAGTACCGTATGTTTGTAGTAGATGGTCTTGACATCTCATCAATTCTCACTGCCATTATTACTATACGTACGAGATATAATGCTGTCAATAAGCCTGTTAGTTCATCGTGGTGACATCATTAACATTCCTCAAGTCAGCTACTTCGCGGTCTAAGCTATCCTAGAAGATCTGGTTCCAGGTTTATCTGTAGATTTATTTCCAACTTGGCGCTGACACACGTTGACTGTGATATTGCAAAGCAGAGAGTTATGACATCAACACTTTATGCTTTATCTAATAAATTAAAAATAATATTGAAATATCAGTGGATTTGGATTAAAGTCATGCGGATGCGTGGCGGATGCGGATAACGGTAATGCGGATGTGGGGCGGATGCGGATAACAGTCGTGCGGATGCGGGGCGGATGCGGATAACGTTTTGTTCATCCGCGCAGGGCTCTAACCATAGATACCTCATATGGTTTTAGATGAGTCCAGCAGCTTTCTCTTAACGACATTACTAACCTTAAGGCTAGTTCCTTAAGTAAGCAAAAACAACAACACTAAGATTCAAAAAATTCTAGAATACTTTTGTGTTTCCTAACTTATTCTATTCTAACCAAACCTAAGCTGAAGAAACAATATCAAAAACAAAGGATTCCACCCTCGGCTCGATAATCGGAATTAGTGGGTCCTAAACTGTTGATTATAAAGTTTGCTTAATAAAACGGACGCCATATTTAAATGGTATGGATGATGACCTTTTAGTTTGGTCACAAAACGCGTCCTATATGAGGGTATGTATTTACCAAATTTGGTAAAGATCCGATGATTAGTTTGGCCGCCATTCACTTTTGGTAAAGGTGACCGCAATATAAAACATGACACTGAGGTGCCCTTTGCTACCCTGTACCAAATTTTGTTCAATTCGGTTTTGTCGTGTTCAAATTGATAGGGGGAGGGGGGGGGGGGCAGACATTCGGAGCACACACACATACACACTTACAGACACACAGACAGATACACAACGTTTCGGCGCTGTGTAGGTCTCATAAGTCTATTTTCAATTTTTGTAAAAATCGAAAGTAGGTTAATAACTGTTGAATATTGCCGATAAAGTACGTGCAAACCGATATCAAAATGAGATTTTTCTTGAGTTATTATCCAAACAAAGTGTATCCAATCATCTATATGGAAATATCTTCCGATTTAGAACTTATGAATAATATTATATTTTATTTTTCATAGTTAAATAAATAAATAAATAAATCTTACTCTCTCCCAAATCAGTGGTTTAAACAGAGACAGATGTGAATTGCACTTGCATTGTAAACCAATTATTGTAGTGCCTAGGTGACCAATATGTTGGGTGTTCCTATAGTCTGTTAAACCGTCTGTTGCAGAACTCAATGTGACATAAGGTATCAACAGCGATCCCTGTTTACGAGTCTCGCCGCAGTAATTTATTCCCGAGGCTTTACTCAGAGCCATCTCTCGGCTCGTGCGCAAATGTGCGTCTCCCATGTTCTCAGGGGATTTTATGTGGTCTCCTTCACAATTGCCGCGACATGTTACGAGCCTTTTCGAAAATAAGACGGCGTGCTTTATTTTAAAGGGGAATCTGTCTGCATCACCGCTACAATGTTATCACCATTTTAACCAGGGTAACGCGTTTCTTCGTAACGTCCCGTCGTTGCTTGTAACAGTTACTGTTTATAGTTTTATTTATTTATCTATGGCTTTTAGTGCCGAAAGTGACCGAGGACATGTTCGGCTCGCCAGAGGAGCTATTTCTAGCAAACACCCTTAGAGTGAGCTACAAGTTCCGTTCAATTTTAAGTATAAGGTGCGTTCAAAAAGTAACGAGCAGGAGGCTGGAATGCGCAAACCAGTGACGACATCGGCTGATCGTGGCGTGTGTAACGAGGTGTGGTTCCGACCAGAGCGTGGAAGGGCGCAGCCCGTCGCTAGAGGGCACGCGTGCACGTCACGTGACGATACAAAGCGAGCAGCAGAATGCATCAACCGTCCAACGCTGCCAGTCGCATTGCAAACAGGGACATGGAGGCGTCAACCGAAGAGCAAAGAGGTGTTGTTCGCTTTTTGACAGCGGAAGGAGTAGGGGGAACGGACATTCATCACTGAATGTCACAAGTGTACGGCCAACACTGCATATCCATTGCAAGGGTCAAGGCGTGGCACAAGCGCTTTAGGTAAGGACGGGTGTCGTTAGCCGATGATGCCTGGTCTGGGGCACCCCCCTGCATTACCGATGACAACGTCCAGCCGGTTGATGCACTCATTACCCAGGGCCGCCTAGTGATAGTGAACGCCATAGCCGCCGTGGTCGCTCCACGACAATTCACGACCTCATACAGCCAACACAGTCGCGGCACTCCTTCAGAAATTCAAATGGGAGGTTCTCGGCCACCCTCCATACAGTCCAGACCTCTCTCCCTGTGATTACGCCATGTTGGGCCCCCTGAAAAGGGCTCTGCGTGGCCAACGATTCACCTCGGACGCCGACGTCCAGCTGTACGTGCGGAACTGGTTCACATCGCAGCCCAGGGACTTTTATGAGACAGCCATTCACCGCCTCGTGTCACAGTGGGACAAGTGCCTCAACAGCCAGGGCCAATACTTCTAATATACAGGTACTGGTTTCTGTAATTATGCCCCCTGCTCGTTACTTTTTGAATGCTCCTTATAGTTCCAACTTTCGCTACTGGATGTCAATGATACCTAGTGGTGAACGTTGGAACTTTGATAGAGCGTTCCAACGAAATCTAACCTAGAAATTTAGCCGCACACAAGTTTAGTCGGTGGAAGTATCTTTTACACGCCATAAATCAATGACATGGGACCGCCGGCTTTACTTCCCCTCCGAAGGAAGGCATACTGAATGATTTTAACGCTCTTAAAAAAAACGACGACTTTGGCCGGGTTTGAACCCGTTATCTTGAGCATAGCAGTTCAGCATGCTACCAACTACGCCACCGAAGCCACTACTGTTTACAGCGTAACTGTAGATAATTGCCGTTACTTTTAACAGTGTAACGAGTCCATAAATCTCGATTAGGACTGATTATGTGTGAACTGGTGCAATTACGATGGACTGTTGGAAGGAGGCGTGATTGAAGAATTCCTGAGAAAATTCATAGATGTGGTACTGTCACGATGGAGAAAGTATCATAGTGGTGAAACGCTGAACTAAAGAAGCTGTTCTAAGACGGGCAAGGTGGCTGCTGCAGCTTTGGAACGATTGTAGTGGTGATTTGATGAACTAAAGAACTAGATCGTCAAGAAAAGCAAAGAGAGCTGTTCTATTTGCTTATTCGGTGGACAAGAAAATAACAAAGAAAAAGAAAGACGAATTTCTATAGTGCTGAGATATAAAATAATGTAATCTATTGGAAATAGCTAGGCGAGGGTTTTTCATACGTTCCTCTCGGAATGGCAAATCTCTTGGTCATTGTCCTAAATGCTTTGAAGCACAGTTGTATTATAAACGAATTCAGCAGCTTCTTATTGAAACAATTCCATCATCAGGAGACACTGGATTACTTAAGGAAAAGTAACGCTGTCTAAAACATGAATCCTTGGTGAGCTAATATACTATGACCCAGTACATGTTGATACAGTATTTCAATTATTTATACATTTTAGATCAATTTCAGTGTTATATTAAATTCATTTCTTAAAGATTTGCTGGTATTATCTTTTAATATTTTACAGTCAAGCGAGAAACCTACTATGGGGCAGCAACATACCCCTGAAAACAAAATTAACCATGTTCAATACTTACTTTGTACCAATTCTGGTGTATGGACTGGAGACATGTACTTCCCTGGATAAAGACCTTAACAAAATCCAAGCAATAGAAATTAAATTCATTAGAACCATGCATCAAAAGTCCAGAAAAGACGAGATCAGAAACGAGACAAATAGGAAAGAAACTGGAATACTGAAAACTGTTGCAAAAGGGAAGCGTAGACTTCAGTGGTATGGACATATGATGCGAATGAATAACACTAGAAAAGCAAGGGACTACTTCAATAGAGAACTGAAAGGGAAAAGATCGATGGAAAGACCCAGAAAACGATGGATTGAGACCAAGGAATCGGAAGTGGAGAAAAAAGGGCTGAAATGGGAAGAAGTTGTAGAACGAAAGTTGTACAATGACAGAAAGCAGTGGCGAGCGCTTGTGTACCGCACCCGGGAAACTAGAGACGGAAAAGGATGATAATCTTTTAATATTGTAGGTTATAGTGGCCTATATTGATCTTGCCTCTTAACGAATGTATTCTGGTTGGAGGTTATCACCCTACGGCTCGAGAAGGGAGATATCTACTGAGCTCTACTATTTATTAATCTTCTTCTTCTTCTTCTTTCGAATAACCCATTTGGAGGGTACGATGAATCAACGTTGGCTATTGTCCATTGTATTAAATTTCCTTTGTTTCAAAATTTCTCTCATCCTTCTAGAGTGACGATCTTTCTCCTCTTGAGTCCACTTTCTGCGATTTGTTTGTTTCTTCCTTTCTTGAAATTCTGCGTTTTGAATAGCTTCTCTGAAGAGTGATCTAATTGTTATTGTGTCTGTCTGAATTCTGGCATTTGTCAAATCTTTGTCAATTTCAATGAACCATGTGGATTTGGATTTGTAACTAGTGTCGACCAAAGTATTATGTGCACTCGAGTTTGAAGGTTGTTTGTGAAGTAACAAAATGATCTACATAAAATCCAATAACATCATCATTTTCGTCGTTCTATTTTACGTTAGGTCATGTAGGTTTGGAATTTTTAATGTATATTTTAATATTTTTTATCGCCGTTGGAACACAAAAAGTGCACGTTTTTGAGCGTGTTTCAACCATGCGTCACATTTAAGAATTATTATCTCAAAAACCCGTCATCAGATCGAATCGAAATTTTAACACAATATGCATTGGAATGTTGTATAACTGGTTTATTAATTTCACAATTTTGTGTGTTCAAGAAACAAAGTTGTTATCATTTTTGTAAGGTAACTTTTTCTCAGCTCGGGGTGGTTGGAAAATGTAGTTCTTGGTTGCATTGTAATCCTTATACATCGAAAGGTTATGCTGTATGACTGTGAAATACGTAAATTAATTCACTTATTTTATATCGGTTTGTATTTCTACGGGGAAATAACACATGTTTCACCCGCTAGCCGCTCCGGAAAAGCTGTACAGCGTTGCCGAAATGGGGCCCACACGCATCATGGCGCGTCTCGCTCGGAAGTGATGGGCTCCATCTCAGCAACGCTGTACAGCATTTCCCGGAGCGGCTAGCAAGAGAACCATGTGTTATTTCCTCGTACAAATACAAACCGATATACACACATCAAAAAAAGTTTTGCATCACCTCGGTTCCCAGATCTCCGGCATATAGACGTTGACTGTGTATATTGTATCCAAGATACAGTCCCTTTGACTGTTCATAGATGTCACTAAAACTGCTCAAAGATGTAAACAACCATGCATGAGCAGGGCCTATTAGACGGAGGGGGTACGACAGCCGATCAGTTCCAGTCATTCCACCAGGACGAAGGTACGCTGCTCATGTTGTCTGTAGTTCTACCATGCCTAGAAGGTCAATACCGCAGTTCGATCGCGTCCGCATTGTTACTTTGTGTCAAGAAGGGCTCTCAACAAGGGAAGTTTCCAGGCGTCTCAGAGTGAACCAAAGCGATGTTGTTCGGACATGGAGGAGGTACAGAGATACAGGAACTGTCGATGACAGGCCTCGCTCAGGCCGCCCAAGGGCTACTACTGTAGTGGATGACCGCTACTTACGGATTGCCGCTCGGAGGAACCCTGACAGCAATGCCACCATGTTGAATAATGCGTTTCGTTCAGCCACAGGACGTCGTGTTTCAACTCAAACTGTGCGCAATAGGCTGCATGATGCGCAACTTCACTCCCGACGTCCATGGCGAGGTCCAGCTTTGCAACCCCGACACCATGCAGCGCGGTACAGATGGGCCCAACAACATGCTGAATGGACCCCACAGAATTGGCATCACGTTCTCTTCACCGATGAGTGTCGCATATGCCTTCAACCAGACAATCGTCGGAGACGTGTTTGGAGGCACCCTGGTCAGGCTGAACGTCTTAGACACACTGTCCAGCGAGTGCAGCAAGGTGGTGGTTCCCTGATGTTTTGGGGTGGCATTATGTGGGGCCGACGTACGCCACTGGTGGTCATGGAAGGCTCCGAAACGGCTTTACGATACCTGAATGACATCCTCCGACCCATAGTGCACCCATATCGGCAGAATATTGGAGAGGCATTTGTCTTCATGGACGACAATTCTCGACCTCATCGTGCACATCTTGTGAATGCGTTCCTTCAAGATAACGACATCGCTCGACTACAGTGGCCAGCATGTTCGCCAGACATGAACCCTATCGAACATGCCTGGGATATGTTGAAAAGGGCTGTTTATGGACGTCTTGACCCACCAACCACTCTGAGAGATTTACGCCGAATTGTCGTTGAGGAGTGGGACAATTTGGACCAACAGTGTCTTGATGAACTTGTGGATAGTATGCCACGACGAATACAGGCATGCATCAATGCAAGAGGACGTGCTACTGGGTATTAGAGGTAGTGGTGTGTACTGCAATCTGGACCACAAATGCTGAAAGTCTAGCTGTATGATGGTACAACATGCAATGTGTGGGTCTCATGAGCAATAAAACGAGCTGAAATGTTGTTTGTGTTGATCTCTATTCCCTTTGTATTTAAAGGTTCCGGAACTCTTGGAACCGAGGTGATGCAAAACTTTTTTGATGTGTGTAAAATAAGTGAATTAATTTACGTATTTCACAGTCATACAGCATTACTTTTTGATGTATAACGATTACAACGCAACCAAGAACTACATTTTCCATCCACCCCGAGCCGAGAAAAAGTTACCTTACAACAATGATAACAACTTTGTTTCTTGGACACACAAAATTGTGAAATTAATAAACCAGTTATACAACAGTCCAATGTATATTGTGTTAAAATTTGGATTCGATCTGATGACGGGCTTTTGAGATAATAATTCTTAAATTTGACGCATGGTTGAAACACGCTTATAAACGTGCACTTCTTGTGTTTCAACTGCGATAAAAAATATTAAAATATAAATTTAAAAATCCAAACCTACATGACCTAACGTAAAATAGAACGACGAAAATGTTGATGGTATTGGTTTTTATTTAGGTCTATTGGTTACTTCACAAACAACCTTCAAACTCGAGTACACATAACACTTTGGTCTACAGTAGTCAGGAAGCTGAAGATCTGTTTAGTTAGTTTACTATTTTCCATTCTATAGATGTGCCCAAAAACTGTAATCTTCTCTTTCTCATTACATCAGTTAATATTTCACATTTCAAATATAACTCTCTATTTGGTCGAAACCTATATTCTGCATTAGTATTTCGTTTAACTCCCAGTATTTTTCACAGTATTTATTATCTATTAAATAGCTTGCCACGGTGGGTGAGTGGTCAACGTGTCGGTCTACTAACCCCAATCTTGCAGGTTCGCTCCTGGCCGTGGTAAGTGATGTTTTTTTGAAAGGCGGCAAAAATTACGACACCATGTCATACGATGTTGGCATGTCAAAGATCCCATTTGAATTAAGTAGGCCGTGTTCATAATGGCAAAATTAATCTCGGGAGTTGCCACCTGCACAAAGTTCCTAATTTTTCTACTAGGAAGCGCTATAGTGTTCAAGGAGCTTAGATATCTAACCTCCTCGACTTTCATAGTGCTTCAAGGAACAACGAAATTCGACAGGCAAGCTACCTTCTGGGTTTCAAATAACAAAGCTTGCACTCGTCACCCGAGGCAATATGATATTATTATTATTATTATATTTTATATGTTATAGTTTACAAGCCCTAACCTTGTAAACTGGCGCCAACGTAAATATTATCCATATTAATATTCAGTCATAGAGCACGTTTCAATTTTATTACAACAGTAACGAAGTCATCGAAATTTAATGTTTTTCTACCAATCGAGTATACAAAGTGTCCATGTCCTGTTTATCATTGTCTCCTTTGAGTAGAACTCGAGCCAGATTTCTTCCCTCTTCTTCACTCTGGCCTGCAATAGTTTTTATCCCAGGTGCCTCTCTTCACCCGGAGGTCTTCAATGAAGAAGTTCATACGCTAATCTTGATCTTGCGTATTTCGGTATTCCCAGGATAGCTTTCGGGAAGCCCAACTTGACTGCATCTAGCGTCCTCCCTCTTATCGTGACAGTATTTCCAGAACCGTGCCTTTGGTCCGGACATTGACTTTGGTACTGCGAGGACGGACTAATTGAGCGGTAATGACTAGACTAGACCCAGTTTTTCTGCACGAAACCTACATCTCTTATCCAAACAAGACAACTCGCTCGGGAATGCAACAGGTCCCACACTTGCTCCAATAATGGGCTCCATCCGGTACTCAAAGATGGCACGGTGCAAAACATGATTATATTAAGAAACATAAGAACTGGGTTTTTAAATATCTGTAATTATCATGGGATTTTGTTCTAATTTTTCTGGAACAATTATTATACAGGGGGTAACAAAAATGAACGGCACAAAATGCTAGACACATTCCTCACACGTAGATGAAGAAATTATGTTATATGAACTTGGGTCCAGAAACGCATTGTTTCCATGTTACACCTCACTGTCTCCAACTCATTAAACATGGGAAACACACAAGAAGAGAACGTTGGTTACGCCTGGTTACGTTGTCATTATCGTAGGTGCACCGCAGTGGTTTGTTTTACATGGCCCCGTTGCCATGCGACTTAGCAGATGTGCCTTTAGCTGTGCGACAAACATGTACTTTATGCACGATGGAGCACCTCCTCATTTTAGTGTTAATGTCCGTCGGCTTCTAAATAACAGATTTGGTGACAGACAGATATGTAGAGGTGGAACAATTGCCTGGCCTCCACGCTCTCCGGACCTAAAATCACTGGAATTTTATTTGTGAGAGCATTTGAAAGCTCTTGTGTATTGAACCCCAGTACAAGATGTTCAGAGTATCCGTGCCCGTATTATGGAAGACTGCGAAACCATACGCAGTAGGCTACTCCAGGGATACATCAGCGTATCCGAGATTCACTACGACGGTGGGTTGATGCATGGAGGGCACATTGAACATCTCCTGAGAGAAAGAGTTGCATGTGGCATGCTGGTACGTTCTGTTCTTGTATGTTTCCCATGATTATAATGAGTTGGAATCAATGAGGTATAACATGGAAACAAAGCGTTTCCGGATCCCATGTTCATAATTATAACATAATCTCTTCGTCTACGTGTGAGGAATGTGCCCTGGATTTTGTGCCGTACATTTTTGGTACACCCTGTATAAATAAATATTATTTTCACGTACTGTACACGTTTCTATCCCCGCCCTGAAGAAAGAATTTATGATGAAAATGAATAAATGTAAAACAAAAAGAACAGAATTCAGCCAAAATAAACCAGAAACCCCTATTGTTGTCAAAAATTGGAAGACGAAACGCCAAAGGAAGTAGGAGACTTCTGACACTTAGGAAGCAAAATAACCAGTGATGGACGAAACAAAGAGGATATATAATATAACGTAGGTTGGCGCAGGCAAGGAAAGCATTTCTACAGAAAGGAAATCTGTTGACATCATTCAATGGAAGTGAAATTTGGTCTGTTGGTGCAGCAGGAAATAGGAGAATAGAAGCATTTGAAATGTGGTGTTACAGGAGAATGATGAAGATCCGATGGGTAGATAGGGTTACAAACGAAGAGGTATTAAGACTAGTGGGAGAGGAGAGATGTCTCTGGACTCTGCTAATGAAGACAAGAGATAGTTTGGTTCGACACATTTTAAGACACCCAGAAATAGTAATTTAAGTTCTGGAAAGCAGGGTTGAGGACCAGAATTGTAGAGGTACAATAAGGTTGTTGTTGTTTGAGTCTTCAGTCTTTTTACTGGTTTGATGCAGCCCTCCATGCCTCCCTGTCCTGAGCTAATCGTTTCATCTCTACATAGCTACCACACCATACATCCGAGGCAATCTGTTTAACATATTCTAACCTTGGTCTACCCCTACAGTTCTTGCCCTCGACTCTTCCTTCCATAACTAAGCTGGCTATTCCTGGGTGTCTTAGTATGTGTCCTACCAACCTATTTCTTCTCCTCATTAGCAGTCGTCAGAAACATCTCTACTCTCCCACTAGGCTTAATACCTCTTCGTTTGTAACCCTATCTACCTATCTGATCTTCATCATTCTTCTGTAACACCACATTTCAAACGCTCCAATTCTCCTCCTTTCTGATGCACCAATAGTCCAAGTTTCACTTCCATAGAGTGCCACGCTCCAGACAAAGGCCTTCAAAAATGTCTTTCTAACACCTACATCTATATTCGATGTCAACAGATTCCTTTTCTGTAGAAATGCTTTCCTTGCCTGAGCCAACCTACTTTTTATATCCTCTTTGCTTCGTCCATCACTGGTTATTTTGCTTCCGAAGTAACAGAAGTCTCCTACTTCCTTTAGTTTTTCACCTGCCAATTTGATGTCCATAGAAGATTCTGATTTATTTCGGCTGCATTGCAATATTTTTGTTTTACATTTATTAATTTTCATCATGTATTCTTTCCTCAAGACGGAGTCTTTATTGTAGCTCACCCTTTAGGGTATCCGCTGGAAGCAGCTACAGACTCAGGCGAGCCGAACATGTCCTCGGACACTCCCGGCACTAAAAGCCATACGATAAATAAAAAAAAAAAAGACGGAGTCCACACCATTCAAAAACTCATTCAAATCCTCAGGCCAAGATGACGATGTCATCAGCAAATCTCAGAGTGGAAATTATTTTTCCTTGAATCTTCACTCCCACTTTAAATTTTTCTCTAATTTCCTTAATTGCTTGTTCAATGTAAAGATTGAAAAGTATGGGTGATAAGTTGCAGCCTTGCCTTAACACCTTTCTGAACACCAGCTTCTCTCTCGTGTCCTTCAGCTCGAATGACTGCCGTCTGGTTTCTGTATAGAATGTAGATCACCCTCCTATCCCTGTACTTTAATCCAATCGTTTTCAAAAGGTTAGAATATGTTAAACCGATTGCCTTGGATGTAAGGTGTGGTAGCTATGTAGAGATGAAACGATTAGGTCAGGACAGGGAGGCATGGAGAGCTGCCTTAAACCAGTCAAATGACTGAAGTCTTAAACAATACGATTCTGAGACATTGCACAGGTTCAAAATGAAATCCCAACACCAATAAAGATTTGTGCTTAATGAACGAAATTCGGGAGGCATGTTTGCACATATGAGAGATGACGCCTATTCAAAATTGCGCGCTAAAGGACGAGCATGGGTGTTGATAACAATGGTCACGGAAAGACACTATCTCAAGCATTTCTGCCAAGTATTTCTGCAATACCGTGCAAAGAACATCCACCTTCTCGGAAAGCTATTACACAGACGGAGAGGAAATACCGCCGTATTCGCGGGATATGTCTGTGATGGATAGCACTGCATCTACAGCAGCTAATAGAGCTACAGTTGGCCTCAGAGTGATACAGCGAAATGTAAAATACTTCAGGGACAGCTCCGAGCCAGACATTCTACCTCTGATTCTCAACTATACGGTCTTCTATGGGCTATAGAACACATACAAAATCTTAAAACATTGTTGCTCTTAAATTGATCCTCAAGAACAGTGGTTACCAACCTTTGCCAGCTGACTCCCCCCTTCTCAGATACGGGTGGTCATCCGCCACTCCCCCTCTCTCCCCCCCCCCCTCCTCTCCACTCGTCGCTTCTATAACCTCTTCGATAAACTGACGCGGAGGATGTAGACCTAACCTATTAACACTATATAATGGAAAAAATAATATGAAGTACGCACTTTATATCTATTACATACTAACTTCATTTTAGCACAATACAAAGGACACACTTTTACAATAAATCCTTAAATTAGTCAACAAATGTCAGTGAGAGGGTTGACACTGTTTTCTCTTGGTAAGATTCGGTGTGTTTGGTTTGATATTTGACAGAGCACAGCGGAGATCACTTGTAACATCAAGCCGACAGCGCTGCTTTGTTTCTGTAACATTCAGCGTTGAAAATCCTGACTCACATAAATATATCGTGGAAAATGGGACAATGACACGCAATGCAACTTCGGCTATTTCAGGGTTCACTGCAAGACAGTTTACCCAAAAGTCACCCAATCTTTAAATTTTGGAATCATCTTTTAGCTTTGAATTACACTTAAAATCAATGGCTTCTTCTTGAAGTTGTACTGGCAGTGCTTCAATGTCAATGGCAAACGGATTTCTTTTTAACATCTAGGACCATTCATCCGACGAGATATCAGGAAAGTAGAAGTTGAATTCGTGTGCCAGGGAATCCAAATCTGACTGAATTTGCACTTTAAGTTGATTACAACACGTTCATTTTCCTCAAAATTTCATTAAGGCAGTGGAATGACGAGAAGTTGTTCAACTGAAGCCGGCGTTTCCATATCTGTATTTTTTTAGGAAAGCTCTGATGACATCATAAGCAAGCATATTGGAGATTTTACCATGGAGCTTTAAGTTCAAACTGTTCAAAGCTTCAAAGAAATCACAAAGATATGCCAATGAGACGATAAAATCGGCATTGATTTTGCTCCTTACAACACCGCAAATTCCTTATTTCACCTCCAACCTCGCGGCTCCGCTGAGGTTTGTGCCGACAGTTGGCAATTACCAGTGTTTTGAACGATTGACTTGGCGCGACAATCTCTTGGAGAGATTCAATAAATGTTTATTACACAAAATTGTAATATTCGAGTTTAAAAAATACTTAATTCGGAAATCACTTCACGCCCCCCAGGTTGGGAACCCCTACTCTAGAAGAATAGTGTGTTTCATAATTTGTATTGATAGCCTCAGTATTTGTAAAAGTTATTTATAAATGAATGTCTGTGAATAAATACAAGTGTCTGAAAAATGACTTTGATTTTCATAATTCATAAATAAATAAGCGATTAAATGATTAAATAAATGAAAAAAATATAGGAATATGAAAAAACAACCATTTGAGAAAATTCTGCGAGCATAATAATTCTTTATTAGAGTCCTCCCAGAATAAATTCCTTGAGCAGTTACTTTAATACCACTGCCGATGAATTTATTATCGTCACATTAAGTGGGAGTATCACTTTAGTTTTCTCCGTTTCGCAGACCTATCTTCCTTCCTAATTATTGCACCTGTTTTAATGATTTTCCATCGTGTCTGCGACGTCGTAAACACCTTAGTCCTCGCAGTAAGAGTCGTGTTAAGTTTACTCCTGCTCGCGAGAAGAAACACATTAATTACATTGTTGGGGGCGGGGGTGGAGGTGGCGTGTCGCGTCTTTACTTTAACATCTTCTTGCAGCTCGCTAAACAAGGGCTTACAGCGTGCTTATTACACCACAGTGGGTGCCGTACTCTGCGTACCTCACCCTTCACAACCATATTCCAGTTGAACTCCGATAATTGGAACGTTTAAAGTTCGAAATCATTCCTAAGGGGGATCATACATTAGCGAGCACACCTTTCACAAAATATTCAATATCTCTGCAACTATTCCAGGAATTTTCTGAAATATTACTTCTATACATGATGTCTTGGAAACAGGTTCCTAAACTTAATGCAGAGTTAGTAAGCAGAGTTCCTAAAAATATTAGACGTAAAATAAATATCTCTAAAATTATGGTCTTATTTTGTACGAGGAGCATATCTTACACTTTAAGCACTTTGACACGAAGCAAATGAGAAAACATTGTACGAGGAACTTATCTTGCACTTTGAGCACTTTGGCACCAAACAAATGAGAGAACACTGTTCGAGGAACAAAGCATAAAGCAAATGAAGAAACCTTGCAGCCTACGAGCATATCTTGCACTCTGAGCACTTTGGCACGAAGCAAATGAGGAAACATTGTACGAGGAGCATATCTTGCACTCTGAGCACTTTGGCACGAAGCAAATGAGGAAACATTTTCATTTGTAAAAAAAAAAAAAAAAAAAAAGACAGAGAGAGAGATCACCATTTGTCCATGTGTGTGAGTATGTGTGTGTGTCCCCATAATAAAGTCTAAACGGATGGAGCGATTTCAATGGACCTCGGTAAGTTTATAGTACTATTTCTTCCAACCCCGACTGTGCCTTTCAAATTTTATTACGTCTCATAAATCCAACATGGCGGCTGTGCGAAATATTTCACCGACATTCTATATCTCCGAATCTATTACTGATATTACGGTGAAAATTTGTACGGTGATAAAACTCACTACTAAAAATTCACCTATATGGCTTTCAAACACCGTTTAAGTACAAAACAAACATGGTGGCCAGGCGAATGTGAAACATTTAAATAGACAATTCTCGCGATTTAACCATCCGAACCAGTGAACTCTGGTACAGCAAATGTTTATGCACATTGTAATGCATTGTCATCTAATTTAGTTCATTTGTTCATGCAATTTCAAGATGGCGGCTGTGCGAAATTTTAAAATTGCGTTTTTATTTCTTGTGTCCTAATTATGTGATCGAAGTCAACGTTTGAATAATGAACTTACGCAATAATCGTTATCTAATAGTACATAGCTCTATGGCCTACACATATATATAAATCCAACATGGCGACCATCCGAAATATTTAGACGGTTCTCAAAACCTACTAATCAATGACAGCAATCAAACTGAAAGTTTGTATGTTGGTAAAGGCTATTAACATATTTTAACCTACGGGGCTTTCAATAACCTGGTGAGCAAAACTCCAATATGGCGGCAATGCGAAATTTAAATATTTAAATAGACATTACTGGTGATCCATTTGAGCTCAGTGAAACTTCTTGTTTTTCTTATTTGCTCCGTTCCAAAGGGCTCAGATTGCATTGGTTTCGTTAAGACATACAGAACGTTTCATGGTAGTACGGCGCAGTGACGTTGGCAGCATTGCCATTTCAAATATGGCGGCTAACTGCAAAGTAAAAACGATCATAATATCCTCATTACAGTGTGAATAAGGCGTTTTGTCTCACTACCCTTGGCAAAGTAAGCGATACAGTCGAGTCTCGCAAGCTCGGCCTAATGTGGACCGAAGGGTGGCCGAGTTCGCGAAATATCCGGGTTATCGGGAAATGTGTTAAAAAGACAAAATAAGCTTTTTGTTTTGGTTTAAAAGTAATGCAATGCAGTACATTTATTTGTTTTTAACAGAAACAAAAGTTTTAAAATGATTAATCCACTACAATTACAGTACTTGAATATGTACAAAACAATTCCCGTAGGCAAATAGTTTTTCCACTTAATGAAAATTACCATTCACTTCTTGGCAAAAAAAGTAGGTAATGTTCTTTTTCTTTTCGCTTTGAAAGCTGTTTCTTGAAGCCTCGTCACGAGGACGGCGAAGAAACAGAATTGCGGAGAATGCGCAATCAAATAAATACAACGCTCAGTGCGAAAACCGATTGTTTACTTCTTATTGCCAACAGTTTGTGCATTTCCAGTACTGTACAACTACCTGTATTTATCAGGTCGTTGTTACTCTTCTTACTATGTACTGTACGGGATGGTCGAACTCCGCTAATTAGGTTAAACCGAAACAGCCCTGTCAGCTCATGCTAATGGGTTTGGGAAGAGAGTGGGGGTAGGCGACCTCCCTGAAATGTTGGTTAAGCCATGAGTTGACAAATAGCTGGACCCCCTGGAATTTCCGTAGATATAATCAATGCAGATAACAAGTTATCCAGTCAAAGAGGTGGAGAATTGAGAATCACAGGAAACTATAAATTTCATAAGTGTGAGTTGTGAAAACAGGGCCAAAAGTGGAGGTGTTCAAAGAAGGAATGTTCTGCCCATTCATTTACAAATGGTTTTACAAAGTTTTAACGTTATCTCCACGAACTGTCAGTGGAAGTAAAGCTTTTGTCTGCAGCAGAATACATATAGGCATTTGGTTCAAACGATATCGTGTTAATGCTCATAGTGCAGGTTATAACTTTCATACGGTAACATTTTTACGAAGCTACAACATACAAATTAAAATGTGCATATTGATCTGTTCTGTATCTCTGAACACACAAAGAAAGTTATTGCCCTTGAATTTTAAAGGCAAATCTGGAATAACGCCTAAATTTTCTAATGAGTGGTATGAAATACGTGTTTGAGATACCAAGAGTAGATAGTGAAGATCAGCACAGGTTGACACATGCCGACAATATTAAATTTTACTACCACGTCCACTTTGGAGTGGGGGGCAGTGAAACATGCCTCAGGCAATTTCCCCTTCTAGGTTTTTCCTAATTGACCCCCGTGGAGGGAACTCATTAGCGGAGCTCGGTATCACCCGTACTGTAGGTCAAATTGTTTCGCGTCGTATTTAACTGTCGATAATTCCATTGATGGAGAAGACGGAAGAAAACAGAATAACGCTCTGTGCGGAAACACAAAAACAAACAAAAATCATGATTTTTTTACCCTGTCAGGGTGGCCGAGAAATCCGGAGTGCCGGGTTTGCGAGACTCTACTGTATTGCAAAATTACAAAATGTAAAAGACCGACCAATACTCTACAGGGGCGGCACGAGAGATGGCTGGTTGGTTGGTTGGTTCCTCAGTTTAGGGGCTGCAACAACGCGGTCATGTAGCCCCGTGTACTTTGGGTGTGTGTAGAATCTGTCTGATAACCGGTGTTAATTGTGATGACTGTATTAGTGTGTGTATCTGTTTTTAATTTAAGTGAGATGAAATGATCGTGTGGCCTCTGGAGAGGTTGACACCGTGGGCGACCTGCGCGTCGTTGTTGTTGTTTGAGTCTTCAGTCTTTTGACTGGTTTGATGCAGCAATCCATGCCTCCCTGTCCCTATATCTGAGGCAATCTGTTTAACATATTCTAACCTTGGTCTACCCCTACAGTACTTGTCCTTGACCCTTCCATCCATAACTAAGCTTGCTATTCCTGGGTGTCTTAGTATGTGTCCTACCAACCTATCTCTTCTCTTCATTAGCAGTCACCAGAAACTTCTCTCCTCTCCCACTCGTCTTAATACCTCTTCGTTTGTAACCCTATCTACCCATCTGATCTTCATCATTCTCCTGTAACACCACATTTCAAATGCTTCAATTCTCCTCTTTTCTGCTGCACCAATAGTCCAAGTTTCACTTCCATAGAGCGCCACGCTCCAGACAAAGGTTTTCAAAAATGTCTTCCTAATACCTAAATCTATATTCGATGTCAACAGATTCCTTTTCTGTATAAATACTTTCCTTGCCTGTGTCAACCTACTTTTTATATCCTCTTTGCTTCTTCCATCACTGGTTATTTTGATTCCAAAGTTACAGAAGTCTCCTACTTCCTTTAGTTTTACCCCTGACAATTTGATGTCCATAGAGGTTTCTGATTTATTGCGCGTCGTAATGAGGATGAAGTGATGGAGATATAACCAGTCCTGGAGCCACGGAAATTAACCCCAGGAGATTAAAATCCCTTATGGCTCGGCCGGGAATCGAACCCGGGGCACTTTGGACAAAACCTAGCGCGCTAACTATTTAGCCACGGAGCCGGACTTTAATTCAAGTAAGGACTGCAGACGATCAATTCAAGTAGTTCATACTTTCGTTACCAAATGCTACCGTCCACGACACCTAACTGTGAACTTGGCTACTATTAGATGCCATCGTAACCATCGCTCGGTGACGAACCTTGGAACTTACTGTCGACCAAAATATTATGTGTACCCGAGTTTGAAGGTTGTTTGTGAAGTAACCAATAGACCTACATAAAATCCAATAACATTATCATTTTCGTCGTTCCATTTTACGTTAGTTCAAGTGGGTTTGGACATTTTAATTTATATTTTAATATTTTTTTATCGCAGTCGAAACACTAAAAGTGCCCATTTTAAGCGTGTTTCAACCATACGTCACATTTAAGAATTATTATCTTACAAATCCCTCATCAGATCGAATCCAAATTTTAACACAATATACATTGGAATGTTGTAGCCTGTCTGTTAGGTACTCAGTCCGAAGGCTGGTTGGATCCTCAAAAGCACCGCCGTTACGTTATGTGAGTAGATACCCACAAAAACCCAAGGCAGTGCTATATTGAGGCGTTCTAGGCAAGAAGAGGAGTGAGGTAGTTTGCCATTGCTTTCCTCACTGAGTCAGAACAGTAGTCCTAACACTATGAGTAGAACCTTTCACAGCATTCACAGGCACTGACTGTGCCCTGAATGCCATTACTAAGCACCACCCATACCTCAGTAGCTTCCATATAATCACAGCCATGAGTGAGACTGAGACATCGGTGAAAAGCCACCTTTTACTCTAGCCTGTGCCAACTGACAAATGTAAATGTACTGTATTCATCAAGAGATGGCAAACAGGCCATGTTGTAGCCTATAACTGGTTTATTAATTTCAAAATGTTGTGTGTTCAAGAACGAGAGTTGCTATCATTTTTGTAAGGTAACTTTCTTTCAGCTCGGGGTCGTTGGAAAATGTAGTTCTTGGTTGCGTTGTAATCCTTATACATCAAAAGGTTATGCTGTATGACTGTGAAATACGTAAATTAATTCACTTATTTTATATCGGTTTGTATTTGCACGGAGAATTAAGACATGGTTCACCAGCTAGCCGCTCCGGGAAATGCTGTACAGCTGATATGGAGCCCATCACTTCCGAGCGAGGCGCGCCATGACGTGAGATGGAGCACATCTTGGCAAGAATGATATCCAATACAAGAGTACGTGGTGGTGTGATGTAATGCACAATACTGGCATTTTCCCGGGGAGTGTGTGGAAAACCCCGCAGAAAATCACTGACTGCTGCTGTTATAATTCACTTATTATTCCTTCACCAAACTGGGCCCAATAACCCCTTAGGAGATGTTGATAAGATTCCTTTTCATCCATATTTTTCATTTAAGGCTCTATTTGGATTTAGCGGCTGTGGCCTATAGTTAGGGACCAACCCCGGCATTTGCCTGGAAGGAAGATGGGAAACCACAGAAGACCATCTTCAAGGTTGCCGGCGGGGGGATTTAAACCTCCTCGCCTCCCGGATGTGAGCGACTGCCAGCAGTCATGCCGTAACGACCACGGTTAACTCACCAGGTAGTTTGAATAATGAACCTACGCAATAATTTTCCTTTAATGGTACATGACTCTATGGCCTATACATATAACAATCTAACATGGCGACCATCCGAAATATTTAGACGGCTCTGAATATCTACGAATCTATTAAAGCAATCAAACTGATTTTTTTTATGTTCATAGGGGCTATGAACTTAAGTTCACCTATAGGGTATTTAATAACCTGGTGATCACAAATCCAACATGGCGGCGACGCGAGGTATAAATATTCACATGGACGTTTCTCGCAATTTAAACATCCGAGTGCAGTGAAAATTGGTACAGTAAATCTTTATACTGAACCTTTGCAAAGAAGCATATGAGACTCAGTTTTGGGGGGTGTAACGGTTCATATCGTAAGTTGTTGTCAAGGCGCTTCATAAACTTGCAGGGTAACATATAACAAAATAACATGCAGGAAAGAGTGAAGCCAGGGTTAAAACACATGAATTTAATAACAAATCACCATATTTACACTCAACAAATTAACAACAAAAACTCCCATCTGACTCCCACTTAATAAAAATGCCAAAACTAGGCCGAATCTCTGGAGAGATTAATTACCTGGACAAAGTGTCCCTAAGATAAAAATAACAAAAGTGACCATATATGTGCGTATGCCGTTCTACATGCATCACGATGTGTACAATGAATGCGTGATTCGTCATCATCCTGAATAATCATTCAGACAACGAATCCACATTTCTTAGAGCTAGACCGACACGGGGGAACACAACTACAATACTTAAAATTAAACCGACACTTCCTAAATCTAATATAAACAAACACAAAATTTCCGTGTGAAATTGGAATCAAATTGCCGTAGCAACATTTACTGCCTAAAAACTTAGGACTTCTCACACAAATCAACACAAGTACATTAACACGTGACCAATAAAATACACGAATGACCGCCGTCAAAATTTACAAGTACTCTACAACTACACCGCACAGGTGTGACACACAAAATTACATGAATCGAGTCATAAACAAGGCAATAGGCACACAGCCAACATTTACATTAAATACAATATTTTACCCATACAACGTACAACAAGCCGTTACACACATGGCGAACTCCCAATTAATTATGGCTTAAAAATAACCATCACAATGAACAGGTTTGCTACATGAAAGCTTACAGGGGTCAGTCGGACACTCAGGACTGCCTATCAAAAATAAGTCACAGGCAAGACGGGCGGTTTGTGGAACTCTGCATGTCTGTCAACCCACGCTCGAAGAAGTGTGCCCCAAAGCACAATAATACGTGTGTGTGTGTCAGAATAATATGGACAAGAAACAGCGGTCTCCCTAGAGCACCCTGTCTTTCCATCAAAAATACAACAGCAGCAAAAATATGAGGGCGGTAGGACCTCTACCCCCTCCTCACGTAGAATCAACACACACTTGACACAGTAACACACACAATCACACGTATGGGTTTTGACAGACCCTGAAATAAAAAGACACAAATACTTTCTACATGCTGGCGCCACCGTTCTATGCCGTGACTAGTCAACCTGAAAAGGACTCAAAAAAAATCTATCAAAATTAGAACGAAGGTGTTCTACAAATTACTTTTAAATTGGTGCGCTTGGCAACCCTAATATGAATAATAACCTGTTCAGCAAATATCTTACAGTAATTACCTCCCATTCCTATTTCAAATATTAACGTTAATAAAGCACCATTTATCGAATGTAACGGGTTTCGCATTTGCAAGGATAAAAATCACGCACGCACGCCGCGCACATTACATATGACTCAAGGAAAAACAAATATAACAAACACTTTGGCCACGCGCCAACGGACATTTAAAACATTTAGTGTCGGTGCAAGAAAAACTCTAAACAACGAGAAAAGAAACACGACTATTTACAAAAGTTCCCCGGCCAAATCTAACTACATAATTGAAATAATCCAATTTTGTACATCACCGATCTGCTGGTAGAACTAGGGACGTCCTCCTCAGCCCATTGCCCCTATGGACAAATTAGCACTCCATCGTGGTCGTCTGCGTTGAATTGTTGAAGATCATCCCAACTCCAAACCACGTGCTGATCATCTTGGTATCGACTCCTTGGCAGAAAAGTTCAATGTTAATTATTTGTCCTATCTATAATCGTTTGCAGGTTACTCAATTCGCCCACAATTGTCCTAATGCGATTAATTTCGAAGACTGGCCCTAGATATCTCGCACACACGCACAATAAAACACATGAAAAAAAACCACTGCAATTTGTACATAAAATATACACCTCGAGACCACGTCACTGGCTCGATAACAAGTTTAAGATCTTGGCTGCACTGGCAGTCGCGATCTTGCTCGGTATTTCCGTACTGTACTGTTGACCTTCGCTCCGGTGAGCGCTAATTAGGGTGTTACAAGACTTGCCCCTCAGAGCTGAAATGGTCGTCTTTAAGTAAATGTTACAAGTTACCACGCACTGGCGTGAAATATTTAGCTCACAAAATAAAGTTGATTTCAAATAAAATGTACTAGAGCTTTAAAATTCGTTAATGCAACTGATGTGACTTTAGCTCCTCAGAGCTCACAAATAAAATAACTTCACTAAATTCAGAGCGTTAAAATCACGATGCAAACTGGCGTGAAGTAAGCCTCTCAAGGCTCCAAAACGAATGACTTCGAGTAGCGTCATGCCAAACTATTTATTAGAAACTGACAGGGGACGGAGGAGTGGGGTGGAATCGGATAAAAACTTCCAGAGTTTTTGTCTCGCAAAGATGGGACTAGTGTCATTCTTCTTCAAATAAATCAAACGTCTCAATGCGCTCGTGCGGAGATTAATCCGTTCGGCGGTTCTTTAGATAACTAATTCCGCGGGCTTTTTACTACTGACGCTGTCCACCGCGTGGTCATGGCTTGGTCTCTTGTGATTGGCTGATTCAATCGTATGTTCGTTGCAAGTAACTCGTGATCCTTCCTTTATGCTTCCAATTTTGGTACAGTAGTTGCTCAATTTGGCCTTGAACCCGACTAATTCTAGCCGTTCCCCAAGAATAGCTACCAGCTCTGCTCCTGTTGCAATCATTACGAAATGCTGGCCTCCCTTATATCCATGTCGACTTCCTCACGTACTGCCTGGGCCGTAGTAATAATAATAATAATAATAAATATGAATACTTATTTATCGTAGATCAATAAGGGTTCATTTATCCTCAGCAAGGTTTTGAAATTCGAAGCAATTTATTGGTTTGGATTTAAAATAAATCCACTGTAGTAACAACACATCTCTTTAATACCTCGCTCAGCTGCTCGAGTGTACGCCCCTCTCGCTCAATTAGTGTGCTCCCTTTCTCGCTGGAATGTCATTCATACTTCCTCACTAGGTCTCCCCCTTCTCCTCAAGTGGTTGCCACTCCTGTCGTCTCAGCTGCTCGTTGTTTACAAACAAAGTGCGTACTCTGGCGCTCCCCGTAGATTTGAGTGTTGGCTCTCAAAACAAAATTTTGCAATACTGATTCTGCACACATCATCTTTCCTAGTCATCAAATGGTTCCCTTCTGTAGTAAGGTTTTAAATTGGCGCTATTAAAACAGATTTAGCACCAGTGCTCACTTCTTCCAGTCTGTAGACATTGTTACCCAGATTCTTAATTACCCGGAACGGGCCAATAAATTTTGGACAGAATTTTGCGAAGACTTTGTTCTTAGGGGCGGAGATCGGTGGTCTACGAACCAGCACTAATTCTTGTTCTTGTAACTCTCGGTGAAACTTCTTTCCTCGGTACCGCCTCAGCCTTCGGTCCGCTTGGTTCCTCATGTGCTCTCTCGTTCGCTGGATTCGCAAGTCATGCGCTAATAATGGATCCTTTGGGCATGGAATGATCTTGTCCCAAATTCTTTCTGGCAATCTGTTGTGGTGTACAATCAGTGGGACTTGACCCGTCGACTCGTGCTTAGTGGTGTTCATGCACATCTCAATTTCCCCTACTTTGTCCACCCATTTATTGTGTTCGTTAGGAATCATTACTCTGTAGTACTTGGCAACACAGCGAATTGTTCTCTCGCTCGGATTTCCACAAGGATGACGAATGCTTGAAAATACGTGTTTTATTCCTAGGCTCTCCAAACATTGCCTAAAAACATTGCTCGTGAAATAGGTTCCATGATCTGATAGAATGGATTCCGGCTTCCCAAGCATCGGAATAACTTTGTTTTTAATTCGACTGAGGACTTGTCTTGACGTCGTCTTCTGAATAGGACATAGCACGACCATCTTCGAAAATACGTCGACACACACCAGAAGGTGTCGGCATCCACGCTTTCCTTTTACTAAAGGGCCAAAGCAATCGATAGCGAGCATCTCGCATGGTTTTTGCGGAAAAAGTGGTCTTGGAGGTTGTTTCAGAATAAAGTTGTTCGGTTTCGTACGCTGGCATGCGTCACACGTTCTGATTACTTCAACAATGGTGAATCTCATCTTAGGCCAAGTAAAGGTCTCCCCTATCGTAGCTTCAGTCTTATCCGTGCCGATATGTGCTAGGCTGTCGTGAACATGCCAAGTCAATCCCCTCTGTAGTGATGCTGGAACTAGGATTCGCAGTTTAGTATGATGCTCATCCACGTACTGATGTAACAAGTTATTTAAGTAGTGAAATCTCGCTTGTTTAGCACTGGCTTCTCGGTACTCCGGTAAATTCGGTTGTAATTCCTTCCTGTAGAATTTTATCATCATCATCATCCATGGGTCTGCTTCTTGCTCCTTCCGAATATCCCTCAATCTTGCCAAAAACTCACGAGCCTTAGGTGTCAATGTAATATTGTGAACTTCCGCTGTTACTTCGTTTCCGTCCTCAGGATTTATACTCAAGGCATCTGGTATGACGTTCATCCTTCCAGGGCAATGCTCTATTGTGATGTCAAACTGCTGTATGTAGATGGACCAGCGCGTAACTCTCTCACTTGCCATTGTTGTCTTGAATAAAAATGTCAGTGCATGGTGGTCGGTTCTAACAATGATGGAATAACCATAGATCATCTTACGCCACTGTTAAAGAGAATATAGAATGGCTAGCAGCTCAAGTTCCGTAACGGTGTAGTTCCTCTCATGTTTCCGTAATTTACGACTCGTAAATGCCAAATAGGACTTCTTCTTGGGTTCTTCAGCGTCCTCTTGGTACAGCATAGCACCGATTCCAATCAATGAAGCATCCGCTTGAATAATAAATCGCTTCTCAAAATCCGGATATCCAAGCTTCACACAGTTTTCCAATAAATCCTTCGTTGCTTTAAAAGACCTGTCGCACTCCTCGTTCCACGACCATCGATTTGCCTTCTTCAACATCTCCTGCATAGGTGCTACTGTTTCTGTGTAACCAGGGCAATTTTTTTTGAAGAAGCCTGTCACTCCCAAAAACGCTCTCACATGTTTGACTTTGGTAGGTGTGGGAAATTTCTTAATAGCATCAATCTTGGCTGGATTAGGCCGCACGCCCTCGACATCAATTATATGCCCCAAATATAAAATCTCGCTCTGGCAAAAATGTGATTTCTTTAGGTTGATTTTGAAGTTCATGGTTCTCAAGTTGTCCAGCAGTTTATTTTAATTTATCAGGTGTTCCTCCATTGTCTCAGAAGCAATTAATATGTCGTCAACATATCTCGTGGTGAAGTTCTTGACCTCCTCAGTCAGATTTCTATCGAGTGCTCTAATGAGTGCACAACCCGCAGTTTTCACGCCAAAGGGCATTCGACATCAGATATAACTTTGATTATCGAATAAAAATCCCGTCAACAGTTGGGATTTTTCTTCAAGTTCAAGATGGTGGAAACTATTCGTCAAATAAACACTTGAGTATATCTTCTTCCCACGGAAGCCTTTCAAAACATCTTTGATCCTAGGTGCTTGGTCATGCGCAACTAGCAGTTTGCTGTTCAAAACCCGCGCGTCTAGGCATAGCCTAATCGATCCATTTGGCTTGGTCACAGCCAATATTGCGTTCAGGTAAGGGGTTGCCGCTTTCCTTATCATGCCAGAATCTAATAAGTTAGTAATAATGTCCTTCACCTGAGAAAAATGTTTCTCTGGGATCGGGTACAATTTACTTTTAAATGGGGTCCAATCTGTCACTTGCATGGCATATTGAAAATTTAAAACTTTCCCAGGTATGGTGTCAAAAGCTCCTTTATGTAATCTTAAAATTTCCTCCAGTCTTCTTCTATCAGGTTCCCCTACGATGGCCTCCTTAAGTCGCTCCTGAAGTAGAATTTCAAATTTGGTTCCGCTAATTTCTTCTTCCGCCAAATGCACCCACAGTTCCTGCGAAATATCTCGGCTGTCAATTTCTACAACTGCTGTCTGGCAGACTCGCTCCCCCGTCAAGTTTTTATCTCCGGCCTCATTAGTGCATTCTTCAACAACCCAAGTATTGGCCTCTCTCTCCAACGGACTCTCTTCCATGTTTAAACCCACATGATTTAACCCCTCTACTTGTTTGAAACTTACAGTGTTGTTATGTAAGTCAATTACGGCATGAAAATCGCAGATGGAGTTGGCTCCTAAAATTATGTTGTAGTTCATCTTTGGAATAACAATGAATGTTTGTGAAAAAGTATGGTTCAATATTTCCAGATCTAGAAATGCTTGCTGTTTACAATTCATAGTTTTGTCAGGAATAACACCTCTAAATTTCATTAGCGGTACCGGCATAATAGGAACAGTTTGTTTTCTTCCTATTTCCTTTATCAAAATTTCAGTGACTAAGCTCACCTGGCTACCTGTATCAATCAAACATCTCACCCTCATGCCTCCAACATGCGCGTAAATAATTGGTAGCTGTCTGATAACATTTTCACGGTTCTTCACCACTTCCTCCAGGCAGTCGTCCGGGAATGCTACCCACTCTTCTATATTGGCCACTATCATCTCTTCTCGCTCCCTGGCGACCTCCATTTTCAGACTATCATTTTTCAGTTCATTTGTTTTTTTTTTAAATCCCGGGACCCATTTGTTGTGTTTCGCCGGTTGTCATTCTGTCGCTCCTGTTGTCTCAATAAACTCTCTGCCCCCTCTCCTTGATGGTTGTCTGGGCTCTGTCTGTTTGCCATGGCACGCCCCCACTTCTCTTTCTCCGCTTCTTCGGTACTTAATTGATCCAAGTATTTACGTGATTCAATATATCGGTCGTCCCAGTTGTTCCGATAATCTCCCCTATTTTCTTGGCGATAGTCCCTGCCGTTATTCCATCTACCGTCTCCATTTCTTTGGTAAGGTCTACCTTGTCTCTGGTTTCCCCTCCAATTTGTGTACTCCCGCTGGTACGTCCACTGATTGTTTTGATTTTGGTTGTTCTGATTGTATCTCCCGCGGTTATTCTGATAGTTCTGATTATTATTGTTGAACTGGTTTCGGCCGTCAAAATCTTGCCTTCTTGGTGTGAATTGTGTCCCTGTGGACTGTGTCTTGGTTTGGTTCCCCTGGCTGAGGTTATTTTGGAGTCCCTGAACTACCTCTGCCGTGTTGACACATTCCATATTCCTCCTTCCTGTCTGTGGGCTCACCATACTCGTCTCGTCTAAGTGTCTGAGTAATTCTTCTGCTTGGACTGCGGTTTGAATGTTTCCTGCGACTAATAGTTGTTGGATGTGCATTGGGAGTTGTTTCCCGATGGTTAGAACCATATTTTGCTCGCTAGGCGGGTCGTCAAAATCTCTGAATTTTACCAATTGCTGACTGAAGAATTCTGAAAACCTGGTTGGATGCGTACTATGATATTTTCGCGTGTACAGGTCCATTCTCAACCCCTGCTGTAACGAAGGGCTCCAAAACTTCTTTAAAAATGCCTCGCGGAATTGAGCCATGTCTGTGAACGTGTACTTAAAGCTTAAAAACCAGGTTAGGCTAGGTCCTTCTAAAAATTTCTCCACTAGTCTTAATTGTTTCTCAGGGCCGATGTGCTGGTCATTAAAGTAATCAGTTAATTGTCGTAGAAATGCTTTGGGAGTGGTTCCTGAATGTTCCTTAAATTTATCGGGCTTAAAATCATTGCCCCGAATGACTTGGATGACTTGGGCGGGTGCCAAGTTCGGTTGCGGTGTTGAAGTCTCTCCCCTGTATTGCTGGAATGCGTTACTCGTTAGTCTGGGACTTTGACCCCGGCCGGTATCCTCAGCCAACTTCAAGCCTGCAGGGCTTGCAATACTTGTTTGCTTCTCCGGCATATTTTCAGCCGAAAATAATGTCGCATTCTCTAAAGATCTAATCTCGTTTTTGATGATTAACTCTGAGTGTTCCTGTAATTTCGACTTTACATTTTCCTCCAATGCCTGCATTCGCTTTAAAACTGTCAGCCGGTCTTCCTTATTTGCGTGAGCCTGCTGGTCCCAATCTCGCCGGATCCTACTTTTCAAGCTATTAATTTTTTCCTCGTTCCTTTCCTGATTTTTCTCAAGCTCTTCACGTATCTGTTCTTGCGTTTTGACTAGTTGTTCCCCCACCTCTTCTCTTATAACCTCCTGTGTTTTTATTAGCTGTTCTCCCAGATTATCCCGAGTGTTGACGAGCTGCTCTCCCACTTCTTGTATTTGCTGTTGTGTTTTTATTAGCTGGCCTTCCATCTCTTTTCTTATGATCTCTTGTGTTTTGCCTAATTGCTCCTCTAAGTTCTCCCGCAAGTGTATCCGTTCGGTTTCAGCCTTAACCTCGACTTTATCAATTTCCTTTATTAATTCCAGCACGTTGCTGTCTACCGAATTAATTTGCTGCTGCAATTTCTCTTGGGTTTTCTTTATTCCCGCGGTGTTATTGACACATGCTGCCTCTATCTGCTTGAGTTTATCTGCCACCATCTCGTCAAATTGTACTAATTTGTTATCAAATTTCGCCTCCAACTTCTTAATTTCGCCTAACTGTTTGACGTTGTTCTCCGCAACCTCGCCTGCCAGTTTCTCTACCTTTTTAACGCTCTGATTAATGTCATTAGTGATTTTTCCTAATTGTTCGGTTTGTGTTACCGCCTGTTGTGATAATTTGTGATTTAGTTCATTGAATTGTTTGTCCGTGTCTAATTTCTGGACCTCTAATTGGACCGAAATATTACCGCTCATGTCATGTAATTGTTTTTCACTGTCTATCTTCTGCGCTTGTAACTGGACCGTAATGTCATTTAATTGTTTTTCACTGTCTATCTTCTGCGCTTGTAACTGGACCGTAATGTCATTTAATTGTTCCTCCGTTTTCGCGGACATCTGCACTAATTGTTCCTCCGTTTTCGCGGACATCTGTTCTAATTGTTTTTCACTATGCTCACGCTGAGCTCCTAATTGTTCTTTCAATTGGTTTTCCGTCTTCACGGACATATGTTCTAATTGTTTATTATTGTCTTCGCTTATTTCCTCCTTCATGTTCTTTAATTGTTCTTCCGTCTTTACGGACATTTGTTCCAACAATGCCTTAATTTCGTCAACAATCGCCATTTCACACACACAAATATATTCAGAGAAAACAGGGTCATGGGCCAAGGTTTCAGTCATATACGCACATACATGTCACACATTTAAATATTACTGGCTCTAATTTAATGAAAATGTCAGTAACAAAATTTACTGAATACAATGACACTTATTCCCAAACAACAAAATAACCCCTAGTGATCTGCTTTTAAATTCCTAACCAACAGAATTTACGAAACACCAATTAACCGAAGTCAATTAAATGTCAAATATAAGGCAACACCTTCCTGCGTTGACTGAGTTCAATAATAATGCAAATTTCTAATTTTAATGTCGGGCGCCAGAACAAGTTTATAACAAATACAATATCAAATTCTAATCTTGTTCAATATCTCTAACTTTAGGAACTCAGTGATTTTACTAATGCACATGGCGGTACAACATCGCCTCAATTTACTGAATTTACATGTCCGCTTGACCTGGCATCATTTCTCAACGAAATAAATATGAGATCAGCGAAGCAACAACAACAACAACCCCACTTGGGCAGCCATTTTTGCTTTATGAACCCTTGCAAAGAAGCATATGAGACACAGTTTCGGGGGGTGTAACGGTTCATATCGTAAGTTGTTGTCAAGGCGCTTCATAAACTTGCAGGGTAACATATAACAAAATAACATGCAGGAAAGAGTGAAGCCAGGGTTAAAACACATGAATTTAATAACAAATCACCATATTTACACTCAACAAATTAACAACAAAAACTCCCATCTGACTCCCACTTAATAAAAATGCCAAAACTAGGCCGAATCTCTGGAGAGATTAATTACCTGGACAAAGTGTCCCTAAGATAAAAATAACAAAAGTGACCATATATGTGCGTATGCCGTTCTACATGCATCACGATGTGTACAATGAATGCGTGATTCGTCATCATCCTGAATAATCATTCAGACAACGAATCCACATTTCTTAGAGCTAGACCGACACGGGGGAACACAACTACAATACTTAAAATTAAACCGACACTTCCTAAATCTAATATAAACAAACACAAAATTTCCGTGTGAAATTGGAATCAAATTGCCGTAGCAACATTTACTGCCTAAAAACTTAGGACTTCTCACACAAATCAACACAAGTACATTAACACGTGACCAATAAAATACACGAATGACCGCCGTCAAAATTTACAAGTACTCTACAACTACACCGCACAGGTGTGACACACAAAATTACATGAATCGAGTCATAAACAAGGCAATAGGCACACAGCCAACATTTACATTAAATACAATATTTTACCCATACAACGTACAACAAGCCGTTACACACATGGCGAACTCCCAATTAATTATGGCTTAAAAATAACCATCACAATGAACAGGTTTGCTACATGAAACTTACAGGGGTCAGTCGGACACTCAGGACTGCCTATCAAAAATAAGTCACAGGCAAGACGGGCGGTTTGTGGAACTCTGCATGTCTGTCAACCCACGCTCGAAGAAGTGTGCCCCAAAGCACAATAATACGTGTGTGTGTGTCAGAATAATATGGACAAGAAACAGCGGTCTCCCTAGAGCACCCTGTCTTTCCATCAAAAATACAACAGCAGCAAAAATATGAGGGCGGTAGGACCTCTACCCCCTCCTCACGTAGAATCAACACACACTTGACACAGTAACACACACAATCACACGTATGGGTTTTGACAGACCCTGAAATAAAAAGACACAAATACTTTCTACATGCTGGCGCCACCGTTCTATGCCGTGGCTAGTCAACCTGAAAAGGACTCAAAAAAAATCTATCAAAATTAGAACGAAGGTGTTCTACAAATTACTTTTAAATTGGTGCGCTTGGCAACCCTAATATGAATAATAACCTGTTCAGCAAATATCTTACAGTAATTACCTCCCATTCCTATTTCAAATATTAACGTTAATAAAGCACCATTTATCGAATGTAACGGGTTTCGCATTTGCAAGGATAAAAATCACGCACGCACGCCGCGCACATTACATATGACTCAAGAAAAAACAAATATAACAAACACTTTGGCCACGCGCCAACGGACATTTAAAACATTTAGTGTCGGTGCAAGAAAAACTCTAAACAACGAGAAAAGAAACACGACTATTTACAAAAGTTCCCCGGCCAAATCTAACTACATAATTGAAATAATCCAATTTTGTACATCACCGATCTGCTTGTAGAACTAGGGACATCCTCCTCAGCCCATTGCCCCTATGGACAAATTAGCACTCCATCGTGGTCGTCTGCGTTGAATTGTTGAAGATCATCCCAACTCCAAACCACGTGCTGATCATCTTGGTATCGACTCCTTGGCAGAAAAGTTCAATGTTAATTATTTGTCCTATCTATAATCGCTTGCAGGTTACTCAATTCGCCCACAATTGCCCTAATGCGATTAATTTCGAAGACTGGCCCTAGATATCTCGCACACACGCACAATAAAACACATGAAAAAAACACTGCAATTTGTACATAAAATATACACCTCGAGACCACGTCACTGGCTCGATAACAAGTTTAAGATCTTGGCTGCACTGGCAGTCGCTATCTTGCTCGGTATTTCCGTACTGTACTGTTGACCTTCGCTCCGGTGAGCGCTAATTAGGGTGTTACAAGACTTGCCCCTCAGAGCTGAAATGGTCGTCTTTAAGTAAATGTTACAAGTTACCACGCACTGGCGTGAAATATTTAGCTCACAAAATAAAGTTGATTTCAAATAAAATGTACTAGAGCTTTAAAATTCGTTAATGCAACTGATGTGACTTTAGCTCCTCAGAGCTCACAAATAAAATAACTTCACTAAATTCAGAGCGTTAAAATCACGATGCAAACTGGCGTGAAGTAAGCCTCTCAAGGCTCCAAAACGAATGACTTTGAGTAGCGTCATGCCAAACTATTTATTAGAAACTGACAGGGGACGGAGGAGTGGGGTGGAATCGGATAAAAACTTCCAGAGTTTTTGTCTCGCAAAGATGGGACTAGTGTCATTCTTCTTCAAATAAATCAAACGTCTCAATGCGCTCGTGCGGAGATTAATCCGTTCGGCGGTTCTTTAGATAACTAATTCCGCGGGCTTTTTACTACTGACGCTGTCCACCGCGTGGTCATGGCTTGGTCTCTTGTGATTGGCTGATTCAATCGTATGTTCGTTGCAAGTAACTCGTGATCCTTCCTTTATGCTTCCAATTTTGGTACAGTAGTTGCTCAATTTGGCCTTGAACCCGACTAATTCTAGCCGTTCCCCAAGAATAGCTACCAGCTCTGCTCCTGTTGCAATCATTACGAAATGCTGGCCTCCCTTATATCCATGTCGACTTCCTCACGTACTGCCTGGGCCGTAGTAATAATAATAATAATAATAAATATGAATACTTATTTATCGTAGATCAATAAGGGTTCATTTATCCTCAGCAAGGTTTTGAAATTCGAAGCAATTTATTGGTTTGGATTTAAAATAAATCCACTGTAGTAACAACACATCTCTTTAATACCTCGCTCAGCTGCTCGAGTGTACGCCCCTCTCGCTCAATTAGTGTGCTCCCTTTCTCGCTGGAATGTCATTCATACTTCCTCACTAGGTCTCCCCCTTCTCCTCAAGTGGTTGCCACTCCTGTCGTCTCAGCTGCTCGTTGTTTACAAACAAAGTGCGTACTCTGGCGCTCCCCGTAGATTTGAGTGTTGGCTCTCAAAACAAAATTTTGCAATACTGATTCTGCACACATCATCTTTCCTAGTCATCAAATGGTTCCCTTCTGTAGTAAGGTTTTAAATTGGCGCTATTAAAACAGATTTAGCACCAGTGCTCACTTCTTCCAGTCTGTAGACATTGTTACCCAGATTCTTAATTACCCGGAACGGGCCAATAAATTTTGGACAGAATTTTGCGAAGACTTTGTTCTTAGGGGCGGAGATCGGTGGTCTACGAACCAGCACTAATTCTTGTTCTTGTAACTCTCGGTGAAATTTCTTTCCTCGGTACCGCCTCAGCCTTCGGTCCGCTTGGTTCCTCATGTGCTCTCTCGTTCGCTGGATTCGCAAGTCATGCGCTAATAATGGATCCTTTGGGCATGGAATGATCTTGTCCCAAATTCTTTCTGGCAATCTGTTGTGGTGTACAATCAGTGGGACTTGACCCGTCGACTCGTGCTTAGTGGTGTTCATGCACATCTCAATTTCCCCTACTTTGTCCACCCATTTATTGTGTTCGTTAGGAATCATTACTCTGTAGTACTTGGCAACACAGCGAATTGTTCTCTCGCTCGGATTTCCACAAGGATGACGAATGCTTGAAAATACGTGTTTTATTCCTAGGCTCTCCAAACATTGCCTAAAAACATTGCTCGTGAAATAGGTCCCATGATCTGATAGAATGGATTCCGGCTTCCCAAGCATCGGAATAACTTTGTTTTTAATTCGACTGAGGACTTGTCTTGACGTCGTCTTCTGAATAGGACATAGCACGACCATCTTCGAAAATACGTCGACACACACCAGAAGGTGTCGGCATCCACGCTTTCCTTTTACTAAAGGGCCAAAGCAATCGATAGCGAGCATCTCGCATGGTTTTTGCGGTAAAAGTGGTCTTGGAGGTTGTTTCAGAATAAAGTTGTTCGGTTTCGTGCGCTGGCATGCGTCACACGTTCTGATTACTTCAACAATGGTGAATCTCATCTTAGGCCAAGTAAAGGTCTCCCCTATCGTAGCTTCAGTCTTATCCGTGCCGATATGTGCTAGGCTGTCGTGAACATGCCAAGTCAATCCCCTCTGTAGTGATGCTGGAACTAGGATTCGCAGTTTAGTATGATGCTCATCCACGTACTGATGTAACAAGTTATTTAAGTAGTGAAATCTCGCTTGTTTAGCACTGGCTTCTCGGTACTCCGGTGAATTCGGTTGTAATTCCTTCCTGTAGAATTTTATCATCATCATCATCCATGGGTCTGCTTCTTGCTCCTTCCGAATATCCCTCAATCTTGCCAAAAACTCACGAGCCTTAGGTGTCAATGTAATATTGTGAACTTCCGCTGTTACTTCGTTTCCGTCCTTAGGATTTCTACTCAAGGCATCTGGTATGACGTTCATCCTTCCAGGGCAATGCTCTATTGTGATGTCAAACTGCTGTATGTAGATGGACCAGCGCGTAACTCTCTCACTTGCCATTGTTGTCTTGAATAAAAATGTCAGTGCATGGTGGTCGGTTCTAACAATGATGGAATAACCATAGATCATCTTACGCCACTGTTAAAGAGAATATAGAATGGCTAGCAGCTCAAGTTCCGTAACGGTGTAGTTCCTCTCATGTTTCCGTAATTTACGACTCGTAAATGCCAAATAGGACTTCTTCTTGGGTTCTTCAGCGTCCTCTTGGTACAGCATAGCACCGATTCCAATCAATGAAGCATCCGCTTGAATAATAAATCGCTTCTCAAAATCCGGATATCCAAGCTTCACACAGTTTTCCAATAAATCCTTCGTTGCTTTAAAAGACCTGTCGCACTCCTCGTTCCACGACCATCGATTTGCCTTCTTCAACATCTCCTGCATAGGTGCTACTGTTTCTGTGTAACCAGGGCAATTTTTTTTGAAGAAGCCTGTCACTCCCAAAAACGCTCTCACATGTTTGACTTTGGTAGGTGTGGGAAATTTCTTAATAGCATCAATCTTGGCTGGATTAGGCCGCACGCCCTCGACATCAATTATATGCCCCAAATATAAAATCTCGCTCTGGCAAAAATGTGATTTCTTTAGGTTGATTTTGAAGTTCATGGTTCTCAAGTTGTCCAGCAGTTTATTTTAATTTATCAGGTGTTCCTCCATTGTCTCAGAAGCAATTAATATGTCGTCAACATATCTCGTGGTGAAGTTCTTGACCTCCTCAGTCAGATTTCTATCGAGTGCTCTAATGAGTGCACAACCCGCAGTTTTCACGCCAAAGGGCATTCGACATCAGATATAACTTTGATTATCGAATAAAAATCCCGTCAACAGTTGGGATTTTTCTTCAAGTTCAAGATGGTGGAAACTATTCGTCAAATAAACACTTGAGTATATCTTCTTCCCACGGAAGCCTTTCAAAACATCTTTGATCCTAGGTGCTTGGTCATGCGCAACTAGCAGTTTGCTGTTCAAAACCCGCGCGTCTAGGCATAGCCTAATCGATCCATTTGGCTTGGTCACAGCCAATATTGCGTTCAGGTAAGGGGTTGCCGCTTTCCTTATCATGCCAGAATCTAATAAGTTAGTAATAATGTCCTTCACCTGAGAAAAATGTTTCTCTGGGATCGGGTACAATTTACTTTTAAATGGGGTCCAATCTGTCACTTGCATGGCATATTGAAAATTTAAAACTTTCCCAGGTAAGGTGTCAAAAGCTCCTTTATGTAATCTTAAAATTTCCTCCAGTCTTCTTCTATCAGGTTCCCCTACGATGGCCTCCTTAAGTCGCTCCTGAAGTAGAATTTCAAATTAGGTTCCGCTAATTTCTTCTTCCGCCAAATGCACCCACAGTTCCTGCGAAATATCTCGGCTGTCAATTTCTACAACTGCTGTCTGGCAGACTCGCTCCCCCGTCAAGTTCTTATCTCCGGCCTCATTAGTGCATTCTTCAACAACCCAAGTATTGGCCTCTCTCTCCAACGGACTCTCTTCCATGTTTAAACCCACATGATTTAACCCCTCTACTTGTTTGAAACTTACAGTGTTGTTATGTAAGTCAATTACGGCATGAAAATCGCAGATGAAGTTGGCTCCTAAAATTATGTTGTAGTTCATCTTTGGAATAACAATGAATGTTTATGAAAAAGTATGGTTCAATATTTCCAGATCTAGAAATGCTTGCTGTTTACAATTCATAGTTTTGTCAGGAATAACACCTCTAAATTTCATTAGCGGTACCGGCATAATAGGAACAGTTTGTTTTCTTCCTATTTCCTTTATCAAAATTTCAGTGACTAAGCTCACCTGGCTACCTGTATCAATCAAACATCTCACCCTCATGCCTCCAACATGCGCGTAAATAATTGGTAGCTGTCTGATAACATTTTCACGGTTCTTCACCACTTCCTCCAGTCAGTCGTCCGGGAATGCTACCCACTCTTCTATATTGGCCACTATCATCTCTTCTCGCTCCCTGGCGACCTCCATTTTCAGACTATCATTTTTCAGTTCATTTGCTTTTTTTTAAATCCCGGGACCCATTTGTTGTGTTTCGCCGGTTGTCATTCTGTCGCTCCTGTTGTCTCAATAAACTCTCTGCCCCCTCTCCTTGATGGTTGTCTGGGCTCTGTCTGTTTGCCATGGCACGCCCCCACTTCTCTTTCTCCGCTTCTTCGGTACTTAATTGATCCAAGTATTTACGTGATTCAATATATCGGTCGTCCCAGTTGTTCCGATAATCTCCCCTATTTTCTTGGCGATAGTCCCTGCCGTTATTCCATCTACCGTCTCCATTTCTTTGGTAATGTCTACCTTGTCTCTGGTTTCCCCTCCAATTTGTGTACTCCCGCTGGTACGTCCACTGATTGTTTTGATTTTGGTTGTTCTGATTGTATCTCCCGCGGTTATTCTGATAGTTCTGATTATTATTGTTGAACTGGTTTCGGCCGTCAAAATCTTGCCTTCTTGGTGTGAATTGTGTCCCTGTGGACTGTGTCTTGGTTTGGTTCCCCTGGCTGAGGTTATTTTGGAGTCCCTGAACTACCTCTGCCGTGTTGACACATTCCATATTCCTCCTTCCTGTCTGTGGGCTCACCATACTCGTCTCGTCTAAGTGTCTGAGTAATTCTTCTGCTTGGACTGCGGTTTGAATGTTTCCTGCGACTAGTAGTTGTTGGATGTGCATTGGGAGTTGTTTCCCGATGGTTAGAACCATATTTTGCTCGCTAGGCGGGTCGTCAAAATCTCTGAATTTTACCAATTGCTGACTGAAGAATTCTGAAAACCGGGTTGGATGCGTACTATGATATTTTCGCGTGTACAGGTCCATTCTCAACCCCTGCTGTAACGAAGGGCTCCAAAACTTCTTTAAAAATGCCTCGCGGAATTGAGCCATGTCTGTGAACGTGTACTTAAAGCTTAAAAACCAGGTTAGGCTAGGTCCTTCTAAAAATGTCTCCACTAGTCTTAATTGTTTCTCAGGGCCGATGTGCTGGTCATTAAAGTAATCAGTTAATTGTCGTAGAAATGCTTTGGGAGTGGTTCCTGAATGTTCCTTAAATTTATCGGGCTTAAAATCATTGCCCCGAATGACTTGGATGACTTGGGCGGGTGCCAAGTTCGGTTGCGGTGTTGAAGTCTCTCCCCTGTATTGCTGGAATGCGTTACTCGTTAGTCTGGGACTTTGACCCCGGCCGGTATCCTCAGCCAACTTCAAGCCTGCAGGGCTTCCAATACTTGTTTGCTTCTCCGGCATTGTTTCAGCCGAAAATAATGTCGCATTCTCTAAAGATCTAATCTCGTTTTTGATGATTAACTCTGAGTGTTCCTGTAATTTCGACTTTACATTTTCCTCCAATGCCTGCATTCGCTTTAAAACTGTCAGCCGGTCTTCCTTATTTGCGTGAGCCTGCTGGTCCCAATCTCGCCGGATCCTGCTTTTCAAGCTATTAATTTTCTCCTCGTTCCTTTCCTGATTTTTCTCAAGCTCTTCACGTATCTGTTCTTGCGTTTTGACTAGTTGTTCCCCCACCTCTTCTCTTATAACCTCCTGTGTTTTTATTAGATGTTCTCCCAGATTATCCCGAGTCTTGACGAGCTGCTCTCCCACTTCTTGTATTTGCTGTTGTGTTTTTATTAGCTGGCCTTCCATCTCTTTTCTTATGATCTCTTGTGTTTTGCCTAATTGCTCCTCTAAGTTCTCCCGCAAGTGTATCCGTTCGGTTTCAGCCTTAACCTCGACTTTATCAATTTCCTTTATTAATTCCAGCACGTTGCTGTCTACCGAATTAATTTGCTGCTGCAATTTCTCTTGGGTTTTCTTTATTCCCGCGGTGTTATTGACACATGCTGCCTCTATCTGCTTGAGTTTATCTGCCACCATCTCGTCAAATTGTACTAATTTGTTATCAAATTTCGCCTCCAACTTCTTAATTTCGCCTAACTGTTTGACGTTGTTCTCCGCAACCTCGCCTGCCAGTTTCTCTACCTTTTTAACGCTCTGATTAATGTCATTAGTGGTTTTTCCTAATTGTTCGGTTTGTGTTACCGCCTGTTGTGATAATTTGTGATTTAGTTCATTGAATTGTTTGTCCGTGTCTAATTTCTGGACCTCTAATTGGACCGAAATATTACCGCTCATGTCATGTAATTGTTTTTCACTGTCTATCTTCTGCGCTTGTAACTGGACCGTAATGTCATTTAATTGTTTTTCACTGTCTATCTTCTGCGCTTGTAACTGGACCGTAATGTCATTTAATTGTTCCTCCGTTTTCGCGGACATCTGCACTAATTGTTCCTCCGTTTTCGCGGACATCTGTTCTAATTGTTTTTCACTATGCTCACGCTGAGCTCCTAATTGTTCTTTCAATTGGTTTTCCGTCTTCACGGACATATGTTCTAATTGTTTATTATTGTCTTCGCTTATTTCCTCCTTCATGTTCTTTAATTGTTCTTCCGTCTTTACGGACATTTGTTCCAACAATGCCTTAATTTCGTCAACAATCGCCATTTCACACACACAAATATATTCAGAGAAAACAGGGTCATGGGCCAAGGTTTCAGTCATATACGCACATACATGTCACACATTTAAATATTACTGGCTCTAATTTAATGAAAATGTCAGTAACAAAATTTACTGAATACAATGACACTTATTCCCAAACAACAAAATAACCCCTAGTGATCTGCTTTTAAATTCCTAACCAACAGAATTTACGAAACACCAATTAACCGAAGTCAATTAAATGTCAAATATAAGGCAACACCTTCCTGCGTTGACTGAGTTCAATAATAATGCAAATTTCTAATTTTAATGTCGGGCGCCAGAACAAGTTTATAACAAATACAATATCAAATTCTAATCTTGTTCAATATCTCTAACTTTAGGAACTCAGTGATTTTACTAATGCACATGGCGGTACAACATCGCCTCAATTTACTGAATTTACATGTCCGCTTGACCTGGCATCATTTCTCAACGAAATAAATATGAGATCAGCGAAGCAACAACAACAACAACCCCACTTGGGCAGCCATTTTTGCTTTATGAACCCTTGCAAAGAAGCATATGAGACACAGTTTCGGGGGGTGTAACGGTTCATATCGTAAGTTGTTGTCAAGGCGCTTCATAAACTTGCAGGGTAACATATAACAAAATAACATGCAGGAAAGAGTGAAGCCAGGGTTAAAACACATGAATTTAATAACAAATCACCATATTTACACTCAACAAATTAACAACAAAAACTCCCATCTGACTCCCACTTAATAAAAATGCCAAAACTAGGCCGAATCTCTGGAGAGATTAATTACCTGGACAAAGTGTCCCTAAGATAAAAATAACAAAAGTGACCATATATGTGCGTATGCCGTTCTACATGCATCACGATGTGTACAATGAATGCGTGATTCGTCATCATCCTGAATAATCATTCAGACAACGAATCCACATTTCTTAGAGCTAGACCGACACGGGGGAACACAACTACAATACTTAAAATTAAACCGACACTTCCTAAATCTAATATAAACAAACACAAAATTTCCGTGTGAAATTGGAATCAAATTGCCGTAGCAACATTTACTGCCTAAAAACTTAGGACTTCTCACACAAATCAACACAAGTACATTAACACGTGACCAATAAAATACACGAATGACCGCCGTCAAAATTTACAAGTACTCTACAACTACACCGCACAGGTGTGACACACAAAATTACATGAATCGAGTCATAAACAAGGCAATAGGCACACAGCCAACATTTACATTAAATACAATATTTTACCCATACAACGTACAACAAGCCGTTACACACATGGCGAACTCCCAATTAATTATGGCTTAAAAATAACCATCACAATGAACAGGTTTGCTACATGAAACTTACAGGGGTCAGTCGGACACTCAGGACTGCCTATCAAAAATAAGTCACAGGCAAGACGGGCGGTTTGTGGAACTCTGCATGTCTGTCAACCCACGCTCGAAGAAGTGTGCCCCAAAGCACAATAATACGTGTGTGTGTGTCAGAATAATATGGACAAGAAACAGCGGTCTCCCTAGAGCACCCTGTCTTTCCATCAAAAATACAACAGCAGCAAAAATATGAGGGCGGTAGGACCTCTACCCCCTCCTCACGTAGAATCAACACACACTTGACTCAGTAACACACACAATCACACGTATGGGTTTTGACAGACCCTGAAATAAAAAGACACAAATACTTTCCACATGCTGGCGCCACCGTTCTATGCCGTGACTAGTCAACCTGAAAAGGACTAAAAAAAATCTATCAAAATTAGAACGAAGGTGTTCTACAAATTACTTTTAAATTGGTGCGCTTGGCAACCCTAATATGAATAATAACCTGTTCAGCAAATATCTTACAGTAATTACCTCCCATTCCTATTTCAAATATTAACGTTAATAAAGCACCATTTATCGAATGTAACGGGTTCCGCATTTGCAAGGATAAAAATCACGCACGCACGCCGCGCACATTACATATGACTCAAGGAAAAACAAATATAACAAACGCTTTGGCCACGCGCCAACGGACATTTAAAACATTTAGTGTCGGTGCAAGAAAAACTCTAAACAACGAGAAAAGAAACATGACTATTTACAAAAGTTCCCCGGCCAAATCTAACTACATAATTGAAATAATCCAATTTTGTACATCCCCGATCTGCTTGTAGAACTAAGGACATCCTCCTCAGCCCATTGCCCCTATGGACAAATTAGCACTCCATCGTGGTCGTCTGCGTTGAATTGTTGAAGATCATCCCAACTCCAAACCACGTGCTGATCATCTTGGTATCGACTCCTTGGCAGAAAAGTTCAATGTTAATTATTTGACCTATCTATAATCGTTGCAGGTTACTCAATTCGCCCACAATTGTCCTAATGCGATTAATTTCGAAGACTGGCCCTAGATATCTCGCACACACGCACAATAAAACACATGAAAAAAAAACACTGCAATTTGTACATAAAATATACACCTCGAGACCACGTCACTGGCTCGATAACAAGTTTAAGATCTTGGCTGCACTGGCAGTCGCTATCTTGCTCGGTATTTCCGTACTGTACTGTTGACCTTCGCTCCGGTGAGCGCTAATTAGGGTGTTACAAGACTTGCCCCTCAGAGCTGAAATGGTCGTCTTTAAGTAAATGTTACAAGTTACCACTCACTGGCGTGAAATATTTAGCTCACAAAATAAAGTTGATTTCAAATAAAATGTACTAGAGCTTTAAAATTCGTTAATGCAACTGATGTGACTTTAGCTCCTCAGAGCTCACAAATAAAATAACTTCACTAAATTCAGAGCGTTAAAATCACGATGCAAACTGGCGTGAAGTAAGCCTCTCAAGGCTCCAAAACGAATGACTTCGAGTAGCGTCATGCCAAACTATTTATTAGAAACTGACAGGGGACGGAGGAGTGGGGTGGAATTGGATAAAAACTTCCAGAGTTTTTGTCTCGCAAAGATGGGACTAGTGTCATTCTTCTTCAAATAAATCAAACGTCTCAATGCGCTCGTGCGGAGATTAATCCGTTCGGCGGTTCTTTAGATAACTAATTCCGCGGGCTTTTTACTACTGACGCTGTCCACCGCGTGGTCATGGCTTGGTCTCTTGTGATTGGCTGATTCAATCGTATGTTCGTTGCAAGTAACTCGTGATCCTTCCTTTATGCTTCCAATTTTGGTACAGTAGTTGCTCAATTTGGCCTTGAACCCGACTAATTCTAGCCGTTCCCCAAGAATAGCTACCAGCTCTGCTCCTGTTGCAATCATTACGAAATGCTGGCCTCCCTTATATCCATGTCGACTTCCTCACGTACTGCCTGGGCAGTAGTAATAATAATAATAAATATGAATACATATTTATCGTAGATCAATAAGGGTTCAATACGAATGTTAATCCACTGGCATCTAATTTATTTCAATTGTTTCCATAACCACAAGATGGCAGCTGTGCGAAATTGTAAAATCTCCTTGTTATTTCTTGGGTCCTAATCATGCGATTGAAGTTTGAATACTACACGTACACAATAATCTTCATGTAGCAGTACATAACTCTAAGACATCAAAACTCCAATAATGGCGACCATCCGCAATATTTAGTCGGTTCTCGATGTCTACGAATCTATTACAGTAATCAAACTGAAATTTTGTTTGTTAATAGTGGCAATTAACATAAATAGGATATATGAAAATAGGCTATTTAGGTCTTCACGGAACTACTTGTTTAAGCCTTCTTGAACCTTATATACTGGGAGACCCTGATAATTTCACTCCTGCAAATTCTCTCATTACTCCAGTTCACATTCAAGCAGAATGATATTTCTATAATGATGACGAGATATTTCTCGTGAAGGAACACACCAAGGATTGCACACTCTATCAGTGAATTATTTGTTTACGATAAGGAATAATTTCTTTTTCTATCGTTTCACCCTCTTTGGGGTACGATTAACCAGCCATTTCTCTGCGTGTTGTTCTTTCCTTAGTATCCAGTATCTCTTTATTCTTTCTGATTTTCTTTTCCTCTCTTCTTCCGAGAAGATGGGTTTGGATTTTAGTGAAGATTTGTCTTGAAACCATAATATGTTCGTCTTTAATAATTATATAAGCTTTTGAATTTAGTAGTGTATTCTTCTTCTTCTCCTTCTTTCGTTACGGCCAACTAAGGACCTCGTCATGTCAGTTGTTTTTTCTGCATTTTAATGTTAGCCCAGTACTCCTTCATTCGCTATCGATGATGCACCTTTCTCCACGCCTTCCCAGTTTTTAGCTTCGGTTTAAGTTGAAAACTCCGATGTTTCTGAAGTTTTTCCCTAAGTGGGCCACGATCCTGGATATCTTCACGTGTTATCCCAGTCTCCAACAGATCTTTCTCTACATTACTGAACCAGGCCCCCTTTGTCTTTTTCTCACGGAGAAAAGCAAAAATTCTGTTGGATAGCCGCGTTGATTTCATTCGGGTTATATGTCCATAAGAAGAAATCCTCCTTTTCTTCATCACATCAGTTATTTTCTCTACGTGAGTGTACAATACGTGGTTGTGGCGTCTTCGGAACTCGCCGTGTTCTTTGACTATACCTAGGATTTTCCTCAATATCTTCCTTTCCTTGGTCTCCAGTTTTTCCATTATCCCTTTTCTATTCATGGAGAGACATTCCACTGCATATAAAGCTTCTGGCCGGATGACCGTGCAGTAGTGCTTCAGTTTTGCATTCAGGGATATAGATCTTTTGCTGTACAAATTCTTAATTAGATGGTAAGCCATTTGAATTTTATTCAAGCGTGACGCAAAAGCCTCGTTTTCGGGCATTGTAGGGTCTATCCATTCCCCAAGATACTTACATTTCACAACCCGCTTGATTTTCCCATGATTCACTTCAATATGTTTTGGAGCCGTTTTGATGTTAGTAATAAATTCTGTTTTCTCGAAAGAGATCAGGAGGCCTTTGCAGCTTGTGAATTTATTAGTGAATTCTATTTATTGTATCAGAAATCTTCCTTTTCATAGGAGTTTATCTCCAAATATTGATTTAGGAACAATATGACCACCAACAGGAATTCACCCATTTTACCCATTACAAATTCCATTATTAAATACAACTATTCTTCTAGCATCAGGTGTAACTGAAACATGGGCTCATTATAATTAAATAGAAAGACATTGTAGTCAACCAACTCGAAGAAGGTAAAGCGCAGCTCGCTACTTCTGTGGGGGTCTGGGCGGGGACATCAAGAGTCCGCTGATGAGCCAGCTTGGTGTCCTAGGCGAAACCCCACACAAGACACGGCACAAATTTAGAAAATTTGCTAAGTTTTAATTCACTTGTCGTGAAAGCCATACCATCTTTTTTCCTTCACTATTAGGCCTAATTTATGAATTTATTTTTCCATTTTAGTTAGTTAGTTATTGTTGTTTCAAGGGGCGGAACTACGAGGTCATCTGCCCCTCTTAACACAGATTAAAGAATACAAATTTGGAATTGAATTTAAAATTTTGAGGTGGACGCCTAAATTTAAAAAAACCAAAAATTCATAAAACAAAAACGAAAAATTAAATAAAAATTAAAAATTATAAAAATAAACAACAATTTTCCATTTTATTATTATTATCATTATTAATATTATTATTATTATTGACCGACAGTAGTGGCTACGCTGGCTAAAGCGCAGCATTAGGTTATGGGGCAAAGCTCTCTGCTGACTCGGTAGACGCGTGGGTTCGTGCCCTACCGTTGGCCGTCCTTGAAATGGTTTTCCGTGGTTCCCCATTTTCAACACCAGGCAAATGCTGGGACGGTACCTTCTGACAGGCCACGACTGCTTCCTTCCACATCCTTGCCCAGTTTCATTCACCATCATTCATTTCATCTCTCATTAACTCCTCTCATGAGGTTGGCGTCGGGAAGGGCATCCGGCCGTAAAAACCATCGCCACAAAGACTTCCATAGCATCCCATCCCCGACCCCGTTGGAAAACGGGAATAATAAGGGGTAGACATACATTATTATTATTATTATTATTATTATTACATCATTTTTGTCCTTATGGACAGTGTTTGAACTTAAATATCTCATGATGTCACAATTTTCACTTCTTTCCTTTCTCCTTCTTCTCTTCCCAAAATCTCTTCATCCTTTGGCTGTGCTCCTGTTTCCTTTGTTCCGTTCACAATGTTCCTATCTTCTTCCTTTCACTTACTAAAAATTTGGCGTTCTTAATTTTGTTTCTGAAATTTTCTCTGTCTTCTATAATTTGCTTGTTGATCCCTAATTGCTTTAAGTCGTCTTCTATTTCATGATACCAATTTGTTTTCCTTCTTGAACTGTTTACTACATCAAAGATTTTCTTTGTAAGTCGTTTATTGTTCATTCTCTGTATGTGCCCGTAGAAAGTTAGTCAGCTTTTTCTAATGATATCGGTGAGTCTGTCTGTGTGTTCATATAGCTCTTTGGTAGGTATTTTCATCCATATCCCATCTCTGTGTACTGCTCCAAATATTTTTCTCAGAATTTTACGTTCAATCTTTTCTGTTTCTATGATGCCAGATGCGCCAATTGTGGTCGTTTCTGACGCATACAATGATTCTGGTAATACAACTGTTTGGTAGTGTCTAAGATTGGCCACTCTTGATATGCTTTTCTTATTATAATGTGACCATGTAAGTTTGTATGCTTTCTGGAGTTTTTCCGTTCATTCTATATTAGACACCTTGTTTGATCCTCCTATTTGTATATATTCTCCTAAGTACTTAAATGTTTCAACTCTTTGTATGGATCAACGAGCTTTAAAGATACTATAGAGAGGCAGGAGCGCCGCAAGACTGAAGCTACTTGAAACTGTGTCCGCCATTTTCTCTGGAGTCAAGGGAAAGGGGGAGGAGCTATGGCATATGTTGAAGTATCAGAGCAGGGCCTGTTGGAACATTAATAAGAAACTTATTTACGACAAATTATGAAGTCCAATCACTTCTTAAATATTCCGAATAGTTTCAAGTTACAACAATAGTGCTGTAGGCTATTTACACTGCACAATTGTAAATACTGTCCCTTAAATAGAATCAGCTTTGTTAAAATTTGTCTCACTTGCCGTCCTCTCATTCGAGAGGACTTTCCTCTGAGTGCATGATATACTCTGCAAGTGAAGTAATACTTCAATATATGCCTTATCAGCTTCACATAATGCGATTCTTCACATGGTTCTACTGCAGTGAATAGGTGTTCAAAGGAAGAGAACAAACATCAGTTTAACCTTGTAAATACCTTGGTCTCTAGTTTGAGCAAGATATTTTAGCAGTTTTTGTCCATGATATGTGCATTACTCCTGAAAACACATTCTGCTGTCTTACACAAATATTTCAAATCAACGAGCTTTAAAGATACTATAGAGAGGCTAAGGGACCGCTCACAGCGCTCTTAGCGGAAGATATTGGTAAGAACGTCCGCCATGTTTTCCGGAGTCATAAAGTCAAAACATTCAGTCAGCTGATTGCGAGGGAAGAGTTCAGTGAATTTGATTTCTATTGTCGTTTGTGTTACTAGGTTGAAATCTACTGCATATTAATTTCCGAAGCGATGCCTGCTGTATGTTCAGCGTACGGCTGTACTAATCGAAGCAATAAAACAACGGATATATCCTATTTTACCTAAGTATAGCCTAATTGTGCTACTAATGTATTTCACTGCACGGATACAGTAAGGATGTTACTATCAATTTTCCAGAACATCTGGTCTCCATTGCTTTCTATTAATGTCTGATACAGGCCTATACGGTATACGATATATATTCGTACTGGTACCGTAACAGAAGGAATTGTTTTTGTTCCAGATTCCCGATGAAAAATACAGAAAAAATCCCAATGCCTTTGAATTCAAAGCTGCATATAGGAAATGCTTAATTGCTCAAATTGATCCTTCCCCTAAAGCTAATGTGAAGACAGATAATAGTCTAAGCCTAAGTCCTCCCATTATGCAGCCTATTGTAATTAATGTTGATGTAGGCCTAAGTGAACTTGACTATGTAGAGTGTTTTGAAACCCTTTCCATTTTCAGTGATCAAGTGGTAGAATATGTTGCAGGTAGCGTTGTAAGGTGTCGAAGAAAATCAAATGTGAGGAATGCTTAGATGTTCTACTGACAATGAGTAATGACGCAAAGTGTGGTTTCATAAAATGCAAAGATGTGAGCAACTCATTGTATATCCATCCGATGATTTGAAATATTTGTGTAAGACAGCAGAATGTGTTTTCAGGAGTAATGCACATATCATGGACAAAAACTGCTAAAATATCTTGCTCAAACTAGAGACCAAGGTATTTACAAGGTTAAACTGTTGTTTGTTCTCTTCCTTTGAACACCTATTCACTGCAGTAGAACCATGTGAAGAATCGCATTATGTGAAGCTGATAAGGCATATATTGAAGTATTACTTCACTTGCAGAGTATATCATGCACTCAGAGAAAAGTGAGACAAGTTTTAACAAAGCTGATTCTATTTAAGGGACAGTATTTACAATTGTGCAGTGTAAATAGCCTACAGCACTATTGTTGTAACTTGAAACTATTCGGAATGTTTAAGAAGTGATTGGACTTCATAATTTGTCGTAAATATGTTTCGCATTAGTGTTCCAACAGGCCCTGCACTGATACTTCAATATATGGCATAGCTCCTCCCCCTTTCCCTTGACTCCAGAGAAAATGGCGGACACAGTTTCAAGTAGCTTCAGTCTTGCGGCGCTCCTGCCTCTCTATAGTAATGTTTAAGCTCGTTGTTTCAAATCATCGGATGGATATACAATGAGTTGCTCACATCTTTGCATTTTATGAAACCACACTTTGCGTCATTACTCATTGCCAGTAGAACATCTAAGCATTCCACACATTTGATTTTCTTCGACACATTTCTTACAACGCTACCTGCAACATATTCTACCACTTGATCACTGAAAATGGAAAGGGTTTCAAAACACTCTACATAGTCAAGTTCACTTAGGCCTACATCAACATTAATTACATTAGGCTGCATAATGGGAGGACTTAGGCTTAGACTATTATCTGTCTTCACATTAGCTTTAGGGGAAGGATCAATTTGAGCAATTAAGCATTTCCTATATGCAGCTTTGAATTCTAAGGCATTGGGATTGTTTCTGTATTTTTCAACGGGAATCTGGAACAAAAACAATTCCTTCTGTTATGGTACCAGTACGAATATATATCGTATACCGTGTAGGCCTGTATCAGACATTAATAGAAAGCAATGGAGAACAGATGTTCTGGAAAATTGATAGTAACATCCTTACTGTATCCGTGCAGTGAAATATATTAGTAGCACAATTAGGCTATACTTATGTAAAATAGGATATATCCGTTGTTTTATTGCTTCGATTAGTACAGCCGTACGCTGAACATACAGCAGGCATCGCTGCGGAAATTAATATGCAGTATATTTCAACCTAGTAACACAAACGACAATAGAAATCAAATTCACTGAACTCTTCCCTCGCAATCAGCTGACTGAATGTTTTGACTTTATGACTCCGGAAAACATGGCGGACGTTCTTACCAATATCTTCCGCTAAGAGCGCTGTGAGCGGTCCCTTAGCCTCTCTATAGTATCTTTAAAGCTCGTTGGTATGGATCCATATATGGTATGCATGGTTTTTACATTATTGGTGTGTCGTTCCATGTATTGGGTCTTCTCATAAGATATCTGTAAACCTGTTTTAGCAGCTATTTCATGTAATCGTCCCAGTGCTTCCTTTGTCTCCTGTGTGTTATTGCTGAGTAAGGCTACGTCATCTGCAAATGCCAGACATTTTATGATTGTTTTTGTTTCGCGGGTTCTTCCTAGCTGTATTCCTTTAACTTGTTCCTCCCACTGCTTAACAATTTTGTCTAAGACCATGTTGAACAAGATTGGTGAGAGGCCGTCTCCTTGTTTGACACCTGTGCGTATATGAAAGGGTTCTGAAATTTCACCCATGAACTTACCTTTAGAGATGGTGTCCGTGAGCGTTAGCTGTATAAGTGCCCTGTTTTTTTTTTGTCAATGCCATATTCTTCCAGTACTGCAAAGAGCGTTTGTCTATCAATGCTGTCGTATGTTTTTTTTAAGTCAACAAAGGGAACTACAGTGTTTTTTGTCTGTCTGACTTTCAGTAGTGTTCTCAAGTTCCAGATCTGTTCAATGCATGATCTCCCTTTTCAGAAGCCTGCCTGGTATTCTCCTATTTGTGGATCTGCTTGTGGTTCTAGTCTGTTCAATAACACTTAAGAGAATATTTTGTAAGAGACTGGCACTAGAGAAATACCTCTGTAATTATTTGGATCTGACTTATCACCCTTTTTATGTAATGGATGGATCAATGCACACGAACCTACTACGTTGTCGTAACAGGCGGAGAGGTGATACTCCGACGTGGGGCGTCCCAGGTGGAGGATAGGGGGGTCCTCACCGGCTTGCCGGCGGACTTGAGCGAAATAAAATAGCTCTCGCGGACCAAACACACAAAATCCAATAGTGTCTGCTCTGGTATCCAGCGATTATTGGTCAGCGTCTGCTCACCTAGTTGGTGCGGCTGTGATATATGTCTTGATCTCAACAATCAAGTCAGCAATCATCGTGATCTTTCTTTAAGATCGCCACAACCTCCTTCAACTGGAAGTAATCATGATGGAACATTATTATTAATATTTCTACATTCATTTCACCACATAAGTGGGACATATCAACATATCGTCGGCTTGTTTGCAAGACGGTATGGCTAATTCTCTTAAGGTGGCACATTGAGAAACGAGCGAACAATGGAACAGGTCTCCAAGATGACGGCCTTCTGCATGGTGATATGTAGACCAGGATGTATTCCCAATATTTGTAGATTGCGAGCCAATAATTTGGGGATGATGCCGGTAGAAGAAATTACTATGGGCAGAACCACTACACTTTCCTGTCTCCACATTTGCCGTATTTCCTCAGCCAAAGGCAGATATTTGGTGATCTTATCACAGCAGGTTTGTTGCAGATTATGGGTATTGGGCACTGCAATATCAATTAGAAAGGTTCTCTTCTGCACCTTATTATTATTATTATTGTTATTATTATATAATATTTGCAAATGGGGGTGATTCCCCGGTGGCACATTGTGCAAATACCGAAAATCACCAACAATAACGTCAAACACAATATACACGATTCGCAATTTAGGAACTATAGTAATTACATCGCAGTATTTACACAAAATTCGATCTTCACTTAAACACATCAATATGTTTGGGGAAAGGCTCTAAGACTGAGGCTGGTAATGAGTTCCAACTATCAATACCACGGTTAATGAAAGAATATTTCCCATAATTTGTACGCTGTGGACGGACCTTGACTTTATGTGGATGATCTGCCCTCGTCAGGTAGGTGGGATCTCACAGACGTTTACTTAGTTCTCCCCATGCTGGCCGATTAGTGTAACTGTTAAGCTTAGCGTATAGTCTGGATTTCATCCTTCTATCTTCCAGAGATTCCCACCCTAGTTTTATCATTTCTAATGATCTTGTCGACTTCATCGTTATGCTTGGGTCTAACGTTATGCGTTACGGTTACGGCGTGTATGACGTCATCATGTTGTTCAGTGCATATGCACCGAGTCTGAGACGGCGAGTGCATGACGTCATGCAGCAGAGTGCACTTCCCGCTCCCCGTTCCCCACGCGGGAAGCCAACGCTCTAGCTGCGTAATACTGAATGACTTGCAACTTGTTGATCATGAAGAGTTCACGTGATTCTAGCTATTTCTGTACTTGCGGGTTCGTTCGTTAAGCTTGCTTACTTACAGTTCACAATTTGTGCAGGGTAGTAAAGTGTGTTAATAATGGAGTCTGTGGATCGTTCGTTAAACTTGCTTACTTACAGTTTACGTAAAGTGTGTTAATAATGGAATCTGTTGACTGTAATAGTGCTATTATATCTACTAAAGCTAAATCTCGTGCTGTAATGGAGTCTGTTGAAAGAGTCCCGGGGCTTCGAACGAAGCGAGAAGCCCTTCTGAGCCTTTCTAACATAGCATTTGTAGCATGCGTCATTTGAAATGATATAAAGTCTAGTCTCTAAGACTGACTGTATCTTTTTCTATCATTCAGGTTACACTACTTCCAGGATTAAAATCGTTGAGCACAATTCTGGCAGCCTTCCTTTGTACCATCTCCAGCTCAATGATGAGCCCTACCCGATATGGGCCCCAAACCGCTGAGCCCTATTCCTAGATTGGCCTCACAAGCTTATGCATATATTGAAGCCCCCTGTCAGCGACGGGATTCGAACTTCCAATCTCCAGACAATGTGCAGTTCCCCTACACGGTCGTGATGTGTGATTTAACACACACTGCTATGCCTCAAAATATCCTTATCCGAGTGGATGTATTGATAAGACACAATGGTCCACTAAGGCAGTATTTAGAATGATACTCGGTCAGAAAGACAGCTAATGGAAGTGCGGTGTTGGAATCTAATTTTAGAAGATGGCGTCGATCGAACGTGTGGGAGGCAATTACTTTTGTTTCCAGCGCCGACATGCGGCGGATATGAACAGCAGGTGTCGGCAAGATTAAAGAGGATACGAGCCAGCTTTAACGGCCTATTGTCATGGAACGTGCGGCCTAGCCCACTTCTTACGGACAAATCTGGCAATGACAGCTTTTAACGTCGGCTGAAATTGTATCACCTGTTTATTTTGTATCGTTGCTAACTGTCATAAAACACCGATCGTTAAAGTCAGACATATCATTCCAGCTCTATGGGCAGTATTTGTTTTATTATACATAGTTGAGTCACTTATTACTGCGTCTGTTTCGGTAACGTAGTTGGTAGCAAGCTGAGCTTCTATGCCTAAGATCGCGGGTTCATACCCGACCGAAGTCGACTGATTTTTAAGAGCGTCAAAAATCCCTCAGTATAGCCTACCTTCCTTCTGAGGTGAAGAAAAGCCGGCGCACAGTGGGTCAAAATCGAAATCTAGGGGGACAAAATTATATTTACGTTTTAATAATGAATTTACAGTGAAAGCAACGTATATAATTTGTTTACTTCATAATAAACATCAGTTAAGACCTTTTTTAAGCTACGTCTACACATGCAAGAAATTGTCTATGACTAGGAGTTGGATAGAGCATTCAGTTATCTCTTCAGAACATTTTCTACCCCTAATTTACTATTAACAAAGTCCCAAAGTTCCACTTTTGACATAATCGTCGAACCCAGTGCTTCAAACAGTTGTAAACGAGTGAGAACTGTTGCGCGGCATCTTCTAAAACGTAAAATAACTAAGTAAGTTGCAAAAAGATGTAACAAATCTTATAACAGGTGTAAACTACAAGACTTTATCTACATTTTAACATTAAGTAGAAAGTGACGCAGAGTGACGCGACATACTAAAAATCTAAGTGAAAATATAATTTAAAAAATAATAGTTAAATATTATATAATGCAAATTTAGCTAAAATTACGTAACAATTACGCCCATTAGGCTAATAACTGAAACACGTTTCAAAGTTCATACCTTCAGCGGCATGTTCCATCTTAAAGCATCACACTAACCACAAAGACAACCAAACCACAGCCATTTACATGCACCCTCCAATTCAGACTGCTCGAACAGTGATGACAGATCTACACTAAAATGCGTTTATATCCCAGAATAGTGAGCGGCAATTGTATGAGAATGCTGTAGAAGTAATAAATTTTGATTTTTAGCCTACTTTTCACATTTTGCAAAAATGAGGAAAAGTAGACTTATGAGATCGATCCGGGAAAATGCCTGTCTGTCTGTCTGTCCTTCTGTCTGTCTGTCTGTCTGGCTGTGTGTGTGTGTCCCCCTATCAACTCCTATACGGCTGCAGCAATCAAAACCAAATTTAGTATGAGTAAAGATGTGTACCGGAATATCTCACGTCCATATTTGAAAATGATGTCAGTGCTACCAACTGCTGAAAAAACGCACTAGAAATTTGAGCTCCATGTTGGATATCTCGCAAGGTATGCATGGGAGCTATTCCAAAATTGGTACACATGCAGATAATACTATTTCAGTTTAATTTCCAGGAGGACAACGATGACAGTGTTGCCAAAATAATTTTAAGCCTTCTGAAAGGTCCAATGTTTAAATGCATATAACTTCTACACTATCAAATGGATTTCAACCAAATTTTGTATGTAATATCTGTACATAAACAGATATGATTGAGCGTATTCTTAAGAGCCACCAGGGCTGCCAACTGTTAATAATTGCCCTCTCTATTTTTTTATCCAAATACCGATATATCAGAAAGTATGCAAGCCAACAGCTTTAAACTATGCACACGTATATTCTGACATTTTAGATTAATTTGGAGTAACTTATATACGTCAGTTCTACCAACATGATTATAAGCCTGCTGATAGTACCAATTTTTAAATACATGTAACTTCTATACTATCTGTTCGATTTCAACCAAATTTCGTATGTGCTGTGTACCATAACAGATATGACTGTAAGTATTGTTAAGAGCAATCAGGGCTGCCAACTGTTAATAAATGCTGTCTATATTTTTTTTTACCCTAATATCAATATATCAGAAAGTATGCAAGCCAACAGCTCTATACTTTGCACACATATAGCACCTGACATTGTAGATTAATTTGGAGTAATTAATACAAGGCGGTGCTGCCAACATGATCCTATGCCTGCTGATATGTCCAATTTTAAAATACATGTAACTTCTATACTAACAAATGGATTTCATCCAAAATTGGCACAACAAGATAACATAATATTTCAGATTATTTCTGACCAGCACACGCATGGTATTGTTGGCAACATGCTTTTACGCGTGCTGATAAATCCAGTGTCTAACTGCATGTAACGTCCATTGGACTTCAACCTAATTTTGTATTCAGTCACCAGGGCTACCAACTGTAGTGCTCTATTAGGCTACATTATACCAGGTATATTTTGAACTAATTTGATATTTCGATATTACCAACTTAATTTTGTCATTATTCTAGATAGTTTCATATACTGTAGAATAATCATTGGCATGAAAAGTAGGCTGTATAGTTCTTCACGGAACTTCTTGTTTATTATGAAAATAAATAATTTTGTCCTCCTAGATTTGGATTTTGACCCACTGTGTGGCGGGCCCATGTCATAGATTTATGGCAAGTAAATGAACCTTCCACTAACTATATTGTGTGAAGCTAAATTTGTAGGTTAGATTTGATTAACGCTCATTAATTTCCAGCGTTCACCGCAAGGTGATGGTTGCTGTGGCATCCAGTAGCCAAGTTCGTGGCTAGGTGTCGTTGACGGTATATTTGGTAGCAAAAGTAGGAACTACTTGAAATTGATCGTCTGCAGTTCTTACCTGAATTACAGATAACACACACTAATAAAGCCATCAGAACTAACACCAGTTATCAGACAGATTCTACACACACCCAAAGTACACGGGGCTACATGACCGCGTTGTCGCAGCCCCTAAACTGAGGAACCAACCAGCTCTACTGCCCGCTAGCTACTGCCTACTGCTCGGAGCTGCTGACCTGGGAGTGAGGGGACTTACTACCCGGTATAATAATAATAATAATAATAATAATAATAATAATAATAATAATAATAATAATAATAATATCGTATGGCCTCGGGTGCCGGGTGCAACTTTGTTATTTGACGCGCAAAGGGCAGCTTGCATGTCGAATTTTGTTGTTCCATGGAGCGCTATGAAAGTCACGGAGGTTAGATATCTAAGCTTCTTGACACTAGAGCGAAAAGGAGGAACTTTTGTGTTGGCGGAAAATTCCGAGATTAATTTTGCCATTATGAACACGGCCTACTGAATTCAAATGGGTTCATTAACATGCCAACAACGTATGACAATCAAGTCGTGATTTTTGTGGCCTTTCAAAAATCACTTACCATGGCCAGGAGCGAACCTGCAAGCTTGGGGTTGGTAGTCCGACACGATAACCACTGACCCACCGTGGCAAGTACTACTCGGGGTGAGGAAGATAGATACAGTGTGGTAACAATAATAATAATAATACATTTATGGGTGACGTATCTGAACCTGTTTCAAATTAGAACTCCTCCAGGGCCCCACGGCTTATGTGACGTGGATTGGTGACCTCGGGACCGCAGCTGAGTCCGGCATTGCTTCCACTTACTTGTGCCGGGCTTCTCTCTGTCATTTTTCCTATCGACGACCCTTGGCCAACTCTTGTTCTTTTCCAACCCCGATGGCCTAGGGAGTCATTTACTTTCCCTCCTTAATCTGCCCTTGTCTCATCTTTCTTTCTCCCTCATTCTTCGAGGGGTCAGACCGATCAGGAGCAGGGCCGTATTTCTAAATAGGCTAAGTAGGCTGCAGCTTAGAGCGGCATATTTTCAGGGGCGGCAGTTTGGCAATTAATTCTAAACTTAACATGAAGTATTTCAGATGTTTATAATATTTTCCGTACGAATACACATGTTACTTAAAAATATGTTTTAGTCCTTCTAAAATTTTTCCTGCCTTAGAACAGTTAAGAACTATCTGCGAAATAGTATTTCTGAAATACGGTTAAACTAACTTTCATTACTTTCTATTGAGGTAAATACAACAGAAACACTTTCATATGAGGACATTATTAACGAGTTTGCCATTAGGAAATCTTGTAAGAAAGCTATGTAAATTTGAACATCAAAGTTACGTGGGGTGAGTTGTTTTAGAGAAGTTTGTGTATTTCTCAACAAATAAACCAGTAATTAACTACGTTTTGTGTAATTTCATTTCACCATATAGGATAACTTACTTCAAATTGCACACAGTTCTTCAATTACGCAAAAGATAGTCATTAACATTAAAATATAAAAGTATGTATGAAATAGTGCCTCTCACCCGGAGGCCCCGGGTTCGATCCCCGGCTCCGTCAGGGATTTTAAAACTGACGTGAGGGTTGGAACGGGGTGCACTCAGCCTCGTGAGGACAATTGAGTAGCTGTCTGACAGTGAGACAGTGCCCCGGTCACGAAAACCAAGATTAACGGCCGAGTGGACCCGACGCGCTGACCACGCGTCACCCGAAAATCTGCAGGCCAATTGGCTGGGCAGCGGTCGCTTGGTAGGCCTAGGCCCTTCAAGGGCTGTAGTGCCACGGGGAAAAAAAATAATGTATGAAATAGTGATCACTGATCTCCAAGAACAAATTAATTAAGTTTGAATCTCATTTCATTTTTTAACGAATCTTAAAGGAAGTAAGTTAAAAAAGTAGATAACTAATTTCATTATATAATTTATTATGTAAACAATTAAAATTGTAGTTTTAACTAAACTAAATGAACTTGATGTTTAAAAAAGATGAAAATGCCAATGGAATCTATCCTTTTGTTGTATAAACAAATGTATTAAGTAAATATGAACTATGGAGGGGCGGTAAAAGGACTTTAGCCTATAGGTATACTCTTAAATCCGGCCCTGTTCAGGAGGCAGGGTGTGTGTAGCCCCACCACTTCTGGTGCACCCTGGATAGTACTACACTCTCAAGGGCTCACGGCTGGTGAGTTTGGGAGTTGGCAACTCCGAGGGATTCCTAAGCTGGGTCCAGTTTTTTCACCATTTTCCATTACCTCTGGGACAGGCCCCCTCCTCTTTCCATTTTCTCTCTGCCTTTCCTGGCTCTCCTTTGTTCCAAGTCCCCTCAATCTTCATTCTTTGAGGGTCGAGGGTATTTCTTTTCCCCTTGACCATTGTTTGCCATATTCCTTATTTGTTTATCTTTTCTTCTTCTAGTTTGTAAGACTGTAGTTAGTATTAGTTATAGTTTTCATTCTCATCTCATCACACCTTCACTATCACCCAACCATTAGGGGCTGATAACCTAGATGTTAGGCCCCTTTAAACAACAATTATCATCATCATCATACCGGGTGAGTTAGCCGTGGTCGTTACGGCATGACTGCTGGCAGTCGCTCACATCCGGGAGGCGAGGAGGTTCGAATCCCCCCGCCGGCAACCTTGAAGATGGTCTTCTGTGGTTTCCCATCTTCCTTCCAGGCAAATGCCGGGGTTGGTCCCTAACTATAGGCCACAGCCGCTACCTTCCAACTCCTCGTCCTTACACTCCAACTTCTCTCCTTCCCTCCCCAACGGTACTTGTAGCTCACCCATTGGGTGTCCGTCTCGAAGCAGCTACAAAAACTGGCGAGCCGAACATGTCCTCGGACACTCCCGGCACTAAAAGCCATACGCTAAAAAAATCATCATCATCATCATCATCATCTGATCATCATCATCAAATTAGAACAGCTGTAAGACATGGTGATGGGTTGTCCCCACTCCTATTCAACCTGGTACTAGATAAGATCCTGAGAACCTGGGAGAAAAAATATAAGGTGCGTTCAAAAAGTAACGAGCCGAGGCTGTAATGCGCAAACCGGTGACGATATGGGCTAATCGTTGCGTGTGTAACGAGGTGTGGTTCCGACCTGAGCGTGGAAGGTCACAGCCCTTCGCTAGCGGGCACGCGTGCACGTCACGTGACGATACAAAGCGAGCAGCAGCATGCATCAATCGTCCAACGCTGCCAGTCGCATCGCAAACAGTGACGTGGAGGCGTCAAACGAAGAGGAAAGAGGTGTTGTTCGGTTTCTGACAGCGAAAGGAGTAGGGGGAATGGACATTCATCGCCGAATGTCACAAGTGTACGGCGAACACTGCATGTCCCTTGCAAGGGTCAAGGCGTGGCACAAGCGCTTCAGGGAAGGACGGGTAGTTAGCCGATGATGCCCGGTCTGGGGCACCCCCCTGCATTACCGATGACAACGTCCAGCTGGTTGATGCACTCATTACCCAGGACCGCCGAGTGACAGTGAACGCCATAGCCACCGAGGTCCGATTGAGCGTCGGAAGTGTGCACACCATCATGAAGGAACTTCTGCACTTGCGAAAAGTGTGTGCCCAATGGGTGCCCCACAATCTTCAACCACACCAGGAAGCATGTTGAATGGCCTACTGTCTTGGTCTTGGTTGGACGATTAATGCATGCTGCTGCTCGCTTTGTATCGTCACGTGACTTGCACGCGTGCCCTCTAGCGACGGGCTGTGACCTTCCACTCTCTGGTCGGAACCACACCTCGTTACAGACGCTACGATTAGCCGATGTCGTCACCGGTTTGCGCATTACAGACTCTGGCTCGTTACTTTTTGAACGTACCTTATAGATAAGATCATCAGAACCTGGGAGAAAGAAATGCCTGGAATAAGTGTGGGAACAAAAGAACAACGAATCAACATAAAGTGCTTCACCTTAGCTGACGACCTACTGTAGTAATAATTACCCGGATTCTCGATGAAGCCAGAAATGCCATCGAGAAGCTTCATGAGATATCCATCAGAACTGGCCTCCAGGTCTCTTACGAGAAAACACAGCAATAAATAGGTTAAAAGTTTCGCATAAACAATACTTCTTATTAAATAAAGATCACTGTGTGGTCATTGGTGGAACATGTTTCAAGGCCTAATTATTTTTGGCCCCTTCATCAGCCGATATGAATTAATAAATGTCAAAGACACAAGAAATGTATAAAAAGTCCCTTGTTATGAAACCTTATGGTGCACCATCAAGAAGGATGGGAAATTTAACGCCTAAATCAACACAATATGATGTGGAAAAGTATAAAGTCTAGGAAACACTTTCAAAATGGTAAAACTGTGTAGTTCAAATCTTGAGAAGTACAAAACAAGAGAACAAACCTGGCATCACTTACAACCAAATATGGCGACATCACACAAGTTAAGCACTTCAAGTACTTAGGTGAAATTATCGGAAACACTGGCAACGAAAGAATGGCTAACAAAATACGTGCAGAAAAATTACGCAAAGTCTACACAATCACTTGGAATATTTACAACAAGAAATCACTTTCCACTAAAGCCAAACTCCATCACTACCACACAGTCATTGTCCCAGAGGCACTCTACGCCAGGCCTGTCCAGGGTAAATGACACGGTGGCAATCGTCTGCCACGCTAGTGCCATGGCCTTTTCTTAGTGAATCAGGGGTTGTATGGGAAAGGTGGGGGTCGAAGCAGAGGTAGATGTTGTAGTGAAGGTAGCTAGCTGACGGAAGGATGGGCAACGTTGTGCATGGCGTTGATTGGGAGATTAATAACCAATAATCAGTAGCTATAACAAATCCTTTGAGGCATACGTCCTGCTTTTTATGTTTTATTCTTACAGGTGTGACATCAAACACATCCACTTGCCGTCTGCTGGCGCTGGGGTGGGTACTACTAAATAATTAAATTCTCAGGAACGGTTGCTTCCGCCACCCACCTCTGATGTTGAACGTCTTTTTGCCATTCGCAACTTTCTACAACTGATGTACCGTTCTATTTAAGAAAAGGACATGAATCTCCTTCTTGCCTCGCTTGACACTTGGCTTCTGACCAATTCCACTACAGCGCAGCGTGTTTAGGACAGGAGTGTGGAGGCGGGGCAAGTCCGTCTTCTCCTCTCTATACTCTGATTTACAAAAGATGAACGGTGAAAGCTGTCATCCGCTTGATGGGTGAGGTGAGGAGTGGAGACGAGAGGGGTAACGGTCTCCATAGCAACAGCGAAGAGTGTTGCAATGTATGCCGACACAGCAGTGACCACATGGTTTGTCTCAGTGTTCTATTGTGTCTTGACTCGTCACAGTCATTAGACCGCCAGGCAGGGGGGGGGGGGGGGGGGTGTAACTTCCCCAGTATTTGTGTCTTCCTGCAAGCCTCTTGGAATGTTATGAGGCATGATCTGCCTCAGTGGCAACGCAGCATTTCCCCACGTGCTAGCTTTGACAGCTGTCAGTGATCATTATTGGTAATTAAGTATAGCAAGAGAAGGTATAGCGAGAGGAGAAGCTGGCGGGTGTGGTGGTGGAGCGGGGAAGAGCGGGGAAGAGCGGGACTTAGTCTGCCACGGAGCGAGTCTCATGGCAAGCTGGACTGTTCTGTTCTATGCGATTAAGAAGTCATCGTTAACCATGAACATCAAATACATTGTGATGATAGAATGGCAGATACTGAGGAAAATATTTGGACCAAAGTTTCAGGACAGTATCTGGATAAGGAAAAGCTCAGAAGAACTGTATTCACTGACTGAACGATTCACCTAACGTACACGGGAAAGACGCATGAAATTCTACGGACATCTAGCTCGACTGACCAAAAATGTCTTCCTCATAGTCAATGGACCCGACAAACCAAACTGCGCTGGCTAGCAGACACCCAAATGGACCCCACTGAAATCAATATTGATCCACTAACATCGACACGGACTGCGAATAGTTTAGACAGAAAGTACATTCATATAATCTACTGAAAGTTTCCACCTAAGTTTGAAACTCAAAGCTGCATGGACACAAGAAAGAAGACAAGTGCACAGCGAAAGGATGAGGAAGTTCTGGTAAGATAAGAACAAGAAGGTCAATGCTAAATAATGGTTCTACGTGCTCCTTAGAGGACCAAATGCATTATACATTGTACCTGGGATGGCTTGAAAACTTTGTTGATTACTCCTTTAATTTTAATAAATTTTGACATTTTGACTGCCATATCCTCTTCGTCCAGGAATGATAGCTTGTAGCCAAGATCGTTAAAGAGTTGACCCATTCAATAAGGGTGTTTTCTATGCAGTTTCTGGTCTGCATTCGTTCATTGTCCATTACATTGATTTTATGTTTTCAGATTTGCATTCCAAATTTTGAAACAATATGTTGTATGTTATATAGGCTATAGCACGTTGGACATCATATTTAGTTTTAGCAATAATAATAATCATATATATTATTTCAGTAGTATAGATCCCTCCTGTGGCACCCATAAGCAACCGATTGTGAAAAATGAGCATTCGAATGAAAGAGAATAAACATTACCAGTGACGAATTGCACTCTAATTTCATAAATATCTATAATTCTTTAAAAAATTACTTAAAAAGATGAACGATGTGTGCGATTTGCAGATACTCTTGCTGTAGAGAAGTTCGCTCCATAATTGCTGTCCACTTCACATTTTGGCGGCTTAGACGCCTGTTTAATGTCATTTTAACATTCTGAGGTCTTTCCTTTCTAATTTTGCATGGATTTCAAAAACAGTAAATCAAAGAAATGATTACGGTACTCAAATCGTATAATTTCATAAATATCGAATGGCCGGTGAGTGTTATGATGATCCAATTTTCAGTGATTGCCTTCTTAAGTTAGGGAACGTAGAACTTGGAATTCTAACTGAAATGTAAATGATGTTCTATAGTAATTTGGTTGAAATAAAAACATAACAACCTTTCTCCTTAAGTCTCTCATTCTAAACCTGTTGAGGAAAGTGTGGTTTATGAACATGCGAGATTAACGCACGGGTCCGCTAGTCATATCTACTCACTGTACCAGAATTCGAACCCCCAAACTTGGGTAAGTTAGGTGAAAGCCTAACCACGCTCCTCCAAGGAAAACACATAATTATTTGAAATGAACAATATGCAGAATAATGTATCTAGAGTGTATGCAGTGTAGGAATCAGGGGCGTATTCAGAGCGGGGAAGGGGGGTCTGATAGGGCTGCAGCCCCCTGCGAAATGCTCCTGAAATTACCAGGAAAATTAGACGTTTCTTTCGTTACACACACACCCTACCTCCTTTAGGTCTCTTACAGTGTGCAGGATCACGGGAAAACAAAGAAGAAAGGAAAGACAAGAAAGTAAAGAAAGTATAGAACGGAAAGAAAATAAAATATATAAAGAAAGAAAGTATAGAAAGAAAAGAAAAGAAAAGAAAGTAAAGGAAAGAAAGTAAAGAAAGGAAAGAAAGTAAAGAAAGGAAAGAAAGTAAAATAAGAAAAGAAAGGAAAGTATAGAAAGTAAAGAAAGGAGAGTAAAGGAAAAAAGTAAAGACAGGAACGTATAGAAAGGAAAGAAAGTAAAGAAAGAAAATCAGTAAAGTAAGAAATGAAAGCATAGAAATTAAGGAAAAGAAAGTAAAGGAAGTAGAGAAAAGAATGGAAAGAAAGTAAAGGAAGGACAGAAAGGAAAGGAAATAAAGTAAAGAAAGGAAAAAGTAAATAAAGTAAAGTACGTAAAAAGCAAAGAAATAAAGAAAGGGAAGAAAGTATGTAAAGAAAGTAAAGAAAGGAAAAAGGAAAGAAAGAAAGAAAGAAGGGAAAGAAAGAAAAGAAGGGAAACAAAATAAAGAAAATAAATTAATAATGAGAAAGAAAAAAGAAGGAAATAAAGAGAATGAAAGTAAGTAAAACAAGAAAAGAGAGAATAGAAAGAAAATAAGGAAAGAAACGAGAAAAAAGGAAGTATGTAAAGAAAGAATAGAAATGGACATTATAAACGGCGTTTTTTTTAGCGTTATTTATCCATAATTTTGTTACAATTTTAGATTGCATGATACCAACTAGGCTGTAAGTTATCCCGCTAAGTAGGCGTGCTCCGTGACTGGACGGGTTGCGAGATTGCAATTTCTAGTTCACTTTTAGCATTGGAGAAAGACACGGCTTTCTAATTGGCTATTCTGACAAAACAGGACTACACCAAGGGCTGTGATTAGTCAGCGAAGTTATAGAGTGGAGCCTATCAGCGATGTCGTTCCAGGTTTGAAAAGAATATGTAGAACTCCCGCTATTTTTAAGTTCGTATTTTCTAAGTACCCGTTGAACCCTTCAGAAAAGCAGTGTTTAATGTAAGAAATCTTAATCAAGGGGTCGCGCTCAGTTCCTATGTGATGTTTACGTTCGCCAAACAACATGCTCTACTGAGGTAAGGGTCATAGGATATAAACTATAAATCAAGAAAGAAAGGAGACAAGATGTAAAATAATAACATGATTTAATGACTAATAGTGCATAAAAAGAAATAAACAACAATAAAATATAAAACAAATCCTCCCTGTATTTCCCATGATAGGAATATCTATAAATTCTGAGGAGTCAGACGGATCTCCCTTTATTTAAAATGTGGATCCTGGTTCCACTACCTTGGAATTTGGGTTTTATGTGCGCGTAATGACTAACTACGAGGAATGAGTACTTTGGATGACTGTTCGTTTACAACGGGTTAACAGCCACGATGCTTACGAACAATCATCTCGTAAATCAACGTTTATGGATATGGAACACGACATTAATAAAAACCCTTAAAAAGTAATGCTGACACACGCACTAAATCTACTATTTACAGGAATCTCTCTCGGGACCCTCATTAGTGCGATGACGCACTTAACTATGAGCTGCGAACACTGGCCAAATTGCTCAACACACAACTACGGAAATACAGCATAGCACATGACTCACGGGTCACTGAATGAAATATAAACATGGAATAAACCAACAACAACAAAAGCCTGACTGGCTGACATTACTTTATATGAACCAAACTGCATGTTAAGCTAACGCTTCGGAGATTATCGTGATTCGTAGGCAACTCCCATTTATTTAAACAATTTTTATCATTGATCAGTTCTTATTCTGGATTTCAAGTTATTACTGAGCCACACAGGCACTCTCCACTAATGACCTGGCTGGCAACCTTCAGTCCGTCTTGTGCAACATCTCCCCTCTTCCTCAATCACCTGTCATTGTCCCACTCCAGTGTGTATAAATACCTGACCAGCTGTGCCGTTATCTCAAGGAATCAACAGCAACAAACTCAACCACTTCAACATATGGTCAGACATTAATCAAAATATCCAGAATTTGCCCTCGCGAGGTCACAATATGGATTTGTCATCAAGCTGCCAGAAATCAGTCTACGCTGAAATTCCCGCTTGTAATGACACAAATACACACACTCACACACACACATTTGGGAATGACAATACGTTTTTTCACACAGATCGGCTGAATGGATGCTCGCCGATAATTAAAAAAATATTAAAACCTACGATAGAGCTGACTGCTCTTCGTCACAAATCACATTGCTCCAAAGGCAATAATCTCATTGAATCTGATCAATAATAAAACAAAAGAAATTAATTACCCTCCAATCTACTGTATAATTATTTTACTTCAGTCCTACTTCTGAAACACAACATATCTCCGAGAGACGTTTTTAACCGCATTGCGTAACATATGCAAACACGGCCGTTCACATAGCTACGTTAGTTAAAACAACAAACAAGAAAAGAACCTTCTACTAATAATATATGCGAGCTGTTTCCTTGCAAAAGGTGTGTCAGACCAAAACTAAATAGACTACGTTAATCACACAAGCAAATATTTTACAAAACAAAATATGTCCCATACACCATAAGTTAATTTATCAGATAATAATAAATATTATTCAGTACTCATCCTCAGTCAGCCACCCGTCAAAGAACATCCGCTGCCATCTCCCAACTGGATCCTTCTTATCTCATCTCCACCATCTTGACGGAGTCTTGATATTTCCAGGCTTCCTCCATGGTCAATGATGTCATCTCTCGTGCTGATTCAAAAATGAAATTATTATACACTTGATATCTGACTACTAAATTCGCCGTTCGGGTACTACTTTCCCCAAAGCAGTCTGTTGGCGAATTATCGAAGATACTGCCCCTACAAATATAGTACTGTGACTATCTAACACTGAATTTAACACTTTTAATAATAATTTCTGTGTCCTTCATGACACGCAAAGTTTAACTGTCAACGTCCTTAGACGCGCAAAGTAAAAAAGCCTGTGTCCACTGACCCACAAAATAACAGCCTCCGTCCTCAGACGAACCAAAGTAATAAGCAATGTCTTGGCTCTTCACACCACTTATAAATGAACTGGCCCTAGGTGTAGATAGAGGGGGAAATTAGATAAAAATTTCACAAAATAATAGTGATACAGGAATGAAATAAATATCATTGAACTCGAAAAACAGCGCAGGTCAAGAATATGCCCATTAATCCTAGAATCGATCGTAGAGATGTTGTCTAGGCGATCTCCCGCGTGAATGCTAGCCGAGCGTGCCCACGCTAGACCTGCCGCGCTAAATAGGCATTCTTCTCTCATTGGTTCCCACATTTTCTGTAATTTGGCGGTTTTTAGCAGATCTTGGCGTCGTAGGAGTGTCTATTTTCTTCATCAGCCACTCACGTTACTGCATCATATTTCTTCTAGGCGCGAATATTACAATGAACATACCAGCAGCATGTCTCACTGCGCGTCGCTTCTATTTTGAGGCGGCCAACACCTGTCTTTCTGACACATCGCTAGGCTATTTCCTTTCACAGCTAAAGTATTTAGCCTTTTGTCAATCTGCTTCAGGTATGTCCCCGCTGTCTCCAGCAAATGCTTGAAATTTCCTCATCTCCGTCTGGCTACTTTCATGATGCTGGTGGAAATATTTATTAATTGAAGAAATAAAACATAGAATCATTTATCCAACAGAGGATAAAGGGTTCACAACTCTCCCACTCACAAAATTTCGAACTTAGGAATAAAGTCGACAATTTTAAAAGACTTCCGTAGGCCAATTTGTTTTATTTCAGAATCTCCCCTTTTCTATTACTTGGTCTAGTCGCTCCTGTCTTGAATGGCATTTACTCGTTTCACATCCTGCTCATAATGACTCTCTGTCTGCTTGCGTGACGCTCTGGTGCCTCGGGCAACACTCTGCTCGCCTCGTTAATGTTTGTCAACACCAACTCTACTTCCTCCTTCACGTGCCGTACTCAACTGCTCCCCGTGCACTTTGTTGATAGTAGGACGTCCATATATTCAAACTGCATCGTTATTTCGGCGCTCCCATGGCTCACTTCTACGATACTTTTTTAAGTTGGCAGCGTTGTAGACTGACATTGTTCCTGTACTCAATTCTTTCACTCTGTAAGCATTATTTCCAAGGTTTCAGACAATAGAATAGGGTCCTATGAACTTTTCGTAGAATTTGCTGAAGATTTTCTTCTCTGGATCCGATGTAGCGGGTCGTTTCACCAAAACGAGCTGGTTGATTTCAAGATCACTGTGAAACCTCTTATTTCTTACTCGCCGTAATCTGCGGTCTGCTTGTTTTCTCATGTAGGCTCTCGTCCTCTCAATTCGCAAGTCAGGTGCTATCATTGGATCTTGTGGGCAGTTAATGATGCTCTTCCACGATCTCACTGGATACTCGTTTTTGTGTAGGACCATAGGGATCTGTCCTGTTGACTCGTGCCTGGTAGAATTCATGCATGTCTCTACATCCTTGATTTTGTCCACCCATCTGTGATGTTCATTTGGAATGAAGATTCTCAAATATGATGTTACACACTTAATTGCTCTCTCACTTGGATTTGCTTGAGCATGTCGGATACTGCTTAAAATGTGTTTTATACCCATGTCCTCCATACCTTTCTTGAATTCAGCGCTTGTGAAATAGCTGCCATGATCTGATAATATAAATTCTGGTTTTCCAAGGATTGGAATAACTCTATTCCGAATACGACTGAGTACCTGTTTTGAAGTAGTTTTCTGAATGGGGCATAATACGACAAACTTAGAAAATACATCAATGCATACTAGTAAGTGTCGGCAACCTCGCCTTCCCTTCGGGATTGGACCGAAACAGTCGAGTGCAAGTAGATCGCATGGTTTCTGAGGTAGCAATGGTCTAGGATACTGCCTCATTAAATAATTATTTGGCTTTGTCCTCTGACAAGGATCACAAGTCGTAATGACGTCACATATAGTTGTTCTTATACGTGGCCATGTAAATGTCTCTCCTATTGTTGCTTCGCACTTATCTACGCCCACGTGACCGTACCTTTCGTGAGTATGCCTTGTCAGTCCTCGTTGTAACGAAGCAGGTACTAATATGCGTAACTTGGTGTGGTCATTTTATACCCATCTGTGCAGCAAATTGTTGACATAAACATAACTTCCTTCTTTGGCTTTCGCTTCTCGAAATGCAGGTGTTCCTGTAGGTAGTTGCTTTCTGAAGTATTGAATTAATAGCATCATCCATGGTTCCGCTTCTTGTTCTCGCTGTATCTCACGTAACTCCTCCAAGAATTCCCGATCCTTCGGTGTTAACTCCAAGTGTTGTACCATCGCTGTTTCCTCATTATCAGGCTCTGGGTTCCTGCTGAGTGCATCCGGAATCACGTTCATCTTCCCTGGGCAATGTTCAATCTCAATGCTAAACTGCTGAATATATATAGACCAACGTGTCACACGTTCGCTTGCCATCGACGTCTTAAACAAGAATGTTAGTGCTTTATGATCAGTCCTGACAACAATAGGGTAGCCGTAAATTATTCGTTTCCATTGTTGTAGCGCATGAAGTATGGCCAACAGCTCTAGTTCCGTTACAGTATAATTGCGCTCGTGCTTACGCAATTTTCGGCTGACAAATGCCAAATATGTTTTATGCTGCAGGTTAGCTGGATCCTCTTGGTAGAGCATAGCACCTATACCAATTTGTGAAGCATCCGCTTGGATTATAAATTTGTGCTTGAAATCTGGATATCCTAATTTAATGCAGTTTTCCAATAGCTGTTTTGTTGCTTGGAATGCCTTCTCACACTCCGCATTCCATAACCATTTATTATTCTTCTTTAGCATTTCCTGCATAGGAGCGACAGTCTCCGTGTAACCTGGACAGTTTTCCTTAAAGAATCCCGTTACGCCTAAGAAAACCCGAATGTGCTTGACTCTCGTTGGTGTAGGGAAATTCTTTATCGCTTCGATCTTAGCTGGATTTGGCTTCACTCCCTCCTTGTCAATGATGTGACCCAAATATAAGATCTCGTTCTTGAAGAAATGCGATTTCTTCAGGTTTACTTTGAAATTAGATGCATTCAGGTTGCCTAATACTTTATCTAAATTTTCCATGTGAGTTTCAATGTTGTCGGATGCCAGCAAAATGTCATCAATGTAGCGTACCGTCATCTCCTTAACTTCCTCGGTTAGATTCCGGTCCAGGGCTCGGATTAAAGCACATCCCGCTGTTTTGACTCCAAAGGGCATTCGGACGAAGCAAAACGTTTGGTTATCGAATAAGAAGCCAGTTAGAAGCTGTGACTTCTCATCCAATTCAATATGGTGGAACGAGCTCGTCAGATCAACTGATGAATAAATGCTTTTGTTTTTAAAGCCTTTTAATACGTCTCTGATGATTGGCGCTCTGTCATACTCAGGAAAAATGAGTCTCATGTTGAGATTTCTGGCATCTAAACAAAGTCTAATAGATCCATTTGGTTTTGTGACTGCCAAAATCGCATTTAGATAAGGTGTCGGTGTCTTCCTTATCACTCCAGCTTGTAACATCTCATCTATAATGACCTTGACTTGACCACGATATTTTTCAGGAATTGGATACAACCTGCTTTTGAAAGGTGACCAGTCCTCGACTTGCATTGAATATTTGAAATTTAATATTTTCCCAGGTACATTATCAAATACTGTTTTGTGCTTCCTTAAAATCTCTTCCAATTGCTTTCTGTGTTCACCCCCCAAGTTGAATGTCATTGAGCCGCTCCTGTAGTAACTCTTCAAATTGTGCCTCACTGTCGTCTCCTTCCGTTAATAAAGACCATATCTCCTGGGATTCACTCTCCTCATCTAGTTCCACAACAGCTCCTTCTATGATGTTATCTTCTGCCTTTCGTACCTCCTCTTCCGTCTCTTCCGATATTGCTTCCAATGCCCAAGAATTTACATCTCTTCCGGTGGTGATTTCATCCATATGCAATCCCACATTCTTTAGCTGATCATACTCTCTAAAACTGACAGTATTCTTGTGCAAATCTATCGCTGCTCGATAGTCACAAATAAAATTTGCACCAAGAATTATATTGAAATTCATCTTTGCCATGATAATGAATGTTAGCCCAAAAGTGTGTTCCAATATGTTCAGCTCTAAGTATGCCTGACGTTTACAAGTGACGGTGCGTTCAGGAATAACACCCCTCACTTTGAGCTGTGGTACGGGAATTACAGGAATATTTTGACTCCGTCCCAACTCTCGAACCAAGGCCTCCAATACCAGACTGATCTGTGACCCCGTATCCAATAAACATCTTATATTAATTCCACCAATCCTCGCGTAAATAATGGGTAATTGCCTAATTTCATCGTTCCGTGGTTTCACCGTCTCCTCCGGGCAGTCTTCTGGCAAAGCATTCCATTCTTTTATGTTCGCTACTATCCATCCATCTTCAACTTCCGACTGTTGCGTTTGTAGGCTGTCTTCTTTGTCCAAATTTAGCATTTTTTTAAAGCTCCGGTGCGACTCCCATCATCCGTTTGTCGCCGATGCCCTTGATATTCCTCTTGTCTCAGTAGACTCCCAGCTTCCTCAGTATGTGTATCAGGATTCTTCATGTTCCCAATGGCTTTTTCCCATCTTCCTAGCTCTCCACCTTGACTAGCGTGTAATTCCTCTAGGTAATTTTGTGATTGAGCGTGCCTATCATCCCAGTCATTTCGATAATTTCGTGGCTCTCCTTGATTTTGATCTCTTCTTCCTTTCCATCTTTGATTAGCATTGTAATCACCGTATCTTCCATAAGGCCTGTCATTTCTTCGATTTTCACGCCAATGTTGATATCCTCTCTGTTGATACCTATTGTTGCCTTGATATGATCTATTATTGTAGTTATTTTCGTTACGCTGGTATGGTCTGTTTTCTCCTTCTTCCTGGTTTCGCCTAGGTGTGGAAGTGCTTGTATTAGTGCCCTGCGTTTTAGTGTTTGCCTTCTTAGGTTTTATGACCTCTGTCGCATTGACTAACTCCAGCTGTCTTCCTCCTCTATAATGACTATGAGACGTAGTCTCATCTATCTGGCGTAATATCTGCTCTGCATGTATGGCCGTACTAACGTTCGCTGCGACTAGTACTTGTTGTACGTTGACTGGCAATTGCCTCGCTATTGTCATCACCAGATCCGCTTCATTTAAAGGGTAATCAAGGTCGCGAAATTTTAACATTTGCATGTTAAAGAAATCTGAGTATTTTGTTTGCTGGGTGGTTTGGTACTTTCTAGAGTAAAGCTCCATCCTTAGACTCTGTTGTATCGCGGGCGACCAATATTTGCGCAGAAACGCCAATTTAAAATCTGACATGGTTCCAAATGTATATTTGAAGCTTAAAAACCATGTAAGGACATTTCCTGATAAAAATCTCTCCATCATCCTCAATCTACGTGCTTCAGGTACTCCAGTGTCATTGTAATGGTCTTCAATCTCTTTGATAAACGCTTTAGGTGTAACCCCTGAATTCTCCGTGTATTTCTGCGGTTTATAATCACTTGAGCGAATTACTTGGATAAGTTGTGTAGGCTGATGACCGTCTTGTGGTGTTGAGCTCCTATCGATATTCTTGCGAAACCCTTCCGTGTTTGTTGTTAATGGGCTCTCCGCCTGAGTCTGACTTCCTGCTGTGCTTGCCTCCGGGCTATTTGAGTCATCCTGCTTGTCTTTCAATGTTCCTGTTCTAAATATTGACGATTGTTCTAATGACCTGAGTTCGGCTTTAATGATCCTGTCCGTCTGTTCTTTAAGCTTGCTCTTCATTTCTTGCTCTAACGCTTGAATACGAGTGTGATTTTCGCCTACTGTTTTAAGAATGGTGGATCTTTCCTCTTTAGTATCGATATTTTTTTTTTTCCAATCTTTTCTTATCTGCTCTTTAATCGTGCTTACTTTCTCTTCAATCTGGCTTTTAGTGTCGTCTAAGGTACTCTTTAATTGCTCCTGATCCGCTTCAAGGCTTTTCCACTGCTCTGCTGATTTTATTTCGAGACGATCCATATCTTTAATTATGCCGGATATATTCTCATCTACTGCTGATAATTGTTGTTGAATGACTTTGCCGCTCTTTTCCATCTCCATAAATCGTCCTTCTAACTTCTCCTGAGCTATCTTGACCTCGCTTGTATTCATAGTGCACGCTATTTCAATTTGCTCTAATTTAGCTAACACCGTTTCATCCAGAATGCTAAGTTTTTGATCAAAAATACTTTCCATTTTCTTAATCTGGTCTAATTGCTTTTCATTATTTTTACTCACATCTAGGGCCAGTAATATCATCTGTTGATTAGTGTGATCTTTCATCTCTGCGGTTAGCGTCTCTAACTGTGAATTGATAGTGTCATTAATTTCACTTTTTAATAACCTAGCTTGTTCCGCCTGATATTCATTCTGTTCAATTCTACTGTTATTTAATTGTGTCCGCAATGATTCACTTTGTTCTGATAATTTGTTTATCGACTCACTTTGTTCTAACATAGTATTGTTTATTGCTTCACTTTGTTCTGATAGTTCAGTGTTTATTTGTTCAGATAATCTTGTGTTTAGTGCTTCACTTTGTTCTAACATACTAGTATTTAATCATTGACTCTGTTCTGATAATTTAACGTTTAATGCTTCACTTTGTTCTAACATACTATTGTTTAATGATTGACTCTGTTCCGCCAATTTAGTGTCCAACAATGCCTGTGTTCTCCTAGCTGCACACTCAATGATTTCTTGAATCTGTTCAACCGTTGCCATATTACACACTTTATATGAGACATTAGGGAAATGGCATAAAGCAATGCCCTTTGACACACACATAAAATCCAATGCACATTTAATTTCTTTACCCTACTCAGTTCATTTATTTTTTACATTTAATCCCACTAGTCGATTGTATCTCTGAGTAGTTCTAACTTTACTCAACTTAATTTAAACCCAAACACATATTCAGTCATTAAATTGTTATCCTGATCTGGTATTAACACTGACTAATTAACAAAGTATTAATTGTCATTTAAGGCTACAGCTTCCTAACATTTTCACGAGTTTGACTTTCTAAACAAATCTAATTTTAACTTTAATCATTGGGCGCCCGGTATCACATATTACCTTTTACTTTAATTCAATAGACAAAAACGTGAACCGTATTTTACATTGCAAACTCCTGATTTTACTTTATATTTCACACATTTCGCGGTATCCTCTTCGCCTCACTTACTTTTAATAAAATATCACTTCCCGGTGATTAAAATACTGCCATATCTGCCTGCACTTGCGGCATGTCAGTTTTACTCAAATACGCCACTTAAATGTGTTCCAGCAGCGAACCAGCAATAAAATTACACCTTCATTGTTGCGTCAGTTTGAAAACCCAACTACGCTTACACTGACATGTGCAAAATCTTTGCCGTTACACCACAGTGAACCGCCCCACGCTTGGCCGCCAGTTTACTCCTATGAACCCTTCAGAAAAGCAGTGTTTAATGTAAGAAATCTTAATCAAGGGGTCGCGCTCAGTTCCTATGTGATGTTTACGTTCGCCAAACAACATGCTCTACTGAGGTAAGGGTCATAGGATATAAACTATAAATCAAGAAAGAAAGGAGACAAGATGTAAAATAATAACATGATTTAATGACTAATAGTGCATAAAAAGAAATAAACAACAATAAAATATAAAACAAATCCTCCCTGAATTTCCCATGATAGGAATATCTATAAATTCTGAGGAGTCAGACGGATCTCCCTTTATTTAAAATGTGGATCCTGGTTCCACTACCTTGCAATTTGGGTTTTATGTGCGTGTAATGACTAACTACGAGGAATGAGTACTTTGGATGACTGTTCGTTTACAACGGGTTAACAGCCACGATGCTTACGAACAATCATCTCGTAAATCAACGTTTATGGATATGGAACATGACATTAATAAAAAGCCTTAAAAAATAATGCTGACACACGCACTACAAATCTACTATTTACAGGAATCTCCCTGAGACCCTCATTAGTGCGGTGACGCACTTAACTATGAGCTGCCAACACTGGCCAAATTGCTCAACACACAACTACGGAAATACAGCATAGCACATGACTCACGGGTCACTGAATGAAATATAAACATGGAATAAACCAACAACAACAAAAGCCTGACTGGCTGACATTACTTTATATGAACCAAACTGCATGTTAAGCTAACGCTTCGGAGATTATCGTGATTCGTAGGCAACTCCCATTTATTTAAACAATTTTTATCATTGATCAGTTCTTATTCTGGATTTCAAGTTATTACTGAGCCACACAGGCACTCTCCACTAATGACCTGGCTGGCAACCTTCAGTCCGTCTTGTGCAACATCTCCCCTCTTCCTCAATCACCTGTCATTGTCCCACTCCAGTGTGTATAAATACCTGACCAGCTGTGCCGTTATCTCAAGGAATCAACAGCAACAAACTCAACCACTTCAACATATGGTCAGACATTAATCAAAATATCCAGAATTTGCCCTCGCGAGGTCACAATATGGATTTGTCATCAAGCTGCCAGAAATCAGTCTACGCTGAAATTCCCGCTTGTAATGACACAAATACACACACTCACACACACACATTTGGGAATGACAATACGTTTTTTCACACAGATCGGCTGAATGGATGCTCGCCGATAATTTAAAAAATATTAAAACCTACGATAGAGCTGACTGCTCTTCGTCACAAATCACATTGCTCCAAAGGCAATAATCTCATTGAATCTGATCAATAATAAAACAAAAGAAATTAATTACCCTCCAATCTACTGTATAATTATTTTACTTCAGTCCTACTTCTGAAATACAACATATCTCCGAGAGACGTTTTTAACCGCATTGCGTAACATATGCAAACACGGCCGTTCACATAGCTACGTTAGTTAAAACAACAAACAAGAAAAGAACCTTCTACTAATAATATATGCGAGCTGTTTCCATGCAAAAGGTGTGTCAGACCAAAACTAAATAGACTACGTTAATCACACAAGCAAATATTTTACAAAACAAAATATGTCCCATACACCATAAGTTAATTTATCAGATAATAATAAATATTATTCAGTACTCATCCTCAGTCAGCCACCCGTCAAAGAACATCCGCTGCCATCTCCCAACTGGATCCTTCTTATCTCATCTCCACCATCTTGACAGAGTCTTGATATTTCCAGGCTTCCTCCATGGTCAATGATGTCATCTCTCGTGCTGATTCAAAAATTAAATTATTATACACTTGATATCTGACTACTAAATTCGCCGTTCGGGTACTACTTTCCCCAAAGCAGTCTGTTGGCGAATTATCGAAGATACTGCCCCTACAAATATAGTACTGTGACTATCTAACACTGAATTTAACACTTTTAATAATAATTTCTGTGTCCTTCATGACACGCAAAGTTTAACTGTCAACGTCCTTAGACGCGCAAAGTATAAAAGCCTGTGTCCACTGACACACAAAATAACAGCCTCCGTCCTCAGACGAACCAAAGTAATAAGCAATGTCTTGGCTCTTCACACCACTTATAAATGAACTGGCCCTAGGTGTAGATAGAGGGGGAAATTAGATAAAAATTTCACAAAATAATAGTGATACAGGAATGAAATAAATATCATTGAACTCGAAAAACAGCGCAGGTCAAGAATATGCCCATTAATCCTAGAATCGATCGTAGAGATGTTGTCTAGGCGATCTCCCGCGTGAATGCTAGCCGAGCGTGCCCACGCTAGACCTGCCGCGCTAAATAGGCATTCTTCTCTCATTGGTTCCCACATTTTCTGTAATTTGGCGGTTTTTAGCAGATCTTGGCGTCGTAGGAGTGTATATTTTCTTCATCAGCCACTCACGTTACTGCATCATATTTCTTCTAGGCGCGAATATTACAATGAACATACCAGCAGCATGTCTCACTGCGCGTCGCTTCTATTTTGAGGCGGCCAACACCTGTCCTTCTGACACATCGCTAGGCTATTTCCTTTCACAGCTAAAGTATTTAGCCTTTTGTCAATCTGCTTCAGGTATGTCCCCGCTGTCTCCAGCAAATGCTTGAAATTTCCTCATCTCCGTCTGGCTACTTTCATGATGCTGGTGGAAATATTTATTAATTGTAGAAATAAAACATAGAATCATTTATCCAACAGAGGATAAAGGGTTCACCGTATAAGTTGTAATGCGCCAAGCAATAGTTTTTAATGTGGGTGTTAAACCTTCTGCTACAAAATGAATCTCACTCAAAACCGTTGTGACTTTAATTAGTCTTTCTATGGAACTTTGACATATTTTTTTTTAGTTTGCTCAGAATAAAAATCTAAATAATGACGCTTAATTAATGAATTAATTAATAATGTGAAAATATGCGAGATTCATTTTGTAGCGGAAGGTTTAACACCCACATTAAAAAAAGAAAACTCCAAAAATCCCTATAAACACGAGAGTGAACCCTTTACCCTATGTTGGTTAAATGATTCTACTATTTTATTTCTTCAATTAATAAATATTTCAACCAGCATCATGAAAGTAGCCAGACAGTGATGAGGAAATTTCAAGCATTTGTTGGAGACAGTAGGGACATACCTGCATCAGTTTAACAAAAGCCTAAGTACTTGAGCTATGAAAAGAAATAGCAGAGCGATGTATCACAGGGACAGGTGTGGCTACCTCAATTTTAGAAGCGACGCGCGGTGAGACATGGTTCTGGTATGTTCATTGTGATATTCGCGCCTAGAAGAAATATGATGCAGTAACGTGAATGGCTGATGAAGAAAATAGACACTCCCAAGACGCCGAGATCTACTAGAAACCGCCAAATTATCAGAAAATGGAGAACCAATGAGAAGAGAATGCCTACTTGCGCGCCAACTCTGGCTGGGGTACGCGGTGGCTAGTATTCACGCGGGAAATCGCCGAGACAAAATCTCTACGATCGATTCTAGGATTAATGGGCATATTCTTGACCTGTGCAATATTACGAGTTCAGTGATATCTATTTCATTCCTGTATCACAATTATTTCGAGAAATTTTTACATAAAATCCCCCTCCATCTAGACCCAAGGGCCAGTTCATTTATAAGTGTGTCGAAGAGCCAAGACATTGACTTTCATTCCGTGTGTCTAGGAGACATTATTATTATTCTGTTCGTCTGAAGAGATAGACTTGTATTTGTGTCGAGGACACAAGATATTCATTGTAAAGTGGTAAATTCAGTGATAGATAGTCATAGTACTATAGTTATAGGGACAGTAGCGTCGATAATTCGCCAACGAACAGTGACAGGGAATTTAGTACCTGAACAAGCGAATTTAGTAGTCAGGCATAAAGTGTATATTAACCTAATTTTTGTATCAGCGCAAGGATGACATCGATGAATGCAGAGGAAGTGTGGAATTCTCAACAGTCCGTCCAGATGGCTGCTATGAGATAAAGAATCATCCAGTTGGGGAATGGCGTCTGATGTTCTTTGACGGGTGACTACAACACGAGATGAGTAAAAATAATATTTTATTATTTATTAAATTAACTTATGGTTTATGGGACATATTTTTGTAAATACTTTGCTTGTGTGATTTAGTGTAGTATATTCTGTTTTGATCTGACACACTTTTGTTTGGACGCAGCTCGCACAATGGTAGTTAATGGAAGGTTCTTTTCTTTGTGTTGTGTTAACTAACGTATCTATGTGAACGGCCGTGTTCGCCTAGGTTACGAAGTGCGGTTAAAAACGTCTCTCGGAGATATGTCGTGTTTCAGAAGTAGGACTGAATTAATATAATTATATAGTAGATTGGAGGGTAATTAAATTTTGTTGAGAATTATTATTGATCAGATTCAGTGTGATTATTGCCTTTGGAGCAATGTAATTTGTGACGAAGAGTACTCAGCTCTATCGTAGGTTTTAAATATTGTGTTAAATGTTTGCGAGCTCTAATTCAGCAGACCCATGTGAAAAGGCGTTATGTCAGTCCCAGATGTGTGTATTGTGAGTATATTGTTGTGGTATTACAAGCGGGAACTTCAGCAGAGACTGATTTCTGTCAGCTTGGTACCAGATTCATATTGCATCCTTGCGAGGACAATTATGGATATGTGATTATTGTCTGACCATATGTTGAGTGGGAGGAGATGTTAGCGGCTGTTGATTCCTTGAGATAACAGTTCAGCGGGTCGGCTATTTATATACACTGGAAGGGGGACATGACTGGTATTGTGGAAAGGGGTGAGTTGTTGTCACAAGGGCTGACTGAGTTTCGCAAGCAGAGCTCATTAGTGGAGTGCACGTCTGCCTCCCAATTACTTGAAAATAAATATAAATGTGAGAAACTGATCAATGGTAAAATTGTTTAAATAAATGGGAGTTGCCTACGAAACACGATTACCTTCGAAGCGTATCTTTAACATGCAATTTTGTTAATATATAGTAATCTTAACCACTCAGGTTGTTTGTTGTTGTTGGTTTATTCTATGTTTATTGTCCATGTCAGTGGCCCGTGAGTCACGTGCGGCGCTGTTTTTCCTTGTTGTTGAGTATCTGGCCATGGTGGCAGCTCATTTGGATAAGTGTGTCACCACACTAATAAGGGTCTCAGAGAGATGCCTGTAAATAGTAGAGTTGTAATATGTGTGTCAGGATTAGATGTAAGGATTTTTATTAATGTTATGCCCATAGCCATAAAAGTTGATTTATGAGATGATTGTTCGTGAGCACCGTGGCTGTTAACCCGTTGTGAACGAATGATCATCCAAGTACTCATTTCCCGTAGATAGTCACCACGCGAACATAAATTCACATGCAAGATAGTGGAACTTGGATCCACATTTTATTAGAAAAGGGGAGATCTGTCTGACTCCTCAAAGTGATAAATATTCCTGTCAGGGAAAATTCAGGGAGGAATTTGTTTATTATTGTTTTGTTTTATTCTTTTATGCACAAATTAGTTATTAAATCTTGTTATTATCTTACGTTTTGTCTCCTTTCTTTCTTAGTTATAGTTTTCATCCTATAACCCTTGCCTCAGAAAAGCACGTAGTTTGGCGGACGTAAACACCACACTATGAACTGAACGCGACCCCTTGATCAAAGATTCTTGCATAAAACACTGCTATTCTGAAGGGTTCATAGGTGAAAACTGGCGGCCAACGGTGGGGCTATTCACTGTGGTGTAACGGGGAGATTACACATGTCAATAGTGGCGCATTTGAGTAAAACTGGCATGCCGCAAGTGCAGGCAGATATGACAGTATTTAATCACCGGGAAGTGATATTTTATTAAAAGTAGTTGAGGCGAAGTGGATACCGCCAAATGTGTGAAAGATAAATTAAAATCAGGAGTTTGCAAAGTAAAATACGGTTCACGTTGTTGTCTTTTAAATTAAAGTAAAAGTAAGATGTGATACCGGGCGCCCAAATGATAAAGTTAAAACTAGATTTGTGTAGAAAGTCAAGCTCATGGAAATATTAGGAGGCTGTAGCCTAAAATGACAATTAATACTTTGTTAATTAGTCAGTGTTAATATCAGATCAGGATAACTGTTTAATATGTGCTTGGGGTTAAAATTAAATTGAGTAAAACTAGAACTACTCAGAGATGCAATCAACTAATGGGATTAAAGGTAAAAATAAATGAACTGAGTAGGATAAAGAAATTAAATGTGCATTGGATTTATGTGCGTGTCAAAGGGCATTGGTGTAGGCCATTTCCCATATGTCTCATATATATTATAAAACATGGCAACGGTGGCGCAGATCCAGGATATCATTGAAAGTGCAGCGAGGAGAACGCAGGAATTGTTGGATACTAAATTAGCAGAGCAAAGTGAAGCGTTGAACACTAAATTATCAGAACAGAGTCAATCTATAAACACTAATATGTTAGAGCAAAGTGAAGCGTTGAATACAAAATTATCTGAACAAATAAACACTAGTATGGTAGAGCAAAGTGAAGCGTTGAATACAAAATTATCTGAACAAATAAATACTAAACTGTTAGAGCAAAGTGAATCGCTAAATGCAAAACTGTTAGAACAAAGTGAATCATTGCGGACACAGTTAAATAACAGTAGAATTGAGCAAAATGAATATCAGGCGGAACAAGCTAGGTTATTAAAGAATGAAATTAATGACACTATAAATTCACAGTTAGAGGCGCAAAATAATAAAAACACGAACCAATTAGCTTCGTTAACCGCAGAGATGAAAGAGCACACAAACCAACAGATGGTATTACTGGCCCTTGATGTAATCAAAAATAATGAGAAACAATTAGAGCAGATTGAAAAAATGGAGAGAATTTTCGATAAAAAACTTAGCATTCTCGATGAAACGGTGTTAGCTAAATTAGAGCAGATTGAAATAGCATGCACAATGAATACAAGCGAGGTCAAAATAGCTCAAGATAAGTTGGAAGGACGATTTAAGGAGATGGAGAAAAGTGGCAGGGTCATTCAACAACAAATATCAGCAGTAGATGAGAACATATCAGGCATAATTAAAGATATGGACCGTCTCGAGATAAAATCAGCGGAACAGTGGAAAAGCCTAGAAACGGAACAAGAACAATTTAAGAGTACATTAGACGAAAGGCTGAGCCAGATAGAAAATAATCAGGATGAAAATAAGAGCCAAATTGAAGAAAAAATAAGCACGATTAAAGAACAGATCAAGAAAGATTGGAAGAAAATGAATATTGATTCTAGAGAGGAAAGATCCACCATTATTAAAACAGTAGGCGAAAACCACACGCGTATTCAAGCTTTGGAGCAAGAGGTAAAAAATAGACTTAAAGAGCAGACAGACAGGATCATTAAAGCCGAACTTCGCTCATTAGAACAATCGTCTATATTTAAAACGGGAGCATTGAAAGACAAGCAGGATGACTCACATAGTCCCCAACCCAGCATAGCAGGAAGTCAGAATCAAGCAGAGAGCCCATTAACAACAAACACGGAAGGATTTCGTAAGAACGTAGATAGAAGCTCAACACCACAGGACGGTCATCAGCCCACACAACTTATTCAAGTAATTCGCTCAAATGACTACAAACCGCAGAAATACACCGAAAATTCAGGGGTAACGCCTAGGGCCTTTATCAAAGAGATTGAAGACCATTTCAATGACACTGGGGTACCTGAAGCACGTAGATTGAGAATGATGGAGAGATTTTTATCAGGGAATGTTCTCACCTGGTTTTTAAGTTTCAAATATACATTTGGAACCATGTCAGACTTTAACTTAGCGTTTCTGCGCAAATACTGGTCTCCCGCCATACAACAGAGTTTAGGAATGGAGCTTTACTCTAGAAAATACCAAACTACCCAGCAGACAAAATACTCAGATTTCTTTAACATGCAAATGCTAAAATTTCGCGATCTGGATTACCCATTAAACGAATCAGATTTGGTGATGACAATAGCAAGGCAAATGCCAGTTAATGTACAGCAAGTACTAGTCGCAGCAAACGTCAGTACGGCCCTACATGCAGAGCAGATATTACGGCAAATAGATGAGACCACATCTCACAGTCATTTTAGAGGAGGAAGACAACTGGAATTAGTCAACACTACAGAGGTCGTAAAAACAAAACAAGGAAATACTAAAACGCAGGGTACTAATACAAGCACCTCCACACCTAGGCGAAACCAGGAAGAAGGGGAAAACAGACCATATCAGCGTAACGAAAATTACTACAACAATAGATACCAGAGCAACAATAGATACCAACAGAGAGGATATCAACAATGGCGTGATAATCGAAGGAATGACAGGCCTTATGGAAGATACGGTGATTATAATGCCAATCAACGATGGAAAGGAAGGAGAGATCAAAATCAAGGAGATCAACGTAAATATCGAGATGACTGGGATGATAGGCACGCTCAATCACAAAATTACTTAGAGGAGTTACAAGCTAATCAAGGTGGAGAGCTAGGAAGATGGGAAAAGGCCATTGGGAACAGAAAGAACCCAGATACACATACTGAGGAAGCTGGAAGTCTACTGAGACAAGAGGAATATCAAGGACATGAGCGACAAAAGGATGATGGGAGTCGAAATGGAGCTAAAAAATGTTAATTTTGGATCAAGGAGACAGTCTCAAAACACAACAGTCGGAAGTTGAAGATGGATGGATAGTAGCGAACATACAAGAATGGATTGCTTTACCAGAAGATTGCCTGGAGGAGACGGTGAAACCACGGAACGATGAAATTAGGCAATTACCCATTATTTACGCAAGGATTGGTGGAATCAATATAAGATGTTTATTGGATACAGGGTCACAGATCAGTCTAGTATCGGAGGCCTTGGTTCGAGAGTTGGGACGGACTCAGAATATTCCTGTAATTCCGGTACCACAGCTCAAAGTGAGGGGTGTTATTCCTGAACGCACCGTCACTTGTAAACGTCAGGCATACTTAGAGCTGAACATATTGGAACATACTTTTGGGCAAACATTCATTATCATGGCAAAGATGAATTTCAATATAATTCTTGGTGCAAATTTCATTTGTGACTATCAAGCAGTGATAGATTTACACAAGAATACAGTCAGTTTTAGAGAATATGACCAGCTGAAAAACGTGCGCTTAGACAAGTGCGAAGCGACAATAGGAGAGACATTTACATGGCCACGTATGAGAACAACAATATGTGACGTCATTACAACTTGTGACCCGTGTCAGAGGACAAAGCCAAATAATTATTTACTGAGGCAATATCCTAGACCATTGCTACCTCAGAAACCATGTGAGCTACTGGCGGTGGACTGTCTTGGTCCAATTCCGAAGGGAAGGAGAGGTTGCCGTCATTTGCTGGTGTGCATTGATGTATTTTCTAAGTTTGTAGTACTATGCCCTATTCAGAAAACAACATCGAAGCAGGTACTCAGTCGCATTCGTAATAGAGTTATTCCAACCCTTGGAAAACCAGAGTTTATATTATCAGATCACGGTTGTTATTTCACAAGCGCCGAATTCAAGAAAGGAATGGAAGACATGGGTATAAAACATGTTTTAAGCAGTATCCGACATGCCCAAGCAAATCCAAGCGAGAGAGTAATTAAATCTGTAACTGCATATTTGAGGATCTTCATTCCGAACGAACACCACAAATGGGTCGATAGAATCAAGGACGTAGAGACATGCATGAATTCTACCAGGCACGAGTCAACAGGACAAATCCCTATGGTCCTACACAAGAACGAGTATCCAGTAAGAACGTGGAAAAGCATCATTAACTGTCCACAAGATCCCATGATAGCACCAGATCTGAGAATTGAAAGAACGAGAGCATACATGAGGAAACAAGCAGACCGCAGATTACGGCGAGTAAGAAATAAGAGGTTCCACGGTGATCTTGAAGTCAACCAGCTCGTTTTGGTAAAACGACCTGCTACATCGGACCCAGAAAAGAAAATCTTTAGTAAGTTCTGCGAAAAATTCATAGGACCCTATTCTATCGTAAGAAACCTTGGAAATAATGCTTACAGAGTGAAAGAATTGAGCACAGGAACAATGTCAGTTTACAACGCTGCCAACCTAAAGAAATATCGTCGAAGTGAACCATGGTAGCGCTGAAATAATGACGCTGTTTGAATATACGGACGTCCTACTATCAACAAAGTCAACGGGGAGCAATTGACTACGGCACGTGATGAAGGAGGAAGTAGACTTGTTGTTGACAAACATTAACGAGGCGAGTAAGGTATTGCCGCAGGCAGCAGAGCGTCACGCAAGATTGGAAGGGGAAGAAACAAGCAGGATATGAAAACGAGTAAATGCCATTGAAGACAGGAGCGCCTAGACCAAGTAAGAAAAAGGGGTGATTCTGGAAATAAAACAAATTGGCCTACGGAAGTATTGTAAAATTGTCGACTTTATCCCTAAGTTCGAAATTTTGTGAGTGGGAGAGTTGTGAACCCTTTACCCTATGTTGGTTAAATGATTCTACTATTTTATTTCTTCAATTAATAAATATTTCAACCAGCATCATGAAAGTAGCCAGACAGTGATGAGGAAATTTCAAGCATTTGTTGGAGACAGTAGGGACATACCTGCATAAGTTTAACAAAAGGCTAAGTACTTGAGCTATGAAAAGAAATAGCAGAGCGATGTATCACAGGGACAGGTGTGGCTACCTCAATTTTAGAAGCGACGCGCGGTGAGACATGGTTCTGGTATGTTCATTGTGATATTCGCGCCTAGAAGAAATATGATGCAGTAACGTGAATGGCTGATGAAGAAAATAGACACTCCCAAGACGCCGAGATCTACTAGAAACCGCCAAATTATCAGAAAATGGAGAACCAATGAGAAGAGAATGCCTACTTGCGCGCCAACTCTGGCTGGGGTACGCGGTGGCTAGTATTCACGCGGGAAATCGCCGAGACAAAATCTCTACGATCGATTCTAGGATTAATGGGCATATTCTTGACCTGTGCAATATTACGAGTTCAGTGATATCTATTTCATTCCTGTATCACAATTATTTCGAGAAATTTTTACATAAAATCCCCCTCCATCTAGACCCAAGGGCCAGTTCATTTATAAGTGTGTCGAAGAGCCAAGACATTGACTTTCATTCCGTGTGTCTAGGAGACATTATTATTATTCTGTTCGTCTGAAGAGATAGACTTGTATTTGTGTCGAGGACACAAGATATTCATTGTAAAGTGGTAAATTCAGTGATAGATAGTCATAGTACTATAGTTATAGGGACAGTAGCGTCGATAATTCGCCAACGAACAGTGACAGGGAATTTAGTACCTGAACAAGCGAATTTAGTAGTCAGGCATAAAGTGTATATTAACCTAATTTTTGTATCAGTGCAAGGATGACATCGATGAATGCAGAGGAAGTGTGGAATTCTCAACAGTCCGTCCAGATGGCTGCTATGAGATAAAGAATCATCCAGTTGGGGAATGGCGTCTGATGTTCTTTGACGGGTGACTACAACACGAGATGAGTACAAATAATATTTTATTATTTATTAAATTAACTTATGGTTTATGGGACATATTTTTGTAAATACTTTGCTTGTGTGATTTAGTGTAGTATATTTTGTTTTGATCTGACACACTTTTGTTTGGACGCAGCTCGCACAATTGTAGTTAATGGAAGGTTCTTTTCTTTGTGTTGTGTTAACTAACGTATCTATGTGAACGGCCGTGTTCGCCTAGGTTACGAAGTGCGGTTAAAAACGTCTCTCGGAGATATGTCGTGTTTCAGAAGTAGGACTGAATTAATATAATTATATAGTAGATTGGAGGGTAATTAAATTTTGTTGAGAATTATTATTGATCAGATTCAGTGTGATTATTGCCTTTGGAGCAATGTAATTTGTGACGAAGAGTACTCAGCTCTATCGTAGGTTTTAAATATTGTGTTAAATGTTTGCGAGCTCTAATTCAGCAGACCCATGTGAAAAGGCGTTATGTCAGTCCCAGATGTGTGTATTGTGAGTATATTGTTGTGGTATTACAAGCGGGAACTTCAGCAGAGACTGATTTCTGTCAGCTTGGTACCAGTTTCATATTGCATCCTTGCGAGGACAATTATGGATATGTGATTATTGTCTGACCATATGTTGAGTGGGAGGAGATGTTAGCGGCTGTTGATTCCTTGAGATAACAGTTCAGCGGGTCGGCTATTTATATACACTGGAAGGGGGACATGACTGGTATTGTGGAAAGGGGTGAGTTGTTGTCACAAGGGCTGACTGAGTTTCGCAAGCAGAGCTCATTAGTGGAGTGCACGTCTGCCTCCCAATTACTTGAAAATAAATATAAATGTGAGAAACTGATCAATGGTAAAATTGTTTAAATAAATGGGAGTTGCCTACGAAACACGATTACCTTCGAAGCGTATCTTTAACATGCAATTTTGTTAATATATAGTAATCTTAACCACTCAGGTTGTTTGTTGTTGTTGGTTTATTCTATGTTTATTGTCCATGTCAGTGGCCCGTGAGTCACGTGCGGCGCTGTTTTTCCTTGTTGTTGAGTATCTGGCCATGGTGGCAGCTCATTTGGATAAGTGTGTCACCACACTAATAAGGGTCTCAGAGAGATGCCTGTAAATAGTAGAGTTGTAATATGTGTGTCAGGATTAGATGTAAGGATTTTTATTAATGTTATGCCCATAGCCATAAAAGTTGATTTATGAGATGATTGTTCGTGAGCACCGTGGCTGTTAACCCGTTGTGAACGAATGATCATCCAAGTACTCATTTCCCGTAGATAGTCACCACGCGAACATAAATTCACATGCAAGATAGTGGAACTTGGATCCACATTTTATTAGAAAAGGGGAGATCTGTCTGACTCCTCAAAGTGATAAATATTCCTGTCAGGGAAAATTCAGGGAGGAATTTGTTTATTATTGTTTTGTTTTATTCTTTTATGCACAAATTAGTTATTAAATCTTGTTATTATCTTACGTTTTGTCTCCTTTCTTTCTTAGTTATAGTTTTCATCCTATAACCCTTGCCTCAGAAAAGCACGTAGTTTGGCGGACGTAAACACCACACTATGAACTGAACGCGACCCCTTGATCAAAGATTCTTGCATAAAACACTGCTATTCTGAAGGGTTCATAGGGAGATATCAGGGAAACAGTGAAGGTCAGCATAAAAAAGAACCAATTTTGAAAAAATTATAAAAATAATTATCATTTGAATTTTGAAAAATTTTAACTTTGCGTCTAATAGCAAGGTGTGTGTGTTTCCTTGGATATGTATATCATTGTTGTACATGATTTGTGGCAGACACAGTTATAATATTAATATCGTTATTGTTGAGGCTCCTTGAGCTGTAGGTGCCCCCTTAGAAGAATCATTACCAGAATGTTTCTCATCGATTAGCTCATTCACTGTGTACGAATGCGGAAGTAGCTAATCATCCACTCCCGATCAAGAACTGTATCCACATGGGAGGTGGCTCAAAATATTTTATTTCCGACGGCCTGAATGGCATGAATGGCAACCACGGGGCCGAAAAAGGAGCTTGCCATTCACCGCACTTCTCGACTTAAAATACGGAAACACTTATGGCCTATGGAAAATGATCATGCAACTATTGCTAGGCGCATTACAATTTATGAAGGTACCAAGAAAATACGAAGTCGGAACAGCCATTCAAGGTGCAGTATCGCTCTCTAATGCTAAAAGTGAACTAGAAAATGCAATCTCGCGGACGGGTTAGGTGAGCGTACGGCGCTATTACCAACTATCCTGAGTGCGGTTTCCCACTCTAGGTACTTGGGCACAAGGCCACCTCGAGGCGCAGTGGCCAGCATTCTTGGCTGTCACACCGGAGGTCTGGGTTTGATTCCTGGTTCTCCAAGAAATACACTTGCTGTTAATTCATTTGAATGGCATGATATATATTGGTCATTAGCCTCGTGTTATTGGGTATGTGTGCTAATTTATGTTTGTGGAATACACACGCGCCTGGTAAGAATGATGAATATACATCAAGATTTGGGAAAGACGATGACGAAGGCTGTGACACATGAACTCGTTGCTTGCCAAGTTCACATCCCACTGGCCGAGAAGTTCTTAGAACCAGAGAAGTTAACCTTCAAAGGAATACTTTTTATCATCTGAAACGCTCATCACCATTAGCCATTAGGCAACGCGCCAGTGCGATAGAATGTCATACAAGTTGCTCCCGCATGCATAGTCCACACACACACACACACACACACACATTCACTCACTGTATTGAGAGTGAATGGCTACCCGGACAATCACCTGGACCTGGGCGTTCACCTCCTCCAGGAAGTCTTCTGAAGAATATCCTCAGCTTATGTATTTCTTTCAACTCTGAGATTTGCCGATCTTGGCCGATGCGCCTCAGGATTTGAATGAGTTTTTGAATGGTATGGACTCCGTCTTGAGGAAAGAATTCATGATGAAAATTAATTAATGTAAAACAAAAATATTGGAATGCAGCCGCAATAAATCAGAAACCTCTATGGACATCAAATTGGTAGGGGAGAAACTAAAGGAAGTAGGATACTTCTGTTACTTAGGAAGCAAAATAACCAGTGATGGACGAAGCAAAGTGGATATAAAAAGTAGGTTGGCTCAGGCAAGGAAAGCATTTCTTCAGAAAAGGAATCTGTTGACATTAAGTATAGATTTAGGTAATAGGAAGACATTTTTGAAAACTTATGTCTGGAGCGTCGCACTCTATGGAAGTGAAACTTGAACTATTGGTGCAGCAGAAAAGAGGAGAATTGAAGAGTTTTGAAATGTGGTGTTACAGGAGAATGATGAAGATCAGATAGGTAGATAGGGTTACAAACGAAGAAGTATTAAGACGAGTGGGAGAGGAGAGATGTTTCTGGCGAAGGCTAATGAAGAGAAGAGATAGGTTGGTAGGACACATTCTAAGACACCCAGGAATAGCCAGCTTAGTTAAGGAAGGAAGGGTTGAGGACAAGAACTGTAGGGGTAGACCAAGGTTAGAATATGTTAAACAGGTTGCCTCGGATGTAGGGTGTGGTAGCTATGTAGAGATGAAACGATTAGCTCAGGACAGGGAGGCATGGAGGGCTGCATCAAACCAGTCAAAAGACTGAAGACTCAAACACACACATTTATTTACTTATTTATTTATTGAAATGTAATGTTTTTCAGTCGGTAAACACAATTACACCCAATTGAATCGCCCCCAAGGGCTCACATCTAGTGGGACGTGGGTTGGCGACCACGGGGCCCCAGCTGAGTGCGGCATTGTTTCCACTTACTTGTGCCGGCCTCCTCTCTGTCTTCTTTCCTGTCGACCTCACTTGGTCAACTCTTGGTCTCTTCCGACCCCGACGGTATTAGGGTATCCGAGGCCTAGGGAGTCTCTTTTTTCCCGCCTTAATTGGCCCTAGTCTCATCTTTCCTGATACCCTCCTTCTGCGAGGGGTCAGCCTTCTTTTTCTTTTCCTGTTATCTCCTGCCTTCTGTTCAAGGCCCTCAAGGAGGCAGGGTGTAAGTAGCCCCACCATTTCTGGTGCACACTGGATATTGCTAAACCCTCAAGGGCTCACGGCTGGTGAGTTCGGGAGTTGGCGACCCCGAGGGTTTCCTGAGCTGGGTCCAGTTTCCCTCTTTTGTCCCTTACCTGTGAGGTGGACCCTCTCCTCTTTCACTTTCCTATCTGCCTTTCATGGCTCTCCTTCCTTCCAAGTCCCTCAATCCGCATTCTTCAAGGGTTGAGGGCATTTCTTTTCCTCCTGTCCTTTATCTGCCTTATTCTCCTTTTGTTTTCCATTTCTTCCTCTAGTATATAAGTTAGTAGTTAGTCTTATTTATAGTTTACATTTCATTATCATCTTCACGATCGCCCATACCATTAGGGGCCGATAACCTAGATGTTAGGCCCCTTAAAACAACAACTATCATCATCATCATCCAATTGAATCGGACGGATCTGAAGAGCATTAAGTCAGTTTTCACTTAAAACTCAGCAATTCTTCTAGGTTTGTGTCGTGTCTTGTGTGGGGTTTCGCCGAGGACACCAAGCTGGCTCATCAGCGGGCTCTTGATGTCCCCGCCCGGACCTCCACAGGAGTGACGAACTGCGCGCCACCTCCCTTTATATAGAGTGCAACTGCACCACTTGACTGCGAGAACTAAAAGCTCAAGCAGCCTTAACCTCCCTATGAAGGCTTCCAAAAAAAAGCTCGATCCAAAAAGATGGAATATAATAGACCTGCCGTACCACACCCGCAGGTGTAAATCGCGTGAAAAAAAATCTAGAGTATTCCTGACCCCCTTAAGCGCATTATACGTATTGATTAATTTTACAGCTTAATTTGGTTCCGTGATATTCTTCTAGCCGTTTGCAAATCACACTGATGTTATTAATGGAACTGCCGTCTTACATCCCTATATTATATTATTATTAGTAGTAGTAGTAGTATTATATTATGGCGTACAACGACGAGACAAAGCCCCTCTGTGCCAGAAACAAAACTCGGGGCCCTAAAGGGTCCTCGAAAACTACATTATAAGGCTCTAAAACCAACAGTTTCTGATATATTCACAGAAAACTAATTTAATTTAATTTAACAAACCAATGAAGTAATGCAAATCGGTAACCATGACAACAAAATCTCAAGGGGTGGCATGCAACTTTCCATCTATTTCTGTAAGAAGCAATGCCACTCCATTTATTACATTTCTGTGAAAGTTTGCAAATGGCTATAAGGTTATCACGGAACCAACGTAGACTGTATAATTCATCAATGCAGTTAAGGGGGTCAAGGGGTAACCTAGATTTTTTTCATGCAATTTTCGCGTGCGACATATAGTACAGAAGGTCTATTATATCTCCAAACAGCAACATTATTATCAAAAATTCCTGAATTGAATCAGCTTTTTTTTTGCGACTTTTAGGAATTTGGGCCATTTGAGGCTAAAGAACCTGAATTTTCATACACCACAAGTCTTTATAATTTATGTAATTTATGAAAGAGGTCTTCCTGTGTATGGGGACCTAACACAAGGAAGAGGGTCAGTTTGTATGTGACGTGTATTGCGTTTCGTCTACAAGGCTATCAATTCTATTTCACGTCAGGAAGTACACGTTAGGTGAATTGAGTTTGAGAGCACATTTTAACTAATCTTTTTTGTCGACATAAGGGTTCATCGTAAGGATGATTTTTTTGATACTGTGTGGTAGATATACCCGTATTTGGGTATCTGGGTGATATGTTGTGGACAATAGAATTGTCTGTCTGTCTTTCTGTGTATCTTTATGTACGCCTATAACTCGTGATCGGATGTTTGGTGCATCGTAAAATTAGGTATGGTAAACATGAGTCAATACACCAATCATTTATAAAACTCCTCACCGTACTTTTCATACAGTAGTAGGGTGGATATAGGGAAAAACTTCTCAAAATACATGCTAAAATAGGCGAAATATAAAAATTATCCTAGAAGGACGACCAAAGCATATGCTGCGCTTCTCAATGTGAAACACAAAATTCGCGAGTCTATAAAGGGTCTCCGAAAACCACATTTTAAGGCCCTTAAATTAACAGTGTGTGTGATATTCCCAGAAAACTGACTTCGTTCTGATAAACTTATGGAGGAATGACAAACCGCTAACCATTGCAACAGTAGCTCAATTGATAATATCTGGTGTTAACACCGAACACCGTTCGAAGAACGGGTACTTCTGCTAGTAGTACATAAATCTAAGGCCTATAATATAAAAATCCAACATGGTAATCATCCAAAATATTTAGACGGTTCTCAATATCTACGAATCTATTACAGCAATCAAACTGACAATTTTTATGTTGATAGAGGCAATGAATATTAGTAGGATATATGAAAATAGGCAATTTAGTTCTTCACGGAACTACTTGTTGGCTTAATGCTTTTCCGCTCCGACCGATTCACTTGTAATGGGTGTATCTCTAATCCAGAAAAAAATTACATGAGAATAATAAATACACTTGGATGACCAGTTTCGATCGTCGAGCGGTCATCATCAGATCCTTTACACTTAGGCTATTAAAAAAAGGAAGATTGTAGTTTTACGTGACCGTGAATCATGTGATTATGAGCCACGGGACCTCCTTTTTACGTGGAATCCGAACCACAGGACATGGCATTTCACTTCGAAAATCTCACATGCATTGACCGGGAATCGAACCCAGACCGCCTTGGTGAGAGGCATACAGCTAGACCGCTGACTTAGGCTATTAAACCTATGTCTACAAGAATGGTGGTAATAGTATTTACAACATATACAGTGTCCACTCCAAGAAGATAGATGTGCATTTTACCAGACAATGCGACTGATTACGGGCTGCATACGTAGCACACCCACTACATGTTTACCTGTTCTAAGTAACATCCAACCTCCAGCTCTTCGAAGATCAGAGGCTCTCCTGAAGATCTGGAAAACCATTCCGAAGAACCCCCAGCTACCCATACATACTGATGTAGCAAAAGCAGGTAATCAACGGTTGAAATCAAGAAAACCACCTTGGCGCTCTGCAGTACTTCTTGAAGACTCTTCATTTAACATCTCAGAGGCATGGACAACTACTGTATGTGGGAAGAATCATCAGTATTCAATGCACATCTGATTGAAAACCCTTCCAACCGGATAGAAGGTTTCAAACTCCCCAGACGCCAGTGGAGAATCATTAACCGGGGTCCCTACAGGACAAGGCAAATGTGGATTCCTGCTTCACAAATGGGGCGGGTTACTTCTGCTAACTGCGATTGTGGAGCTACCCTGCAAACCATCGGACATATTGTTGATGAATGTCCGCAACGAGCGTTCCAAGGATCAGTAGGTAACATTCATCATGATCCTTCTGAGGCAATTCAGTGGATTGATGGCCTGGATTTAGAAGTTTAAAGCAAGAACTTGTGTTTATGACTATGTATATAACTGTATATATAACTTTATATGTAGTGTATATAACTTTTATTTTAACTCTGTACAGTGGCGGATCCAGAGGTTCACCTCGGAGGGGCACTCTAGAATTTCAGAGTAGCAACAGAAAATATGTAATGTTGTTGTTTGAGTCTTCAGTCTTTTGACTGGTTTGATGCAGCTCTCCATGCCTCCCTGTCCTGAGCTAATCGTTTCATCTCTACATAGCTACCACACCCTACATCCGAGGCAATCTGTTTAACATATTCTAACCTTGGTCTACCCCTACAGTTCTTGTCCTCGACCCTTCCTTCCATAACTAAGCTTGCTATTCCTGGGTGTCTTAATATGTGTCCTACCAACCTATCTCTTCGCTTCATTAGCAGTCGCCAGAAACATCTCTCCTCTCCCACTCGTCTTAATACCTCTTTGTTTGTAACCCTATCTACCCATCTGATCTTCATCATTCTCCTGTAACACCACATTTCAAATGCTTCAATTCTCCTCTTTTCTGCTGCACCAATAGTCCAAGTTTCACTTCCATAGAGCGCCACGCTCCAGACAAAGGCTTTCAAAAATGACTTCCTAATACCTAAATCTATATTCGATGTCAGCAGATTCCTTTTTTGTAGAAATGCTTTTCTTGCCTGAGCCAACCTACTTTTTATATCCTCTTTGCTTCGTCCATCACTGGTTATTCTGCTTCCTAAGTAACAGAAGTCTCCTACTTCCTTCAGCTTTTCACCTGCCAATTTGATCTCCATAGAGGTTTCTGATTTATTTCGGCTGCATTCCAGTATTTTTGTTTTACATTTATTAATTTTCATCATGAATTCTTTCCGTAAGACGGAGTCCATACCATTCAAAAACTCATTCAAATCCTCAGGCTTGTCGGCCAAGATGACGATGTCATCAGCAAATCTCAGAGTTGAAATTATTTCTCCTTGAATCTTCACTCCCACTTTAAATTTTTCTCTAATTTCCTTCATTGCTTGTTCAATGTAAAGATTGAAAAGTATGGGTGATAAGTTGCAGCCTTGCCTTACACCTTTCTGAATACCAGCTTCTCTCTCATGTCCTTCAACTCGAATGACTGCTGTCTGGTTTCTGTATAGATTGTATATCACCCTCCTATCCCTGTACTTTATTCCAATCGATTTCAAAATGTCAAACAATTTAGTCCAATCAACGTTATCAAAAGCCTTTTCTAAGTCTACAAATGCCATGAACGTTCTCTTATCTTTCCTTATTCTACCTTCCAAAATCAGCCTAAGACTTAGTACAGCTTCCCTTGTTCCTACATTTCTCCTGAAACCAAACTGGTCTTCACCCAACTCCGTTTCTATCTGGCTCTCAATCCTCTTGTAAATTATTCTAGACAGGATCTTTGAAGCATGAGTAATCAAGCTGATTGTACGGTAATCTTCACATCTGTCAGCTCCCACTTTCTTTGGTATAGGGATGATTACATTCTTCTTGAAATCAGGGGGTACATCACCTGTCTCATAAATCCTACACACCAAGTGAAATAACCTGATCAGACCATCATCTCCTATGCAGCATAGCAACTCAATCGGTAGATCATCTATGCCTGGTGCTTTGTTCCTGCTTAAGTCTTCCAAAGCTCTATCAAATTCTGATCTCAATATTAAATCTCCTTTCGCATCCTCATCAATTTCCGCCTCCCTTTCCATTACATGATTCTCAATCTCCTTTCCCTTATACAAACTCTCTATGTAAGCTTTCCATCTCTCAACCTTTTCTTCCCTATCTGTTAGAGGCTTTCCATTTGTGTCCTTAATATTACAGCACTTAGTCTTCTTTTCCCCAAAAGTATTCTTAATCCTTCGATAGGCTGTGTCTACTTTTCCTAATTTCAGACAATTTTCTATACCAGCACATTTCTCTTTCAACCATTCTTCTTTCGCTTCCTTGCACTTCTTCTTAACCTCATTTCTCAGACGTCTGTATTAAGCTTTCCCCTTTACATCTCTTACATTCTTGTGCTTCCGCCTTTCATCCATCAATTCGAGTATATCCTGAGTGATCCACGGTTTTCTACCTATTCTCTCTTTCCTACCAATGTTTTCTTCTGCGGATTTTGTTATTTCATTCTTCAAAAGTGCCCATTCGTCTGCAATTGAAGTTTGTTTAGGGTTTTTCATTAGGCCTTCCTTTATACTCTTCTTGAATCTTTCGTTTACATCCTTCTCTTTCAGTCTGTCTATTGCCCACCTTTTTGGCTTTTGACTTTTCTTCAGTTTCTTCAACTTTAATCTGCATTTCATTACAACCAGATTGTGGTCAGAGTTTATGTCAGCACCAGGATATGTTTTACAATCCAAAATCTGGTTTCGAAACCTCTGCTTGACCATAATGAAGTCGATTTGGTAACGCCCTGTATCTCCTGGTCTCATCCATGTGTATATTCTTCTATTGTGGTTATTGAATAAGGTGTTAGCTATGACCAACTCATGCTCAGTGCAGAATTCTACCAGCCTGCTTCCTCGATCATTCCTTTCACCTAATCCGAAATCTCCTACTATCTTCCCTTCTCTCCCTTTTCCTACCACAGCATTCCAATCTCCCATTACTATAACATTTTCATCACCCTTTATATACCTCAGAATTTCATCTATTTCTTCGTAGACCTTTTCAACATCCTCATCATCAGCTTGACTGGTAGGCATATAGACTTGTACCACTGTGGTGCAGGTAGGTTTAGTATTTATTTTTGCTACAATAATCCGTTCACTATATTGCTCATAATATTCCACCCGCTGTCCAAGTTTCCTACTCAATATGAGGCCAACCCCTGCTTGGCCATTGTTTGATTTAGTGCTAATGACCCTATAGTCTCCTGACCAAAAGTCCTGTTCTTCCTGCCAGCGCATTTCACTAATTCCAACCAAATCCAACCTCAACCTATCCTTTTCCCTTTCTAAGTTTTCTAACCTTCCATTTCCTAGCAGACTTCTAACATTCCACGCTCCGATCCGTAGAATGCCAGATTTCCTCTTTGTCACTTCTGTGATGTTAACCCCCTCTCGAGTAGTCCCCACCCGGAGATCCGAACGGGGGACTAGTTTACCTCCGGATTGAAATTTTACAAGGGAGGAGGCCATCATCACATGTATTTATGCATAGAGAGGTGCATATCCTCGGGAAGAGCATACGGCTGTAGTTTCCCGTTGCTTTCAGCCGTGCAGCAGGACGCAGTGTAGCCATTATTTGGCTTATATTATCAATATCTTAACCGTCTATAAGACTAGTAAAGAATTGATTTATTCTGAAAGGCTGCTACTCCCTTTCAGAATAAGTAAAGAGCAATTCTACTAACAAAAATACTAACCTTCTACCGTACTAACAATTAAATACCAAAATTCTACTAACGATAAAATACTAAAGTTCCACCAACAACAAATACTACCACTAAAACAGTCTGTCACCAGACACACTCACACACCACAGTCTAATAGAACAATGACATATATCTAATAGACAAACTAACTACCTACTTACAACTAAAACTCACTACATATGTACTGTACTGTACTGTAATAAAATTACTAAATTTGTATTTAATCTACACACACTACACATAACATCCAACCACCAGATTTTATAATTCTTCAAGAAATTCATTATATTAAAATGGTTTAATGGTTTCAGTTTCAAGTCATTGTCATTATGTAAAAAAGAAAATTTTAATTCTACAGAATATGTATATTGCCACATTTTAATGCACATCACACAGTCAAATATGTATTAAAAACATTTGCAATCATAGAGACTATCTGAAGACAATATACAAGTCTACTACACAAATGTTACAAGATAAGTACATAGTACCAACATTGTCAGTCACTGAATCACTACTAGTCACATAAATATAAATACAAAAAACAATTTATTGAATGCTGATTGGTATTCTATTTGGTGACTATCCTAGGCAAAACACATGCCTATTACAAAATAAAATCCAGGCGATCATTCGTTTACCCCCTTTAGAGAAACGTTCTAGAACTTTTTCTATTCAACATTTATATCACGGCGAACAAATAACAGACACGAGCTATTCAAACTTTCCTATGTCGTTCCCATTCGTAGCCATGATTTACCAAGTTGCAGGCTGCTAAAAGATCTCTCTGCACTTGCAACACTGTCGATGTAGCGATAATATTAACAGTGTTGCCATTACATACTACACACATCAAAAAAAGTTTTGCATCACCTCGGTTCCAAGAGTTCCGGAACCGTTAAATACAAAGGGAATAGAGATCAACACAAACAACATTTCAGCTCGTTTTATTGCTCATGAGACCCACACATTGCATGTTGTACCATCATACAGCTAGACTTTCAGCATTTGTGGTCCAGATTGCAGTACACACCACTACCTCTAATACCCAGTAGCACGTCCTCTTGCATTGATGCATGCCTGTATTCGCCGTGGCATACTATCCACAAGTTCATCAAGACACTGTTGGTCCAAATTGTCCCACTCCTCAACGACAATTCGGCGTAAATCTCTCAGAGTGGTTGGTGGGTCAAGACGTCCATAAACAGCCCTTTTCAACATATCCCAGGCATGTTCGATAGGGTTCATGTCTGGCGAACATGCTGGCCACTGTAGTCGAGCGATGTCGTTATCTTGAAGGAACGCATTCACAAGATGTGCACGATGAGGTCGAGAATTGTCGTCCATGAAGACAAATGCCTCTCCAATATTCTGCCGATATGGTTGCACTATGGGTCGGAGGATGTCATTCAGGTATCGTAAAGCCGTTTCGGAGCCTTCCATGACCACCAGTGGCGTACGTCGGCCCCACATAATGCCACCCCAAAACATCAGGGAACCACCACCTTGCTGCACTCGCTGGACAGTGTGTCTAAGACGTTCAGCCTGACCAGGGTGCCTCCAAACACGTCTCCGACGATTGTCTGGTTGAAGGCATATGCGACACTCATCGGTGAAGAGAACGTGATGCCAATTCCGTGGGGTCCATTCAGCATGTTGTTGGGCCCATTTGTACCGCGCTGCATGGTGTCGGGGTTGCAAAGCTGGACCTCGCCATGGACGTCGGGAGTGAAGTTGCGCATCATGCAGCCTATTGCGCACAGTTTGAGTTGAAACACGACGTCCTGTGGCTGAACGAAACGCATTATTCAACATGGTGGCATTGCTGTCAGGGTTCCTCCGAGCGGCAATCCGTAAGTAGCGGTCATCCACTACAGTAGTAGCCCTTGGGCGGCCTGAGCGAGGCCTGTCATCGACAGTTCCTGTATCTCTGTACCTCCTCCATGTCCGAACAACATCGCTTTGGTTCACTCTGAGACGCCTGGAAACTTCCCTTGTTGAGAGCCCTTCTTGACACAAAGTAACAATGCGGACGCGATCGAACTGCGGTATTGACCTTCTAGGCATGGTAGAACTACAGACAACATGAGCAGCGTACCTTCGTCCTGGTGGAATGACTGGAACTGATCGGCTGTCGTACCCCCTCCGTCTAATAGGCCCTGCTCATGCATGGTTGTTTACATCTTTGAGCAGTTTTAGTGACATCTATGAACAGTCAAAGGGACTGTATCTTGGATACAATATACACAGTCAACGTCTATATGCCGGAGATCTGGGAACCGAGGTGATGCAAAACTTTTTTTGATGTGTATATATGATAACAAACATTGATCACATTCATGAATGCAGGCAATACAGCAAAGATTTTACTTGCAGTGCAGTTTGGAGGGACAATCATTTTTATCGGCAATATCAATGTAGCAGACAACTGGTTTTTCGGAGGGGGCACTTGCCCCTGGTGCCCCCCCTCTGGATCCACCACTGACTCTGTATCATCATACGATAAATAATAATACACTTATTTAGTAGCAGAAGTTATTAATCTTGCACAACTAGGCCTAGTCACGATTTGTTAGTTACTTGTGGTTTATTTTGTTAATATATTGATAGTGGTGACTGACCTCCAATCTTGCTTGCTTAATCTGGGATTACGTTTTTTTTTTTTTTTTTTTTGATGTGTAACATCTTTTCGCTCGGTTGCTGGATAGTTTTGTGGGAGTGATTTTGAAAATTGGGGGCGGAAGTGGATCGAAACGATCGAGCTGGCAGTGGTGGATCGAACGGAAGTATGCACTGCCCGCTCGATCGATCGAACGGAAGTGTACTAGCTGGCAGTGGTGGAAAATGGAAGTATGCACTGCCCGCTCGATCAATCGAACGGAAGTGTACTAGCTGGCAGTGGTGGAAAACGGATGAATGCACTGCCCGCTTGATCGATCGAACGGAAGTGTACTACCTGGCAGTGGTGGAAAACGGAAGTATGCACTGCCCGCTCGATCGATCGATCCAGCGGGCAGTGGTACGAGAAACAATGAGCGCGCGGTGTCAGAAATTGATACCACGACGTACTCTCGGCCATGTGGAATGTATTATGGTATACTGAACGGAAAACGCTCATGCGAACTCTGGTGTCAAGTGATTGAAACAAATGACATGGTACATGTTCGAAGTCTTCGTGTCAGTATTTAAATGGTAAAATGCCTTAATATCAAACATTGTAAGTAGTCGGCATTGCCGGTAATATGTTTCTGCACAATGGCTATTCAAATATTAACCCACATAATGGTAATGCAGTCATCAATATAATATAATCGTTGTGGTTATACGAGAATTGAGCAAGCCTTCATGAACTATTACTGAATACATTCTCTTTACTCACAAGAGGGCCTATTCATAAGGCATTTTAAACTCAATTTCACGCAGGAACATTATCGAAACAAGCAAAATATAAATGAAACTTAATTCCGTAATGCAGTATTATTGGAACGTGGAAATAAGTCACCATCTTGTGCACTAAATTTGCGTAGTCGAAATAGCCGTGGGTTAGTGCTTATGACTGTGAATCTAGAGATCTTGGGTTCGAACCCCGGACGGGGTAGATATTTTTGCTACCAGATTATCATTTTAAACGATAATTATCACATCAATATGACTCATTTTAACAGAATCCACATGAAATTACGTGTTGGTCTCTGAATCAAGAGGACCTGTTTATAAGGAATTTAAGGTTATGAGCGGTGTCGCGTCTATTAATCTAGTTGATACATATCGTATTCTTTATTTAGGCTAGTGCTGGTGGAAGCTACAAATCATCTAATAAAATGAGTTCCGTATTATATACTACAATATATGTAAAACACTCCCTTTTACAATAGATTAATATTTGTGCCAATAATAGTATAAAATACCGGTGTATCAACAATTTCATGTGAGGTTTCTTCTATGTCAGATGTTACACATCTTATGCGACTACTGTAAGACTCTTTTTTTTTTTTTTTTTTCAAGTATAAAAATAACAGATTGACATACCATACTGATTTTACTAGTAAATGTTTGCTTGATTTATTCTTATGTCTCAACATAATCATCAAAACGATTGACACATTTGTCGTATCGTTACACCAGCTTTCCAATGCCCTCAGCAAATTATTCTGCCGCCACTGAGGTGGGTACTTCTGGACAGTCTCCTGAAGTGTTTCCGTTTTGGCGAGGCGTTGCAGCACAACCATAGCTTCAATTCTTGAAAAAGGTGAAAATCATTCGGTGCTGGTTTGGACTAAACGGCAGATGCTCCAAAACTTCACACTTGAATTTTTTGAAAAAGTCTATCGTAACGTTGGCACAGTGCGGTCGTGAATGATTTTTACCTTTTTAGAGAATTGAAGGTATGGTTGGGCAACGCCTCGCCAAAAAGGAAACACTTCAGGAGACTGTCCAGACGTATCCACCTCAGTGGTGGCAGAATTTTTTGCCGAGGGCATTGGAAAGCTGGTGTAACGATACGACAAATGTTTCAATCGTTTTGGCGATTATGATGAGACATAATAATAAATCATGCAAAAATTTAGTAGTAAAATGAATTTGGTATGTCAAGCTGTGGTTTTCATACAGTCCATCGGAATTTGAAACAAAAAAGGCCTCGTATTATTGAATTAAATTTACTCACTCAAATCTTTGCGGCTTTAATTAAACTTATAAAACATTAAATAGTACATTATGCAACGAGCCTATAATGGCTATAATTAAGACACGAGTATTTTTATAAAACGAGCGTATGCGAGTTTTATAATTTCCATACGAGTGTCTTAATTACCATTATAGGCGAGTTGCATACGACTGTTTATGTTCGACGATAATTAAAACTTAATTATATGTTTTAACATAAATATTCATAAATATCTGTTGAGAGTCAGCTACGGTACTTGAATTTTGTGATCGCAGAGCGAGCGTTCGGTGTTATATCTCTGTCTTTCAAGATCTTTGAACGACCGACGAATGCGCTCTGTGTGCTTGCAATGCCATATGCAGCCATATGTTTACATCAGCCGTCCCTCAGTAATATTGTCACCGGTGTCATTTGAAGACAATGCGCTGTGCAGAAATTAGCGTTGTTGATTTTAAGGTACAGTGCTATTGCTTGTCTCATATTCGCCAGTTTATTTACGCGAACATATGGACGGTGCGTATTCCATGTCGGTAATTTATTATAGTTCGATGTTGTGTTTATGTCCGACATGTTGGATTTTGAGCGCATGCGCGAAGGTATCGTTACCTAATTGGTCAATGAACGAGCTCTGATTGGCTGGAGAAACTGCATCATAATGGAAAACAGTGTTATAATGACCATCATTATGATACAGTTTTCTGACACGTAATAGTGAGGGTCGAACATAAAATATATTTTTCAATTTTTCCTCCTGATGAGAACCGCATTGATGCGCTGCTTTTTCCACTTCAGTGGCGATTATCTTTGAAAGCTTTCGCTTTTGGTCGACGTCACTGAAAAGCGACAGTTTTGTACGAGACCAAGACTTAGATTTACCCCAAGGACAGCGGACTCACCAGGCTTTGGTGTCGTAGTCGGTAGCATGCTGAACTGCTATGCCCAAGATCGTGGGTTCAAACCCGGGCGAAGTCGTCGGATTTTGAAAAGCGTTAAAATCCTTCAGTATGCCTTCCTTCAGAGGAGAAGTAAAACCGGCGGGCCCATGTCATAGATTTATGGCATGTAAAAGATCCTACCACTACAAATAGTAGTGTGTAGTGATATTTGTAAGTTATTTGGTATTAAAAGCTGTATCAAGTTCCAATGTTCGCCGCTAGGTGTCAATGACAGTGTCATCTCTGGTAGCCAAAGTTGGAAATACTTGGAATTGAACTTTCTGGGGAGCCTACGAGCGTTCAATTAAAATACCCAGCTATGGCCATTGGCTGCAATTCAAATACAATTAAAACTGGTACTTTGTATTTCACCGGCCCCGAGGTGTTGGGATAGCGCACCTGACTCTCACCCAGAGTCCCCGGGTTCGATTCCTGGCTTCATCAGGGATTTTAGATACTGACGTGAGGGCTGGAACGGGGTGTACTCAGCCTCGTGAGGACAATTGAGTAGCTGTCTGACAGTGAGGCAGCGCCCCGATCACGAAAACCAAGATTTACGGCCGAGGGGACCTGATGCGCTGATCACGTGTCACTCCAATATCTGCAGGCCAAATGGCTGGGCAGCGGTCGCTTGGTAGGCTTAGGCCTCTCATGGGCTGTAGTGCCAGGGGTTATTATTAATTATTACTCTGTATTTCATTCAAGGTTATGGAGAATAGAGTTGTTATTGTTTTATTTGAGGGGCTTGGACTTTGTGGTCATCAGTGTACAGAATTTGTCTGATAACCTGTATTATTGTGATGGCTGCATTAGTGAGTGTATTTGTAATTCAGGTGAGGATTGGGAAGGAGGTGGCCGTAGCTTTAAGTTAGAAACTATCCCTGTATTTGCCTGGAGTAGAAGTGGGAAATCATGGAAAACCACTTCCAGGATGACTGAGGTAGGAATCGAACCCTCCTCCTCTCAGTTTTGCCTCACGAGGCTGAGTGTACGCCGTTCCTGCCCTGAAACTAGAATTAAATTTCTTTGCATATCCCGGAATCGAACCCGACCTCCCGGCCGATAGAAATTATTAATAAACCTTCACAGTAATATCACTCTGAATATCTCGGAAATACCTCACTTGATTTACAAGTAACATCCATTAACCTCCCACTGGCCAATACGAGGAAGCTGCCACATGACGTATATGCAACTAACCAGAGTTTGATTCCCGGATGAATCACTTTTCGCTTACTTCAGTAAATTGTTTCATGTTGATAGCAGTTGGCTAGTTGCCCAAGTTTTTGCTTTCTACATGACAAATGGTTCTGTTCTCGTGAAATAGTGAGCTCAGGGAATATTTCTGTAGTGCCGGGGAAAAGTGGCATAAGTCAATATTGCTTAGTTAGTTAATTAATTCTAGTGGGCATACGTATCACATCCACCTTGAGAAGAGAGGCACAAGTGATTTGGCAATAGGAAAGAAGGAACCAATTTTTTAATGTCAATAATTTATTCGTTACGACAGATTTTAGTCGCCTCCGTAGCGTAGCGGTCAGCATGGTTAGCTGCCGCCCCGGAGGTCCTGGGTTCGATTCCCAGCTCTGCCAAGAAATTTGAAAAGTGGTATGAGGACTGGAATGGGGTCTGCTCAGCCTCGGGTGGCCCAAATGAGTAGAGGGGGTTCGATTCCCACCTCTGCCATCCTCGAAGAGGTTTTCCGTGGTTTCCCACTTCATCTTCGGGCAAATGCCGGGATGGTTCCTACTCTAAGGCCACGGCCGCCTCCTTCCCTCTTCCTTGTCTATCCCTCCCAATCCTCCCTTCCCATCCCTCATGAGGCCCCTGTTCGCTTTGCAGGTGAGGCCGCCTGGGTGAAGTGCTGAACACACCTCCCCAGTTGTATCCAATCCGACCAAGTGTTCTCAGCTCTAGGACACTGCCTGGAAAGGCGGTAGTGGTGAGTTCCCTCGCTGAGTCCGTGAAAACCAGCAACCTGGAGGGTAACATTGACTAAAAAAAACGACAGATTTCTCACTCTGTCGTAAAATTTAATTTTTCAACGTGCCACTTTTACCCGGCACTGCAGATTTGATTATGCCTTTCCTTTACTTATTCGTGGCAAATTTCACCACAGCTTAATATTCACGTCGTTGACGAGATCATACAATAATCATTGTATCCTACCCTCGGTATTTATTTACTTACTAGCTATACCCGGCATGCGTTGCAATGCCAATCAAAGACAGAAAGGAAGGTAAAAATAATGAACCCCCGGCCAAAAACCGTGGCATGAACTGCATTGGAATAGACAGCAACACCAGATAACACAGCGGGTTGCTCCCAGTTTCCTCATGTCACTTCACGGTGAATCAGCAAGCCATTCTCACACCCAGCATTGCGGTGTCATAAGTATACAGATAGTGGAATTGGGTTACTGTGGGATTTAAGAGTTCCTGTTAAGTCCCTCACCATTTTGTGTTACATAAATAATTTGTAGCGAGAAACCTTCTCTGGAGTACACACAACAACTCACCCAAGTTTCATCGCAATCGGTTGAATAGTATATGAACACATAGGGGACATACATACAAACTCTCCGGTGACATTGGTTTTTATAGATATAGATTTATATGTTGAGTACGCTTTAGAACCCAATTTTACAAAATGTGCTGTAGGTCTTTAGAGAACAATTTTGTCTTAAGTGGCCTAACATATGGGTTATCAGCCCCCAATGGTCTGGGTGATAGCGAAAATGGCAATGAAACGGAAACCATAACGGAAACTAACGGAGAGAGAAATACTAACAAAAGATTGAAAATACACACAAAAAATAATTTAGAGTGGAAAACACTAACAAAATGGAATTTAGATGGAAAATACTCACAAAAGTAATTTAGATTGAGAATACGCACAAAATGCAGATTAGAGTAAAAAAAAATGACAAAGTGCTATTTAGATTCAAAATACTCACAAAATGCAATTGAGATTAAAAATACTTACAAAATGCTCAGCCTGAAAATGCAGTTTAGATTGAAAATACTTGCAAAATGCAGTTTAGATTGAAAATACTTACAAAATGCAATTGAGATTAAAAATACTTACAAAATGCCCAGCCTGAAAATGCAGTTTAGATTGAAAATACTTGCAAAATGCAGTTTAGATTGAAAATACTTGCAAAATGCAGTTTAGATTCGAAATACTCACAAAATGCAACTGAGATTAAAAATACTTACAAAATGCCCAGCCTAAAAATGCAATTGAGATTAAAAATACTTACAAAATGCACAGCTTAAAAATGCAATTTAGATTGAAAATAATTGCAAAATGCAGTTTAGATTGAAAATACTTACAAAATGCAATTGAGATTAAAAATACTTACAAAATGCTCAGCCTGAAAATGCAGTTTAGATTGAAAATACTTGCAAAATGCAGTTTAGATTGAAAATACTTACAAAATGCAATTGAGATTAAAAATACTTACAAAATGCCCAGCCAGAAAATGCAGTTTAGATTGAAAATACTTGCAAAATGCAGTTTAGATTGAAAATACTTACAAAATGCAGTTTAGATTGAAAATACTTGCAAAATGCAGTTTAGATTCGAAATACTCACAAAATGCAATTGAGATTAAAAATACTTACAAAATGCCCAGCCTAAAAATGCAATTGAGATTAAAAATACTTACAAAATGCTCAGCTTAAAAATGCAATTTAGATTGAAAATAATTGCAAAATGCAGTTTAGATTGAAAATACTTACAAAATGCAATTTAGATTAAAAATACTTGCAAAATGTCCAGCCTAAGAAATGCAATTTAGATTGAAAATATTTGCAAAATGCAGTTTAGATTGAAAATACTTACAAAGTGCAATAGAGATTAAAAATACTTGCAAAATGTCCAGCCTAAGAAATGCAATTTAGATTGAAAATATTTGCAAAATGCAGTTTAGATTAAAAATACTTACAAAATGCAATTGAAATTCAAAATACTCACAAAAATGGCACCCCTACATTCAAAGACTTACTAAAAAGCAAATAAGATTGTCAGTCCTTACAAAATAAAATTGAGGTTGAAAATACTCGTAAAATGCAATTTAGATTGAAAATACTTACAACAAAAAAGCGTAGATTTTAAATAAAATCACAAAATATAATTTAGATACACGGGGAGCCATTTCACAAAAACAGTGCGGGAATCTTAAAGAGAAAAGGAAATATAAAGGTGAAGAAGGCTGATCGCTAGCAGAATGAGCGATCGGAAGAGATGAGAGAAGGGCCAATTAAGGCGGGAAAGGAAGAGACTCCCTAGGCCTCGGATACCGTTATACCGTCGGTGTCGGAAGAGAACAAGAGTTGACCAAGAGAGGTCGACAGGAAAGAAGACGGAGAGCAGCCCGACACAAGTATGTGGAAGCAATACCGGACTCAGCTGGGGTCCCGTGGTCGCCAACCCACGTCCCACAAGTTGTGAGCTCCTGGGGGTCTATCTATCTTTGGTTCTGACGGTTAACTCACCACCCAGCCCGACCCATGACAAATTACGAAGAATAAAGTTTCATTAAACATGCAGCTGAGCCTCGACTTTGCTTCCAAATTTTCATCAAGTCTGTTGTGCCAGAACTCCGGTCAGTTTCAGTATCTTGTGCATGCCACTTGTGTTGATGAGTTAAAGTTCATTTCCTGGCCACTAGAGTGCCCTACAATTCTCTGCGAAGTGTCTGGCCGACTAATTCCCCTGTGATGAATATTTAATGCTTCTTCAGCACCCTGCTGGGACAAAACATGGAGTCATTTCTCCTCACTTATATGAAGTTCCCACTTCTAGTCCTTGGTGACCTCTTTATGGGTACAGACTTGTCTCAACTAGTCTAAGTTAGTTGTCTGAAGAAAGGGTCAGTAACCAGCAGCTTGGGAGTATCTCGCTGCGCGCTAAGGTGGTCTATGAAGTCCTGAGAGGAGGTTAAATCTCCAAAGGAATCAACAAGTTAAGAAATTTAAGTCAACGTGCCGAGATTGCCTGCTGAATGTTGCTGACTGTCTTGTGTATCTGATGATAAATGGTTATGACGGATGATTGCACCAGGGTTATGCTTAGGATATTTTAGACATATTCGTAACAGATTATTATTGTTATTGATGTGTAACATCTTTCCACTCGGTAGCTGGACAATTTTGTGGGAGTGATTTTGGAAAAGGGACGGAAGTGGATGGGACGGAAGTGCGTGGGACGGAAACAATGAGCGCGGGTGATGGCGGAGATCGGTACAACGACGTACTGTAGGCCATGTGGCTATGGGGAATGTATATCGCATACAGTTTCGTTCAATGTTTGGAGACCACCATTTAAGATATTCATACAATAAATCATCTTCAAGTTGTCGTTCTTTGGTGTGAAAATATTCATTTTATCATATTTGCTGAAAACAATTACGATTTATTAAATCTTCATACTTTTGCTGTATTCTTATTTAATGTAAGCACTGGATATACTGTCGGCCATGTGGCAATGTGGAATCTATATCGCATCAACAAACACTCCAAACAACGTAGGAATTCAGTATATTAACGCCGACTACTAACAATAATTGAAACTTCGTTGGTCTAAACATATCACTAGGAGAAACACATTTACTATACCATCCGCACACCGAATTTTTAATCGCGCCTATACTTGGCAGTGCGCTCTATCGGCTAAACGAGGCCATTTTCAATAACATCGCTGGCATGGGTTCACTAACTGGCCGGTATAGAGCGCAGCTCGCATCAAGTAGGCAGTGGATTGCTTCCGCCATGGCAAATAACAATTATGATTCATTACGGTCAGGATTTGGCACTGGAGTCTTACAAGTAGTTATATCAATGACCAACTGAGTTCACCGTCAACAAGGGATTTGCGCTCCCGCGACACACATAGTAGGATAACATGTCACATGTTACACATCATATGCGACTACTGTAAGGCTCGTATAATTTATTATTATTATTATTATTATTATTAGGTGGCTATATTAAGAAAGATATTAAGGAGGACATTTTTAAAACGGTAAATGTTGTTAGAGACTACTCTACAATGATGAAAAATCGTGTCATAACCAAGTGTAAGGAATGCAATAATTTGCGTAGTGAGGTTATGGGAAAGAATATTAGCATGCAGGGAATAGACAAGTGCCCTAAACGATAAGTGGAGCTATCTCTTGGCAGAACACAGGACGATGTAGCGAATGAAGACGGGGACAGTCACTATGAAGAACAAACAGAGTCATCTATCGGTTCAACTATGACTCAGTTGGCAGACAGACGGTCAGCACAGGATGTAGATATGGAGGGCCATGTTACGCTCTCTATAATTCGCACTCAGGAAACAGAGGCCAATACACCAAACAAATGTGTCGATCAAATGGCGGTGCCTAACGAACAGAAACAGAACCTTTCTGAAGTTGCAGTACTTTCAAAGAAAGTTGATAACATCATGGATTTCTTATCCTGCACCTTAGAGGGATTAATAGACTCCCAGATTAAAAGACTAATGCATAAAGATGGAGAAAGAGAAGACAGGAAAGAACCGGACCACAAGGAAGAAAGAGGTAATAATCGTACAGGCGGTAGCGGGAACAGCATCGATACCGAGACAGAAATCCCAGTACGCTATGCAACCGTAGTAGATTTAGGAGGTCCTAGTTCACGGCAACAACCACTACACCATAGCGAGCGCCCCTCTGCCATAACACGGCCAGTAGACGGAGGGCCGGGAGATCAAGACCGAGATCATCTCAGACCCCGCGCACAAAAAAGAATACAGAAGGGTACATCAACGGCGTTCACCGGAAAACTACGTGCTGCAAACAAGACTGCATGGTTATACATAGGACACGTGAATCCGGATGTAACCTCAAGCGATGTCATGGACCACTTAAAAGACAAGGGAATCAAAGACGGCATAAAATGCGAGGAACTCACCACCAGAGGTGAAAATAAAGCTTTTAAAGTCGGGATCCCCTTCGAGAGAAAGGATGATGCTTATGACCCAAACTTCTGGCCAGCTGATGTGATTTTCCGACCTTTTCGTTTTCGTTTTTGATCAGGAACTCTCGCGAGGTGCAAACAACCAGGAAGTGAAGTTACTTTTATGGAATATTGAAGGTCTGTTAAACGCTACGAACTCAACGCCAGAAAATTTATTTGACCCCTATGACGTCGTAATACTGGTTGAAATATTCTTAACATCAGATTGGAATGCGAGAAATCACTATACAGTGAACAATTTGGCAGAGCAAAGCCTGGTGGGAAGACCGAAAGGAGGAATCACCTGCCTTTTAAAGGTTCAGTTCACACCATTCCAGGTCATGTATAAAAACAACAAAGTTCTAGTAGTGAAGACTAAATTGTGTGTGTTAATATGTGTGTATTTTCAGCCAGGATTCACATCTTACCAGATTATAGATGAAATAGGCACCGCTCTGAGTATAACGGAACGGGAGGATAGCATCATTATAGCAGGAGACCTAAATTGTCGAACTGATGTTCCATCACAGAAGACAAGAGAAGTCCTAGACTATTTAGAGGAGGAAGGGATATCACTTGTAAACAACAAAGAACGGAAGACGTATGTTTGTTACAACGGCACCAGCACGATAGATCTCGTCTTCTCGAATCAAGGTAACATAAAGCCAATAAAGCAAGATATAATTCCGATTCCCTACAGGAAACACCAGCTAGTAGAAACAACATTCCAACTCGGTCATGATAGCGGACAGGTGAAGCCCAAAACATTGACATTTTCAAGGAAGACTCTACACCAGTTCATATATGAGGCCGACAACCAGGCAATCGTGGAGAAGGCCCTGAAAGGAGATCTCGACGAAGCAGCAAATGTGCTCGAACACCTTTTACAGGGTGAAGTCATACCGGAGGCAGTCATAACGAGAAAATCAAAATCATGGTTTGACGAAACCTGCTACAGAGTCCGTAGGACCACATTGGATGCCCTACACACAGCTCTCGAAGATCCCACCGACGATCATCTAAGGGAATATTCCAATCATAGGAAGACGTACAAGACCCTCATAAAAGAAACAAAGGAACGGTATCAAGAGCAAGAGGAACAAAGTCTGATAGCGGCAGCTGATCAGTGCCCCAACAAAGCATTGAGTCCAAGGCAACCGAGATACTGCAGAAGCATCCCTATGGAGACATGGGTGACTCACCTTAGCAATGTTCTGCAATATAAGGACACTCGTCCAACTGATACCCCCGAGATTGAGGAGGACATTGATACAGAGATATTTACAACTGAGGAAGTAGAGGCTGCTATTATCAGCTCGAAGAATAATAAAGCTTGTGGACCAGACAATATATGTAACGAGCACCTTAAAATTGCTCTCCCAGTGCTAAAAGAAGCAATAACATCTCTCCTGAATGAATGCCTCAGGCAAGGAAATATCCCCCATAGCTGGAGAAGGTCCACAGTAAAACTGCTGTATAAAGGAAAGGGATGCACCGAGGACCCAAACTCCTACCGAGGTATTGCACTGGAATGTGCGTTATTCAAAATTCTAACAAAACTTTTATGCCAACGCCTTATTAGAGAAATCGATCCTAAGCTCCCGGAGGAGCAATTTGGTTTCAGAAAAGGAAGATCTACAACACAGGCTATCCAATGCCTTCTAAATGATATTGAGACAGCTCTGACAGTCCCAAAAGTAAAGCTATATGCCATATTTATAGACTTCTCTAAAGCTTTCGACATGGTCAATAGGAAGATCATCATAGAGAAGCTAGGCAATCAAATGAGAAGTAACAGCTATACAAAACGGCTTATCACAAGCATCCTGGTCTCAAATTACATAGAGATAAGCGACGGAATCACAACATCAAACCCAATAGATCAAACAACCGGTGTATTGCAAGGGGACCCTCTAAGCCCATTACTGTTCATCATCGCGACGGCGGATATCGCACAGGTAGTCTCGGAGAAAGTAATTCTCTATATGTACGCTGACGATATTGTGCTGACCTCGAGATCGCAAGAGGATCTACAATCTGCATTTGATCTGCTGTTGGAATGGGCGGAAGAGAATGAACTCAGCCTAAACGAAAACAAGACTGCATCAATGACTTTCCGCAAAGGGGGAAAACCAGCAGTTTTTCACACACATAGAAAACCCCTGGAGAGCGTTTCTAACTTTAAATATCTAGGCGTGACACTTCAGACAACGGGCAACGTCTTTACGCTTCACGTTAACGATAGGATCTGTGCGGCTACGAGGGCCATAAATGATATCAGACAGTTGAGAAAACTCTCCGTCAAAACAGCCTTGAAACTCTTCCAGCTCAAGGTTACACCCGTTGTAACATATGGATTAGAGAATATCTGGACACATCTCAAATTGAAACACCTGGAAAAGTTGGAGAAACTAAAAGCGACTTTCTTAAAGAAGGTTCTGTGTGTTTCAAAATACACGCCTTCAAGACTAGTCTATGAATTAACACGTGAATTATATTATGTGGAAGAGCTCAGCCTCCAAATGTCGCTACCGTCTACACCAGCATACGTGCAACTCGTGGAGAACCTGAAATCCAAGAAGAGAGACATATGGTGGGATTTCTACATCACTGACGCAATGACCTGCAATGATTGGAAACGGGGAGGCTACGAACTAAGACATACTGTTACACGCTTTGCCATACGTGGCTTTCACCATAAGCTGTGCACGTTAAAGAAGTTTCACCAGCCAGACGCAAACTGTGTATGTGAACGTTGCGGCAAATGTTGCGAAAGATATCATGCGATGTGCTGTACATATAGACTTGAATCTCTGACGTGCTTCTGTTGTAATGAATAGTTTATTCCTATGTATGTTTCATTTTGTCTGTAGCATTCCTTTGGCTATTAGCTGCAATAAATATTTTATTTTATTATCATTTCGGTCGTCTAGGGACCACGAGCCAATTTTAATGCTCTGTCCTTTGCTGTTTCTACTTCTTCCGCCAGTATTCCTTTATCATCTCACTATGTTTCCTCTTCCTTTCCTCGGACCATTTCGAGCCGGTTTTCTTTCCCTTCCACCCTCGGAATCCTTCCATTTTTAGCACTTTTTGCCTAAAAATATCTCTCTGTGATGTATCTTCTTTTCTGATATTGTTTATTTCCAAATCCTTTTTGACTTCTTGTACCCAGGATGTTGTTGACTTCTTGTTCTACAGCATTGTGAAGATCTGCTTGGTTAACCTACTGTCGTCCATCCTGTACACGTGTCCAAAAAATAGTAGTTATGACGAAAGTTCTGAATACTGAGTTTCAAGCATGTCTATGTACGAATTTTGGAGTTTAATGTTCACAAAATAACTCGAAGTGCATTATACGGTATTTGTTTAACGCGAAACTGTGTTTTATCTTACCAATTCCGTAGATAGGGTGTCATTTATGTACTTGAGTACTTTTAAGGGGCGTGTAGGGGATGGGTATAGGATCAATTTGAGATAGGGAACCTGGGGTCGGAATGGCCTCCTAACCCCAGAAAACAGGTTCGTTTCAGGACCTCCCCCCCTGTAAAGTAGGGAAGCGCGCCCTGTGTTAATCTGAGGTCAAGCACTCTTTCGCTGTCGACGGTCTTGGCGTGATCAACGCTCAACGCTGCGTTAGCCGAGAGCTGCATTCCTGTTGCCAATTGATAGTTCCGTCGTCCTAAACTACTACAGAAACACAAGAAACTCATTGATACTAATAATCAAAAGGCAATTAATTTACAGAATCAACGATAGTTTTAAAACATCAACACAGAATACACATGCACTGTGACTACGCCCCCTCCTACCCCTCTAGAAATATAGAAAAAAACCAAGGCATGGCACCCCAGGAGAAACGGACCCGAGACCTACGGGGCACCGCGCCTCGCCGCTATCCTCTCGGCTAACGCAGCGTTGAGCAGTTGTCGCACCAAGACCGTTGTCAGAGAAAGAGTGCCTGACCTCGGAGTAAAACACGGTGCGCTTGTCTTCTTTACAGGGGGGGGGGGGCTAAAACAAACCTGTTTTCTGGGGTTAGGAGGCCATTCCGACCCCAGGTTCCCTATCTCAAATTGATCCTATACCCATCCCCTACACGTCCCTTAAGGGTACTCAAGTACATAAATGACACCCTGTATTTGGCTGTGAGTTGATTTTCGCTGGTAGCCTGTGTCTTTGCATTGAATGTAATTGTTAGAGCCAAGTACACACATCAAAAAAAGTTTTGCATCACCTCGGTTCCCAGATCTCCGGCATATAGACGTTGACTGTGTATATTGTATCCAAGATACAGTCCCTTTGACTGTTCATAGATGTCACTAAAACTGCTCAAAGATGTAAACAACCATGCATGAGCAGGGCCTATTAGACGGAGGGGGTACGACAGCCGATCAGTTCCAGTCATTCCACCAGGACGAAGGTACGCTGCTCATGTTGTCTGTAGTTTTACCATGCCTAGAAGGTCAATACCGCAGTTCGATCGCGTCCGCATTGTTACTTTGTGTCAAGAAGGGCTCTCAACAAGGGAAGTTTCCAGGCGTCTCAGAGTGAACCAAAGCGATGTTGTTCGGACATGGAGAAGGTACAGAGATACAGGAACTGTCGATGACAGGCCTCGCTCAGGCCGCCCAAGGGCTACTACTGTAGTGGATGACCGCTACTTACGGATTGCCGCTCGGAGGAACCCTGACAGCAATGCCACCATGTTGAATAATGCGTTTCGTTCAGCCACAGGACGTCGTGTTTCAACTCAAACTGTGCGCAATAGGCTGCATGATGCGCAACTTCACTCCCGACGTCCATGGCGAGGTCCAGCTTTGCAACCCCGACACCATGCAGCGCGGTACAGATAGGCCCAACAACATGCTGAATGGACCCCACGGAATTGGCATCACGTTCTCTTCACCGATGAGTGTCGCATATGCCTTCAACCAGACAATCGTCGGAGACGTGTTTGGAGGCACCCTGGTCAGGCTGAACGTCTTAGACACACTGTCCAGCGAGTGCAGCAAGGTGGTGGTTCCCTGATGTTTTGGGGTGGCATTATGTGGGGCCGACGTACGCCACTGGTGGTCATGGAAGGCTCCGAAACGGCTTTACGATACCTGAATGACATCCTCCGACCCATAGTGCAACCATATCGGCAGAATATTGGAGAGGCATTTGTCTTCATGGACGACAATTCTCGACCTCATCGTGCACATCTTGTGAATGCGTTCCTTCAGGATAACGACATCGCTCGACTACAGTGGCCAGCATGTTCGCCAGACATGAACCCTATCGAACATGCCTGGGATATGTTGAAAAGGGCTGTTTATGGACGTCTTGACCCACCAACCACTCTGAGAGATTTACGCCGAATTGTCGTTGAGGAGTGGGACAATTTGGACCAACAGTGTCTTGATGAACTTGTGGATAGTATGCCACGGCGAATACAGGCATGCATCAATGCAAGAGGACGTGCTACTGGGTATTAGAGGTAGTGGTGTGTACTGCAATCTGGACCACAAATGCTGAAAGTCTAGCTGTATGATGGTACAACATGCAATGTGTGGGTCTCATGAGCAATAAAACGAGCTGAAATGTTGTTTGTGTTGATCTCTATTCCCTTTGTATTTAACGGTTCCGGAACTCTTGGAACCGAGGTGATGCAAAACTTTTTTTGATGTGTGTATTAGAGCAGGTGCCCTGGGACATGAAATAAATTATCACCCAACATTTTCCTGGAGGGAATGTGACAAAAACACCACTTAGGATGGCCACTGTCAGCACTGAGATTTACGCTTTCAATCTTCAAACTTTCAGCTTCCCCCTCGCTTCCACGGCCAGGCTGTGGAGTTATAAATAGAATGTGGGAGTCAAAGAGGGATAGGGATGATTGCCGGAATTGGCAATGTGGTTGGGGGGTGGAGAAGGAAGGAAACACTTCATCTTGATCAGTGAGGATATTTTTCTGCTCTTTTCTGGTTGTATAATAAGCGACTAGCAGCATCACATCAGCCGTGAGAATCCATTTCTTATGGACTTGTTATAGAACGATGGGCCTTCCACGCCCAACTAAGTGATGGGTAGCTGTCATGAGAGGAAGGCAGATGAAGCATGTCTGTCTCTGATGATGTTACTTGTCAGTGGTACCAAAAGTGAAACGAAGAAAGGAACTAGACTCTTATTAAATGAGCTGAAAATAACTCTTTACGAACTGCAAGTATAGTGCCAGTCAATGATTAAACACCATTCCTTTTTTTGTCCAATTTTTCTCGGATATACATTACAGAAAATCTTTGTATCTTGATTTTTCGTTTTTAAAATACATCGATTTCTGGCTCAATACACCAGAAATAAATTATTTTAAAATTAAATCAGCCTTTAATTATTTAACAAAGGTAAAATGAACATTCGAAAACTATTCAATTTCTTGTTCTGAAATTTGTTATGTTTCTAGCACATTTGGAAAAGTGGAAAAGTTATCCAAAAATATTAACCAAATAAGTTAAAAGTTTAACTATTAATTGAGCAAATGATAAAAGTTACAGTTAAGTAAAAGTAACTTTTAAATAAGAAACCGATTTAAGTTACAGTTAACTATAAGTCATTGATTTAAGTTAAAGTTTAACTTTTAAATGAGAAACTCACCAAAGTTACAGTTAAATAATTAAGTTAAAGTTTAACGTTTAAATGAGCAAATTAATGATACAAGATATAGTTAAATAAAATTAACTTTTAAATAAGAAACCCATTAAAGTTACAGTTAAATAAAAATAACTGATTTAATTTAATAGTTTAACTTTTAAGGGAGCAACTGATTAAAGTTGATTTAAGTTACAGTTTAACATTGAAATGAGCGCATGATTAAATTTACAGTTAAATAAAAGTAAAAGTAAGAAACAGATTTAAGTTACAGTCAAGCAAAATTAAGTGATTATAGTCGAAGTTAAACTTTTACATAAATAACTGATTAAAGTTAAAATTAAGCAAAATTAATTGATTAAAGTTTTTTTTCTTTCAAAGAAGTAATTGATTAAAGTCAAAGTTAACCTTTTAAATAAATTACTGATTAAAGTTAAATTTCAATAAAATTAAATGATTAAAGACAGAGTTTAATTTTTTAAATAATTGTGTGGTTTTCCACTTCTTCTAGAGGCAAATGTGGGGATGGTTCCTAATTTTAAGGCCACAGCCACCTCCTTCACAATCCTAGCTTCAGTTGCAAATACACAAACTTCTATAGGCACCTCAATAACCCAGGTTATCAGGCAGATTTACACATACCTAAGTACACGACTGTAATGACCACAATGTCCAAAATGAAACGACAAGAACAGCAAACATAAGGCCACCAACGACAAACCAAAATAATAATAATAATTACTTAGCCAACAGGCAAGCCTCCGTGGCTTAGGCGCCAGCACGCCGGCCTCTCACCGCTGGGTCCGTGGTTCAAATCCCGGTCACTCCATGTGAGATCTGTGCTGGACAAAACGCAGGCAGACAGGTTTTTCTCCGGGTACTCCGGTTTTCCCTGTCAAAAATTTCATTCCAGCAACACTCTCCACTATCATTTCATTTCATCTGTCATTCATTTAATCATTGCCCCAGAGGAATGCGCCAGGCCTCGGCAGCCGGCACAGTTCATATCCTCGCCGCTAGATGGGGGCTTCATTCATTCCATTCCTGACCCGGTCGGAGACTGGAAGCAGGCTGTGGATTTTCATTTCACTTAAGCCAACAATAGTTGGCCCCGTGGTGTAGCGCAAACTCCTCAACCGGCTGTAGAGTCACAGTTTCATTTTCGTCCATCTTCAATCTAAATTTTCAATTGTATATTTATTTTCTCAAAGAACTTTTCTTTTGTTCTGATTTTTCCCCGCTTTGACCGACGATTTGCCCAGTGTAAGCTGAGGGGCAGATGACCTCGCTGTTCCTCCCCTTAAAACCTCAATAACTATATAACTAACCAGTGTAAGGTTAAAAGGCGCACGGACGGCAGATCCCAGATGCAATCCAGAAAAGTCAAGGTGAACAGCAAAACTCCAAACACATACGCTTCTCGGAAGTCTTAACTCGACATGACTCAATAGTTTGATGGCTTGCCACGGTGGGTGAGTGGATAGCTTGTCGGTCTACTAACTCCAAGATTGCAGGTTCGCTCCTGGCCGTGGTAAGCGATATATTTTTTTTGAAATGGGGGAAAAAATACGACACGCATGTTATACGATGTTGGCATGTCAAAGAACCTATTTGAATTCAGTAGGCCGTGTTCATAATGGCAAAATTAATCTCGGGAGTTTCCGCCAACACAAAGGTCCTCATTTCTCTACTAGAAAGTGCTATAGTGTTCAAGTAACTTAGATATCTAACCTCCTTGACTTTCATAGTGATTCAAGGAACAACGAAATTCGACATGCAAGCCACCCTCTGGGTGTCAAATTACAAAGCTTGCACCCGGCACCGAGGCCATACGATATTATTATTATTATTATTATTATTATTATCATCATTATTATTATTATTATTATTAGTTTGATGCTGGCCGATGCTGGGGTGATAGGCTTGTAAACTCACTCCGAAGCTAGTAATTTAAATTTCCACTGAATGAAGATTGTTGGAAGAAATAAAAACGTAAAAGCACTTATAGTGGCCGTGTATTAAAGATAGAGATATGCTCTCACGTATTTTTATGTAGAACTTTTCAAGCTGAACAATCCTTACACTCATAGTATAAAGATATTTTTAACGGTTTACCCAGCGTAAGCTTAAAAGGCGCACGGGTGGCAGCTTTTCCTTCGACTCGATTCACTGAAATCGTTACTGCTCGGCTTCCTATGGTCACAAATGAATGTTTTCATACAGAAACATTCCTTGAGAAATCCTTTACAGAATGGTGAAAACCACATCAAACTCCATCCAGTGGTTCTCGAGATTACCCGTTACATCCAAGAATCGGGGACGTTAGGTATTGTTAGGTATTGTTGCATTAAGGTACGGAACAGCAAGGTCATCTACCCCTAATCGGGGACTTTGTTTTATACTATGTAGAAATTATTAGTATATTTCTTTGTTTTAATATTTCTACCTAGGCATCTTTTTCAAATCATATTACGGCATCCACCTCTATTTTTTTTAATTTATCCAAATTTGTATCATTTTATCTTTTTTAAGAGGGGCCGATGACCTCACTGTTCAGCCCCTTAAAACAACAATAACTAACTTTGTCCATCTCAAGCTTCTTTTTTTTTTAATTTAGCACCAATCTCAGGGCAAAACTTTTAGCTAACATGTGTCACATGTAGAAAATCAGTGGCATGCTTGTCTAATAATATAATGGTGACATCTTCATGACGCAGGACGACCAGTTTTCTGCCACCAATCAATTCGTCCCCAGAGAAGATTTTTGAAGATTATCTGTTTATGGAAATCATCGATGTGCAGGGTACGCTAAGTTTAGTCAATAAGTATCAAGTTGACAATACTGATTGTTTGAATCTAAAACAATACCTGGGGTGGCACCTGGAATTTTCTGCACAGGAAATGGGTGGCCTTACAACGCCTAATTAATAGGGGGAAGTGTCCAGGGTGCGTCACTCGCACAATTGCCAATCAATGTTCCTACTACCTCGTTTACAACACTAACAGAACCAGTGACCTTGTATCAATAATTAAGTGCTCCAGGTACTCAACTCATGGTTCCAACACGGCGTGTTGACAAAAACAAGGTTAGGTTATAGATCTAAATTCGTATGTCTAATATACTCCCTTCCTACAAAGTCTAATACACCCTTTAAACGAAGTCTACAATAATCTTTGAACAAAGTCTAAAGTAGTCTTTAAACAAAGTCTTAAACAGTCTTTAAAGGTAGTGTCTAAAACAGTCTTTAAACAAAGTCTAAAATAGTCTTTGAACATATTCTAAAATACCCTAGTCTTTCAACAAAGCCTAAAATAGTATTTAAACAAATACTTGAACAGTCTTTAAACAAAGTCTAAAATAGTCTTTAAAAATTGTAAAACAGTATTTAAACAAAGTTTAAAATAGTCTTTAAACAAATTCTAAAACAGTCTTTAAACAAAGTTTAAAATAGTCTTCAAACGCAGTCTAAAATAGTCTTCGAACAAAGTCTTAAATAGTGTTTACACTAAATCTAAAACAGTCTTTACACAAAGTCTAAAATAGTCTTTAAACAAATTCTAAAACAGTCTTGAAGCAAAGTATAAATAGTATTTAAGCCAAATCTACTAAGTCTTAAACAGTCTTTAAACAAAGTCTAAAACAGTCTTTAAACATCGTCTAAAATAGTCTTCGAACAAAGTCTTAAACAGTCTTTAAACAAAATATAAAACAGTCTTTACACAAAGTCTAAAATAGTCTTTAAACAAATTCTAAAACAGTCTTTAAGCAAAGTCTAAATAGTCTTTAAGCCACATCTACAAAGTCCTAAACAGTCTTTAAAAAAGTCTAAAACAGTCTTTAAACAAAGTTTAAAATAGTCTTTAAACAAATTCTAAAACAGTCTTTGAACAAACTCTTAAACAGTCTTTAAACAAAGTCGAAAGTAGTCTTTGAATAAAGTCTAAAATAGTCTTTAAACTAAGTCTACAAATACTAAAGCAGTCTTTAATCATAATCACACTCAAGATAGCCGCAGCCAGGGCCGGGATTCAAACCTCTGATCTCTATCCTAGTGAGTGACATAACACAAACGGTACGCCGCGGGCTGTAGAATTGCTGTTGCTAGCGGACCAGTAAGAGTCTAGCAAGCTGCATACGATGCTATAAATAGTCCACTAGCAGTGTAACAGGTGATTTTAACAGCCAAGACATCTCAAGTGCAAACCAAAATCTTATTTCTTTGCAATATGAAACTCTTGCAGGTGTTCTCGCCCCAATCCATCACACAGTTCTGACAGCAGCAGTGGGGTACTTGGAGCGTGTAGCCGATACGTTATTGGCTTTTCAGAAGCACCGTACCTCGCCACAACGAGGGATGATCAACAAACAATGCTTATTAATGTTTGTATGCATGTATGACTACCCCTTATTAATCCCGTTTATGAGAAGTGATGAAATTGTATGTGGCGAATGGTTTTTACGGCCGGATGCCCTTCCTGACGCCAACCTCATGAGAGGAGTTAATGAGAGATGAAATGCATGAAGATGAATTAAACTGGGCAAGTTCAATTTCAAGTAGTTCCAACCTTAGCTACCAGACGCCACTCCCGCCAACGGGAGTTAAATTCCTACCTAAACAATTCAATTTTTAAACATTTTAGTCACCATATTTCATGAAAAGTCGCTATATTTAGTAACTGAGTCAATAAACTGATGATGATGATAATTGCTGTTTTAAGGGGGCCTAACATCTAGGTTATCGGCCCCTAATGGTCTGGGTGATAGTGAAAATGACAATGAAATGGAAACCAGAACGAAAATTAAGTGAGATGGAAAATATTTACAAAAAAAGAACTCAGATTGAAACTACTCACAAAATGGGGAGCGGTAATACTTACAAAAGGGAATTTAGAACGAAAATACTCACAAAAGGAATAGATTGAAAAATACGCACAAAATGCAGGTTAGGTTCAAAATACGTACAAAATGCAATATAAAGCCGAAATACTTACAAAATGCAATTGAAATTGGAAATACACAATGCAATTTAGATTGAAAAACTCCCATTTCAGATCCAAAATACTCACAAAGTGCAATTGATTTTCAAAATGCTTACAGAATGTAATTGAAATTGAAAATGCTTACAAAATGTACGGTAGATTCAAACTACTCATTTGGATGGACAATACTTACAAAATGCTTTTTAGATTGAAAATACTTAGATTGAAAATATTTACAAAATGCTATTTAGATTGAAAATACTTACAAAATGTAATTTAGATTCCAAATACCCACAAAATGCAATTGAGACTGAAAATACTTTTAAAATGCGCACCATACAAAATGCAATTTAGATTGAAAATACTTGCAAAAAGCAGTTGAGGTTCAAAATACTTACAAAATGCAGTTGAAATTGAAAATACACAAAGCAATTCAGATTGAAAAACTCCCATTTCAGATCCAAAATACTCACAAAATGCAATTGATATTCAAAATGCTTACAAAATGCAATTGAAATTGAAAATGCTTACAAAATGTACGGTAGATTCAAACTACTCATTTGGATGGACAATACTTACAAAATGCAATTTAGATTGAAAATATATACTTACAAAATGTAATTTAGATTCCAAATACCCACAAAATGCAACTGAGACTCAAAATACTTGCAAAATGCGCACCATACAAAATGCAATTTAGATTGAAAATACTTGCAAAAAGCGGTTTAGGTTGAAAATACGTCTTACAAAATGCAATTGAAATTCAAATTACTCACAAAAGTTCCACCCCCCCCCCCCTACTGAAAGACTTACCAAAATGCAATTTAGATTGTCAATCCTTACAAAATGCAACTGAGCTTGAAAACACTCGCAAAATGCAATTTAGGTCCAAAAGACTTACAATATGCAACGTAGATTGAAAATACCTACAAAATGGAGGGTAGATGAAAAAAAAACCGCTAAAGAGAATTTAGATACACGGGGAGGCAATTAACAAAAACAGCGCGGGAATCTTAAAGAGAAAAGGATATATAATGAAAAGAAAACACGAGGTCTGACCCCTCGAAGAAGGAGGGATCAGGAAAGATGAGACAAGGGCCAATCAAGGCGGGAAAGTGAAAGACTCCCTAGGTCTCGGATACCCTAATACCGTCCGGGTGGGAAAAGAACAAGAGTTGACCAAGGGAGGTCGACAGGAGAGAAGACGGAGAGGAGCCCGGCACAAGTAAGTGGAAGCAATACCGGACTCAGCTGGGGTCCCGTGGTCGCCAACCCACGTCCCACTAGATGTGAGCCCCTGGGGGGAGTTGATAAATTACTGGAGTGTCAATACATACGGTATCCCGAGTCCACAGTAGCAGGCTCAATAAATTCTACCTATTTATTTTTCATTAATATTTGGCTTTACTTGTTAATAACAAGGGAACCTTTTTAAGCAACTTCATGAGGAAGGAATTGCGCGGGTAAGGTCGAGTGTCAGCTCTTGTTTGGCGAGACTCTTCATGTCAGCCATCAAGTCACGTCATGTCATGTCACATCACTCGGCGCCCTGCGAGACGCCACAAGAGCGTCGCGTCGCGTGGATATAAAATACCCTCATTCCTCATGAGCCCTCTTGACAGCGCTGCTGTAGAGATTCACGGTACAAAATTGTTGTTATGGTTATTATTATTAATTACAAACGAACACAAATTGTGCAAATAATAAGGATACAATTAAGAATATAGGAACATAATTATCTATTCTTCAATTTGTGCAGAAGTCTATATTTGATTTCCCACGTTTATTTTGCTGTGGAGCACATGACATGTCACATTTGTGTTCGTCTTGCACAACCGGTGGTAGCCATATAGAGCCATGCGCGAATAAACAAAACTTGATCCGCATCCGCATGACTGTTTTCACAATCCACTGACATTACAATAATATTTCTAATATTTTTTCTTCCGAATTTGGCCGCCTGTGGACCGCATGGAACCTAAGGCTTTCTGGTTAATTTCATCTTCTCTTCCCAAAACATCTTCATTCGTTCACTTTTGATCTTTCGCTCCTCCTCGGATATTACCAGTTTGGCTCTAATTTTAGGTGTTTTCTCCTCGAACATCTTGATGTTGTCAATTCGTTTTCGAAACTCTTTTCTGTTGTTGATCACATCCACTGTGAGTCCACTTTCCTTGGCGTCTCGTTTAACCTCTTCTACCCACTTAGTTGTAGCCTTCAGCTCTGTAATATACTTGAATATCCTCTTAGTCAGTCGGTTCTCGTCCATTCTCACCAAATGTCCGTAGAATTTCAACCTTCGCTTCCGCATTGTGACAGTAATTTTTTCAGTATGTTTATAGAGGTCATCATTCTTTCTGTTCTTCCATGTCCCGTCAGCGGTTTTCTGTGGTCCTAAAATTTTCCGCAAAATTTTCCTCTCCTTTTTTCCAGTTTCTGAAGATCCCCTTTTTTATTCAGTGTCAAGCACTCCGAGGCGTACAGACCCTCTGGCTTCACTACTGTGCCATAGTGTCTGAGTTTTGCCTTGTAGGATATTGCTCGTTTGTTGTATCTGTTCTGGGTTAACCTATAAGCCAAATCCAATTTTCTAGCTCTTGCCCTATTTGCTCCTTTATCCAGCCTATTGGGTTCTATCCATTCACCTATATATTTAAACTTCTCAGTTCTTTTGACAGTCCCATGTTTCACTTTTATGTGTCTCTCTCCAAGGTGTCTGTATTCCATGTATTCTGTCTTTTCATAGGAGACTTTAAGACCCGTTTTCTCAGCGATTTCGTGCAGAGTATCCAGCATTTCTTGGGCATCATCTCGGCTTTGGGCTAAGAGGGCAATATCATCAGCAAAAGCCAAACATTTAATTTCCAGGTTCTGTCCTTTCCTTCCCAGATGCATCCCCCTTACTCCTTTCATGTCCAAAGCTTATTCCCAGGTTCTCAAGATTTTCTCCAGAACAATGTTGAAGAGGATAGGTGATAAGCCATCTCCTTGTCTGACCCTTGTTTTAATTTCAAAAGGATCAGAGATTTCTCCGAAGAACTTCACTTTTGACATGGTATCCGATAGAGTTTGTTTGATTGTTTCTCTCGTCTTCCTGTCAATTCCGAACTCCTCTAGGGTGTTAAATAAAGTCTGCCTGTCATTTGAGTCGTACGCCTTCTTGAAGTCAACGAATATTACTACAGTGTTCTGGCTTCTCAAAGTTCTTGATCTGAGGATGCTCTTGAGGTTGAATATTTGTTCTGCGCACGATCTCCCCTTTCTAAAGCCAGCTTGGTATTCACCTATGAGGTGGTCTGCTTGATTTTCAACTGTGTTCAGCAGTACTTTGGAGAGTATCTTGTATGCGACTGGAAGTAGAGAGATTCCTCTGTAGTTGTCGATGTTCGCCCGATGACCTTTCTTGTGAAGTGGGTGTATAAGGGCACATTTCCAGTCTTTCGGGATCATTTCAGTTTTCCAGATTTCTTCTATGATCCCGTGTACTTTTTCTGCAGCCATTTCTCCTCCGAACTTCCACATTTCTGCAGCGATGCCATCTTCGCCTGGTGCTTTGTTGTTTTTAAGCTCGTTTATTTTGCGCTTTACCTCATCTAAACTTGATGGGTTGGAATCCGGGTTCTCATAGGATGGATTCTGAGTATTCAATCTTTCCACAGGTTCTTCACAGTTCAGCAGCACTTTGAAATAGTCGGCTAAAAGTTGACAGTTTTCCTTGTCGTTCGTCGCTATACTACCATCTTTCCGTTTGAAGCACAGACTTTGTGACTGATATCCCTGTAGTTCCTCTTTGAAGGTTCTGTAAAACTCTCGCGTGTTGTTTTTTCGAAAATCTTCTTCTAACTTTTCCACCCTACTTCTGTCGTAGTTCCTCTTCTCTGATCTTATGATCTTAGCAGTTCTCTTCCTTACTTCCTTATTTCTAATTTATTAGATAAAGCATAACGTAAAAAGCAACAGATTTAGACATTTGAGGAGAAATTCATTCCCCTATGTTATGTATAGGGCTCGGATTTTTAGGTAAATAAATATTTTCTTATGTAAATACATATTTTAAGCTTTTTTTTTCTATAAATACATAAATTCCTGCTTTTCACTTATTAGCACATTAAAAGACATAATAATTAAATTTTTGAAAATCAGTATGCTAGATCTTTCAGTTTATTGCATTTTTGTTCTGTGTTACTTCAACGGGGAAGAACCTGTGAGCTATCTAACCTACATGTAGAGCGTATGCCAGCTTGCAACTGTGTTATTCTTAATTTGTCGCCCCGTGCCACTCACTGTGGAAGCCGGGAATTTCCTTGTCCATAGCCATATTGCTCCACGTGCTAGACCTCCCCTCCCCCATCTACCTGGAACCAGTGTCACTCACATGCAGTTCATTTCTGGCACTGTGAAGTGTAAGACAGTTCCAGATTGCGATCACTTTTCTTGGGAGACCGGTCTTTGGTTCTTGTTTCTTCCCGACTGACTAATACCATCCGTAAGTTTTGTGGATAACAAGGGGGAAACTCATATTTCACTACCTAACCATAGAATACAGTTCAGTGTTCAGCTGAGCACACCCCATAAAACTTCGCTTAAAAAAAAGCAAGCCCCCTCCCTTTCTGACGGCACCTCCTAAAGCAGTGATTATAACATTTTCAGGAGTGCTAGCCGCTACATCACGAGGTGGTAGGATTGAAAAGCTTTGAGCTACTAGTTCGTATAGTGCTCAAGTATACAGTAGTTCCAAGCAGGACTAGAACTCTCAACATTCGGCTTTATACGTTGGTGCGACGACACTTCCATGACGCTAGCCTGCGTCAGCCTATCCTATAGTTAGAGCCCTGCGCGGATGAACAACACGTTATCCGCATCCGCCCCGCATCCGCACGACTTTTATCCGCATCCGCCCCTCACCCGCACAACTTGTATCCGTATCCGCACGTTTGTTATTAATGATGATGAAGATGATAATTATTGTTTTAAGGGGCCTAACATCGTGGTCATCAGCCCCTAATGGTGTGGGTGATCGTGAAGATGAAAATGAAATGCAATCTATAACTAAAACTTACTACTAACTTATGTACTAGAAGAAGAAATGGTGAACAAAAGGAGAATAAGGCAAATAAAGGACAGGAGGAAAAGAAATGCCCTCAACCCTCGAAGAAAGCGGATTGAGGGACTTGGAAAGGAAGTAGAGCCATGGAAGGCAGATAGGAAAGTGAAAGAGGAGAGGGTCCGGGGAAAACCGGCCTAGGCCTCGGATACCCTAATACCGTCGGGGTCGGAAGAGAACAAGAGTTGACCAAGTGAGGTCGACAGGAAAGAAGACAGAGAGGAGCTCGGCACAAGTAAGTGGAAGTAATGCCGGATTCAGCTGGGGCCCCGTGGTCGCCAACCAACGTCCCACTAGATGTGAGCCCCTCGAGGGCGTTTGTTATTAAAATTCGGTGACGTTACAATAATATCTTTTAGCCTACTTTTCACATTTTGCAAAAATGAGGAAAAAGTAGACTTATGAGATCGATCCGGGAAAAGGTCTGTCTGTCTGGCTGTGTGTGTGTCCCCCCCCCCCCCCTATCAACTCCTAAACGGCTGGAGTAATCAAAACCAAATTTAGTATGAGTAAAGACGTGCACCGGAATATCTCACGTCCATATTTGAAAATGATGTCAGCGCTACCAACTGCTGAAAAAACGCACTAGAAATTTGAGCTCCATGTTGGATATCTCGCAAGGTATGCATGGGAGCTATTCCAAAATTGCTACACATGCAGATAATACTATTTCAGTTTAATTTCCAGGAGGCCAACAATGACAGTGTTGCCAAAATAATGTTAAGCCTTCTGATATGTCCAATGTTTAAATGCATATAACTTCTACACTATCAATTGGATTTCAACCAAATTTTGTATGTAATACCTGTACATAAACAGATATGACTGAGCGTATTCTTAAGAGCCACCAGGGCTGCCAACTGTTAATAAATGCTCTCTCTATTTTTTATCCAAATACCAATATATCAGAAAGTATGCAAGCCGACAGCTTTAAACTATGCACACGTATAGTATCTGACTTTCTATATTAATTTGGAGTAACTTATATACGTCACTGCTACCAACATGATTCTAAGCCTGCTGAGAAGTCCAACTTTAAATACATGTAACTTCTATACTATCAATTGGATTTCAACCAAATTTTGTAAGTGCTATATACCACAACAGATATGACTAGGCGTATTCTTAAGAGCAACCAAGGCTGCCAACTGTTAATAAATGCAGTTTCTATTTTTGTTACCCTAATATCAATAAATCAGAAAGTATGCAAGCCAATAGCTCTAAACTTTCCACACGTATATTACCTGGCATTCTAGATTAATTTGGAGTAACTAATATACGTCAGTGCTGCCAACATGATTCTAAGCCTGCTGATAGGTCCAATTTTAAAATATATATGTAACTTCTAAACTAACTAATGGATTTAATTCAAAATTGGCACAACAATAGATCATATTATTTCAGATTATTTCTGATCAATACATGCATGACATTAGTGCCAAAATGATTTTACACGCGCTGTTAGATCCAACGTTTAACTGCATGTAACGTCCATGCTATCCATTGGTCTTGAACCAAATTTTGTATTCTGTACCTTAAGAGATGGAACTAAGAATATATTCAGTCACCAGGGCTGCCAACAGTAGTGCTCTATTAGGCTACATTATACCAGGTATATTTTGTACTAATTAGATATTTCGATATTACCAACTTAATTTCGTCATTATTCTAGATAGGTTCATATTCTGTAGAATAATCATTCGCATAAAAAGTAGGCTGTATAGTTCTTCGCGGAACTTCTTGTTATTTATTACATAAAGTATAAAAGCAGAACATTTAGAAATTTGAGGAGAAATATGTCCACCTAGGCTATGTGTGAATTCCAAGCCAATGTTCGCTGAGTTTTGTCCCTCTGAGTAACGCCAAGTGAAACATCGCATGGCTACTTAGTCGTCGGTTATACCCACGCAGGTATCAAGAACTATTTTTTTCGGCAAAATTCAAGACTAATTGAGGGTATTCCCATGATTTGGCTTCTCTCACTTCTCTATTAGTCTCACACAATCCAAGGGAAAGCAAATAGGGAAATAACAAGAAACGTGAAAGGCGCTCATCTTAGCAAAACTAAAATTATTAAGAAAAAATCCAGTTCAACATCGTATTCTAAATACTATCCGCAAATTTACTCTAAACGTTATCCGCAGCGTATCCGCTATCCGCACAGCCATGCAAACAGTATCCGCATGGCGAAAAAAATTTGCGGATATCCGCGGGTTTATCCGCGGGTATCCGCATCCACTCAGGGCTTTCCCTATTGTGTGTGCTGCTCACTGTGGCAGGGTTGCCAGACGTCCCAGATTTTACGGGACAAACCCGAATTCGTGCCAAATGTCCCGCGTCCCGGACAGTTCTTATCCGGGACGGTTATAGTCCCGTATTTTCGAGCGTTTTGAAACTCTAGAGAAAACGTCAGTGTTTACACCTCTTGTATTTTATTTCCCTCAAAAGTTCTCTTTGGGTGCCTCTGTCTGAAGTTTTCATTCTTCTCCTTCAAGTACCGTGCTCGGTCCCCCGAACATTGGCGATCATCATGGAAAAGGCACCTCTGTCCACCGCAAGCCGGAACAATTCTTCAACAGATCGAATCCGTGACCACTCCTTGATATTCTAAAGCCAGGACATCTGTCTTCTGACACGCCCTCGTCTGCCATCTACTTTGCCTCGTAGTATTAGTCGAAGCAACTGATATTTTTGGCCTCTAATTACATGACCCAAATAGGCAGTTTTTCGATAATGGTAGACAATAGCTGAAGATCACATTTTGCTCTTCTGAGGACATCTCTTGTTAGTAACTCTACCAGTCCAAGGTATTTTAAGCATTCGTCTATGAATCCACATTTCGAAGGCCTCTAATCGTTTCATGGTGTTAACCTTCAAAGTCCAAACCTCCACACGATACAAGAGTGTCGACCAGACGTAGGTTCATGCCAATCTTTGTCGGAGTTTCAGATTTAAGTGTCATTGTTGAAGCACGATGACATTTTCCTATATAATTACACTGCGTGCCATTTCAATGCGACTTTGGTATATTAATTCGTAAAGACTGAAGAAACTCTTATTGTTTTTTGTTTTGTTTATTTCTGTGAGTTTATCTTCAGTTTTATTCAAAGATTTTTATACTATTGTTAAGAAAGACTTTAAACTATTAAGATCTGTTCAGAATAACGAACAAGAAGTTCCGTGAAGAACTATACAGCCTACTTTTCATGCCAATGATTATTCTACAGTAGGCTATATGAACCTATCTAGAATAATGACGAAATTAAGTTGGTAATATCGAAATATCTAATTAGTTCAAAATATACCTGGTATAATGTAGCCTAATAGAGCACTACAGTTGGCAGCCCTGGTGACTGAATATATTCTTAGTTCCATCTCTTAAGGTACAGAATACAAAATTTGGTTGAAGTCCAATGGACGTTACATGCAGTTAGACATTGGATCTATCAGCACGCGTAAAAAACATGTTGGGAACAATGTCATGCGTGTGCTGGTCAGAAATAATCTGAAATATTATGATATCTTGTTGTGCCAATTTTGGATGAAATCCATTTGTTAGTACAGAAGTTACATGTATTTTAAAATTGGACATATCAGCAGGCATAGAATCATGTTGACAGCACTGCCTTGTATTAATTACTCCAAATTAATCTAGAATGTCAGGTGCTATACGTGTGCAAAGTATAGAGCTGTTGGCTTGTATACTTTCTGATATATTGATATTAAGGTAAAAAAATATTGACAGCATTTATTAACAGTTGGCAGCCCTGATTGCTCTTAACAATACTTATAGTCATATCTGTTATGGTACACATAGCACATACGAAATTTGGTTGAAATCCAACTGATAGTACAGAAGTTACATTATTTAAAAATTGGTACTATTAGCAGGCTTATAATCATGTTGGTAGAACTGACGTATATAAGTTACTCCAAATTAATCTAAAATGTCAGAATATACGTGTGCATAGTTTAAAGCTGTTGGCTTGCATACTTTCTGATATATTGGTATTTGGATAAAAAAAAATAGAGAGAGCAATTATTAACAGTTGGAAGCCTTGGTGGCTCTTAGGAATACGCTGAGTCATATCTGTTTATGTACAAATATTACATACAAAATTTGGTTGAAATCCAATTGATAGGGTAGAAGTTATATGCATTTAAACATTGGACCTATCAGAAGGCTTAAAATTGTTTTGGCAACACTGTTATGGTTGGCCTCCTGGAAATTAAACTGAAATAGTATTATCTACATGTGTGCCAATTTTGGAATAGCTCCCATGCATACCTTGCAAGATATCCAACATGGAGCTCAAATTTCTAGTGCGTTTTTTCAGCAGTTGATAGCACTGACATCATTTTCAAATATGGACGTGAGATATTCCGGTGCACATCTTTACTCATACTAAATTTGGTTTTGATTGTTGCAGCCGTTTAGGAGTTGATAGGGGGGGGACACACACACAGCTAGACAGACAGACAGACAGAAGGATAGACAGACAGACACACATTTTCCCGGATCGATCTCATAAGTCTACTTTTTCCTAATTTTTGCAAAATGTGAAAAGTAGGCTAAAAATATGCAGAATGACGTAGTATCAGCAAGGAAAGAAAATGTTAGTTTCTATATATACAGGGTGTTCCTAAATTCCCATTACAGACTTTGAGGGCTTTCTGAACTGGATCCAATTTCTCTCCATCTTCCATTGCCTTCGGGGCGGTCCCTCTCCTCTCTACTTTTCCTATCTGCCTTTCCTGGCTCTTCTTTCTTCCAAGTCCCTTAATTCTCATTCTTCGAGGGTTGAGGGCATTTCCTTTCCTCATGTCTTTTGTCTCCCTTGTTCTTATGTTTAGCCTACTTTTCACATTTTGCATAAATGAGGAAAAAGTAGACTTATGAGATCGATCCGGGCAAATGTCTGTCTGTCTGTCCTTCTGTGTGTGTGTGTGTGTGTGTTCTCCCCTTTCAACTCCTAAACGGCTGCAGCAATGAAAACCAAATTTGGTATGAGTAAAGATCTATACCTGAATATCTCAAGCCCATATTTGAAAATCATGTCAGTGCTACCAACTGTTGAAAAACGGCACTTGAAATTTGAGCTCCATGTTAGACATCTTGGAAATTTTGCATGAGTGCTATTCCCAAATTGGCCCACATATTGATTCTAATATTTCAGTTTAATTTCTAGGAGGCCATACATGGCAGTGTTGCCCAAATGATTCTAAGCCTGCTGATAGGTCCAATTTAAAATGCACATAACTTCTAGACCATCAATTGGATTTCAACCAAATTTCCTATGTAATATGTGTACATAAACAGATATGACTGAGCGTATTCTTAAGAGCCGCCAGTGCTGCCAACTGTTAATAAATGATCTCTATATTTCTTTTATCAAAATGCCAGTATATCAGAAAGTGTGCAAGCCGACAGCTTTAAACTCTGCACACGTATAGTACCTGACATTCTAGATTAATTTGGGGTAACGAATATAATTATGCCAGTGCTACCAACATGATTCTAAGCATGCAGATAGGTCCAATTTTATAATACATTTAACTTCTATACTAACAAATGGATTTCATCAAAAATTGGCACAACAAGATATCATAATATTAATTTCAGATTATTTCTGACCAGCACTTGCATGGCATTGTTGCCAACATGATTTTACGCACGCTGATAGATCCAATGTCTAACTACATGTAACGTCCATGTTATCCATTGGACTTAAACCAAATTTTGTATTCTGTGCCTTAGGAGATGGAACTAAGAATATATTCAGTCATCAGGGCTGCCAACTGTAGTTCTCTATTAGGCTACTTTATACCAGGTATATTTCGAACTAATTAAAGTTTCGATATTACCAACTTAATTTCGTCATTATTCTAAATAGGTCCATATAGATTAATCATTGGCATGAATCTTAATTTTAAGAAAAGTAGGCTCTTCAGTTCGTCACGGAACTTCTTGTTTCTTTTTCATTTCCTCTTCTGGTATGTGAGTATGTAGTTAGTTTAGTTATAGTTTCATTTCATTTACATTTGCACTATCACCCAAACCATTAGGGGCCGATAACCCAGATGATAGGCCACTTAAAACAACAATTATCATCATCGTCATCATCATCATCATCATCATCATCAAGAGTCTGGCAATCCTGGCTGTGGGTTATCTATAGAACCCAGAAACCGAATTGGGTTGCGCTATCTATGCATTACCCTATGAATTCTTCATTTCTATGTATTGTGGTCGTGAAAATCCAATTCTTGGTAGTTTGAGGGGGTTCAGACTCAATTAACACAATTTCTCTTTGTAGGCACTCCCCTGTCTTGGAATAACGCGATAAGAATGTCTGGGGCGTCTTGTTTTGCGCCATGTTCGTCATCATATGTTTAGAATGGGCGGGAGGGAGCTGTCGATAAGTAAGTGTCGGCCTCTTGTGTCGGGATAATTGAATTACTGTAAATAATAATTGACGGCAGTGCAGAGGAAGTAGCATTAGCGCTTTATTATTGAAGTTTTAGCGTCTAGTCGGGTACGATGTCTGACGTCAGCTTTATTCAAGATGGGGAAAGTTACGGTACTTTTATGTTTGCTCCCTGCCGCTGGTGGGGTGGTACAAGACACTCCTCAATGAGATGGCTCGTCCGTATCTGTATCAGCAAAATCGTGATGATAATAATAATAATAATCCGTAAAGTCGGAGATTTTAAATATTTTGGGGAATGGATCAGTGAAGACCTCAAGAACAATAAATCATTTTAAGAAAGGATTATGAAACTGAATATTAAATACAATCGATGCAGAAAAGTTTACCAGAAGAAATCCATATCCATCTATGCGAAATTGAGGCACAAGAACGCTGTAATCAGGCCCGAGATCCTCTGTGCAGCTGAAACCCTATCCATCAAAGGGGCGAAACTGATACAGAAACTAGAGGTCAAGAAAATAATTATCTTGAGCAAGATCTTAGACCCAAGGATCATAAATGGAGAAATGTATCACAGGCCCAACGATGATCTGTACCTAAAGCAAGAACCTCTAATGGACACAATCATCAAGAGACGCCTCCAATTCTATGGACTCCTTGAGAGAATGAACGAGTCAAGATTGGCCAGTGTAATCCACAGAGCCAACTCCCGCAAGAAAACAACATCACTGTGGTACCGGCAACTTAAACCAGATCTGCAAATCTTTAACATCTCTGAATCCGTTATACAAGACAGACAAGCTTTTCGGAAAATGTTAAAAGAAGACCCACATATTAAACTAAAGAAAGGGCAGAGACCAAAGAAGTCAGAAGCAGCTAAACAACTACAAATTCAGAAAATGAAGGAGATATGGGCTAGGAAGAAGACTCTTAAGAACGTGAAACCAATCCCAACCTACGTAGTCCATAGTTAGCTCATTCGTAGAAAGAAAGAAAGAAAGAAAGAAAGAAAGAAAGAAAGAAAGAAGAAGAATAATGAAATGAATTCCCCATTTCATTTCCACCCCCGGGGTCTCCACAAGCAGGAGAAGGAGGGGGGAGGGGAGGAGGGTTATTAATCAAAAATTGAAAAAAAGAATATTCAGGCTAGGAACTTAATGTTGAAAACATGACTTGGGAATTAAGATTTTAGAATAACCAAAATGAAAAGAAATAATGAACTTCACACAAATTGTATTTCTCCTAGAAAATTTCAGAACTTTCAATCAAATGTTATCATTTTAAGTGATATTGTCGATGTCATCGTTACGCTGGGGTCTGACGTTACGTTACGGTGACGGGACGAAGTGTACCGAGAATGCACTGAGGTGTATGACGTTATAGTAGCGCTTGAGCTTCCTCATTTCCCCGCGCGCTCCGGTGAGCGTGACGTCATCCAGCCAGCTACCTCCTTTGACCTTGGTTTGCACTTCACGCAGTTCGCTGCATGATCATGAGGCTCTCACCCAGCATTTTTCAGCATTTGTAGCATTTGTAGCATTTAAAATGATATATAAAGTCTACTGTAGTCTTTCAGACTGACTATGACTCTTTTTATTTAGGTAATTTCTCCTTCTTCTTTCTCCGTTAGGGTCTTCTCAGGGACGTATATAATGGGGGTGATGAGGGGGCTCCAGCCCCCCCCCCGAAAAAAGCCAATAAAAATTAAGAAAATGTTGCTTTGGTAAGAGCATAAAATAATTGTAAATATGGTTGTACCCTAATCTTAACTTATTGGCTAAGTTATAAACAATATTAAGATTGAAATTAGACTAAATCGTAGTGTGAAGTTTGAATTCGATTCCCGGCTCTGCCAAGAAATTTTAATTCTAGTCTGAGGGCTGGAACGGGGTACACTCAGCCTTGTGAGGCAAAACTGGGAATTCCACAGTACGGTACCGTACTTTTGAGAAATAAATTATCAACTTGTAAAAAATTAAAAAATAACAACCTGTTTACCTTTCCGCTTAGAAATTGACAAATAGATATTTGCCATTCATTCTCCATAGATAATAATAGTAAGTTCATTAAGTATAAAATTTTATTTGTGCGTTGTGTTGTATTTTACAAATTTTTTGTATTACCAGTAATTGTAGGCTATATACAGTAAACTTTGAATCTTATCTAAAATAATTACACAAAGTTATATGCTCTAAGGTATTGGTTGATATTTCTGGGTATTTTGCGGTGACAATCTCCTGAGAACACTCACAATTTTCCAGGATAGCCAGCCCCCCAGCCCCCTCCCCCCCCCCCCCCCGATAATAAATTGTATATTCGCCCCTGGTTCTTCTGAGGACCACGAACCAATTTCAATGTTTATTCCTTTGTAGTTCTTTCTTCTTCCTCCAGAGCTCCTTCATCTTTTCGCTGCGTGTCTTCTTTCTCTCTTCCGACCATTTTGAGCCTGTTTTCTTGTATTGCCTTCCTTGGAGTTCTTTCATTCCAAATACCTTTTTTTTTTTGAAAATTTCTCTCCCTAGTGCATCTTCTTCTCTTACATTGTTTCTTTCCAAATCTTTCTTTATTTTTTGAAACCAGGCTGTTGTCGATTTCTTCTTCCAATGATATTTAAAAATCAGTTTGGTTAACCTACTATCATTCATTCTATATAAATGTCCGAAAAATAACAATCGCCTCTTCTTTATTGTCTCTGTTATGTTTTCAATGTTCCTATATATTTCTTCGTTAATTCTTCGTTTCCACAACTCTGTAGTTCTTAATGGACCGGGAATTTTGCGTATAATTTTAATTTTTGTAATTTTATTATTCCAATTTTCGATAATTTTTAGCCTATTTTCAATTTTGAAAAAATAGGCTTATGAGATCACCTTTTGTCCGTGTGTGTGTGCGTGTGAGTGAGTGTGTGTGAGGTGTGTGTGTGTGTCCCCCTAATAAATTCTAAACGGCAGGAGCGATTTCAATGAAACTCGGTAAGTTCATAGCACTATTCCGGGTGACCTCGACCGTGCCCTTCAAATTTTGTTACGTCTCACCAATCCAACATGGAGGCTGTGCGAAATATTTCACCAGCATTCAATATCTCCGAAACTTTTCCCGATATCACCCTGGAATTTATTACGGTGATAAAGGGAACTACTAGAAGTTCACCTATGTGACTTTTGAAAAACTGGTGACTACAAAACGAACATGGCGGCCACGCGACTTTTAAATAGACGTTTCTCGCGATTTAACCAACCAAACGCAATAAAACATGGTACAGTATATGTTTATACACATTGTAATGCACCGACATCTAACTTCGTTCAATTGTTTACATAACCACAAGATGGTGGCCGTGCAAGATATTTCACCGGCATTCTATATCTCTGAAACTATTAGCGGTATCAACCTGAAATTTTGTACGAAGATAAAGGGCACTACTGGAAGTTCGTCTATAAGACATTCAAAACCGGTTAACTACAAAACGAACATGGCGGCCAAGCGAATTAGAAAATTTTGAATGGACCTATCTCGCGATTTGATGTTAGAAACGCAATGAAATCTGGTACAAGAAATGTTTATACACATTGTAATGCACTGGTATCTAATTTAGTTCAATTGTTAACATAACCTCAAGATGGCGGCTGTGCGAATTTTAAAATTAAGTTTTTATTTCTTGTGTTGTGTTCATGCGATCGAAGTGAAAGTTTAATAATGAACCTACGCAATAGTTTTCCTTTAATGGTACATGACTCTATGGCCTAAACATTTAACAATCCAACATGGCGACCATCTGAAATATTTAAATGGCTCTGAATATCTACGAATCTATTATAGCAATCAAACGGGATTTTTTGATGTTCATAGGCGCTATGAACTTAAGTTCACCTATAGGACTTTAAATAACCTGGTGATCACAAATCCAACATGGCGGTGACGCGAAATATATATATTCACATGGACGTTTCTCGCAATTTAACCATCCGAGTGTAGAGAAACTTGGTACGGTAAATCCTTTACGAATGTTAATCCACTGGCATCTAATTTATTTCAATTGTTTCCATAACCACAAGATGGCAGCTGTGCGAAATTTTAAAATCTCCTTGTTACTTCTTGTGTCCTAATCGTACGATTGAAGTTTGAATGCTACACGTATACAATAATCTTCATGTAACAGTACATAACTCTAGGACCTACATATATAAAATCCAACATGGCGACCATCCGAAATATTTAGTCGGTTCTCAATATCTACGAATCTATTACAGCAATCAAACTGAAATTTTGTATGTTGATAGTTGCAGTTAACATAAAAAGGATACATGAAAATAGGCTGTATAGTTCTTCACGGAACTACTTGTTGTATTATCCAAACACCTTTTACATGTTGGTGCCATGGTGACACACACTGACAAGTAATGGACACCAAGCGTTAGACTACGTCCTTTGTCGTATGTAGTTCACTAAATCTATCACCATGAGCACTAGTATTGACCCATAAGTTACATGGCCAAATCAAAATCAAAATATCTACTTCCGTTTTGACTGACAAGTCATGCACACCAACTGTTAGACCACATCCTTTGTAGCCTAAATATATGACTAAGAAGCGCTAGTGTCCACCCGTACATGGTCTAAACAAAATCAGAATTAAAAGGTGCGTTCAAAAAGTAACGAGCCGGTGGCTGGAATGCGCAAACCGGTGACGACATCGGCTAATCGTGGCGTGTGTAACGAGGTGTGGTTCCGACCAGAGCGGGCAAGGTCACAGCCCGTCGCTAGAGGGCACGCGTGCACGTCACGTGACGATACAAAGCGTGCAGCAGCATGCATCAATCGTCCAACCCAGACCAAGACAGTGGGCAATTCGACATGGTTCCTGGTGTGGTTGAAGACTGTGGGGCACCCATTGGGCACACACTTCCCGCAAGTGCAGTCGTTCCTTCATGATGATTTGCACACTTCCGACGCTCAATCCGACCACGGCGGTTATGGCGTTCACTGTCACCCGGCGGTCCTGGGTAATGAGTGCATCAACCAGTTGGACGTTGTCATCGGTAATGCAGGGGGGTGCCCCAGACCGGGCATCATCGGTTGACACCCGTCCTTCCCTGAAGCGCTTGTGCCACGCCTCGACCCTTGCAAGGGACATGCAGTGTTCGCCGTACGCTAGTGAAATTCACCGATGAATGTCCATTCCCCCTACTCCTTTCGCTGTCAGAAACCAAACTACAGCTCTTTGCTCTTCGTTTCACGCCTCCATGTCACTTTTGGACGATTGATGCATGCTGCTGCTCGCTTTGTATCGTCAAGTGACGTGGCGTGCCCTCAAGCAACAGGATGTGACCTTCCACGCTCTGGTCGGAGCCAAACCTCATTACACACGCCACGATTAGCCGATGTCGTCACCGGTTTGCGCATTACTGCCTCCGGCTCGTTACTTTTTGAACGCACCTTATATATCTTGAAATATGATAGAGTATTTCAAAACCCGCATTTTGACATATTTCCGGGTCTTCTAGCTTTTCAACTTTTGGCACAATTGTCAAAATTGCTTCACATTACGTTTCTTTTTGGATTGTTCGATCCCTATGGACGTACAATTGGCACGTAAAATCCTAAAGGAAGTAGGAGACTTCAGTTACTTAGGAAGTAAGATAACCAGTGATGGACGAAAGAAATAGGATATAAAAAGTAGGTTGGCACAGGCAAGGAAAGCATTTCTACAGAAAAGGAATCTGTTGACATCGAATATAGATTTACTGTAGGTATTGGGAAGTTATTTTTGAAAGCCTTTTTCTGGAGCGTGGCTCTCTATGGAAGTGAAACTTGGACTATTGGAGCAGCGGGAAAGAGGAGAATTGAAGCGTTTGAAATGTGGTGTTACAGGAGAACGATGAAGATCAGATGGGTAGATAGGGTTACAACTGAAGAGGTATTAAGGCGATTGTGAGAGGAGAGTAGAGATGTTTCTGGCGACTGCTAATGAGGAGTAGGGATAGGTTGGTAGGACACTAACATGCTAAGACACCTAGGAATAGCAAAGTCAGTTAAGGAAGGAAGGATCGAGTATAAAAACTGAAAGGGTAGACCAAAGTTAGAATATGTTAAACAGATTATTTCGGATGTAAGGTGTGCAAGCTATATAGAGATGAAACGATTAGCTCAGGACAGGGAATCTTGGAGAGCTGCATCAAACAGACAAAAGACTGAGGACTCAAACAACAACAACAACAACAACAAATAGTCTGAGTGCTTTTAGTGTCATTAAAAATAAAGTTTTCAACATTAGATTCCTGCTCACTCCTTCATAATTCGCAAATGAAATTACTTAACGATAGTCAAGTTGAACAAATCCTAGACGACTTCGGTGGTGTGGTTTGTAGAATGCTAAGCTTCTATGCCCAGGATCGCGGGTTCAAACCCGGCCGAAATTGTCGAAATTTTTAAGAGTGTTAAAAATCCCTCAGTATGCTTTCCTTCGGAGGGGAAGTAGAGCCGGCGGTCCCATGTCATAGATTTATGGCATGCAATAGAACCTTCCACTAACTACACTTGTGTGAAGCCAAATTGATAACGCTATATTAGCTCCAACGTTCGCCGCCAGGTGTATCTAGGAGTTCTGGACGGTAGCATTTGGTAGCGAAAGTAGGAACTACTTGAAATTATCGTCCGCAGTCCTTACTTGAATTATAACAGATGACTAGGGCCCGGATGTTGATGGCGTAGAAAAGTTTAAAAATGCACTTAAAATTTTCAAAAATGACTCTAATAAATGACCTAAAAATTTGAAAAATGCACTATAAAATATAGAAAATGATCTTATAATAATAAACTTACCAATATTCAAGAATGACCTCTTAAGCTCAAACTGAAAAGTCAATCAAAATAGATTTCTAGCACTTAACAAAAGGTTTATGTTCACTTTAGTCTGAGTTGCACTGCACTACGAATGCCATTGTAAAAATGAAAATCCACAGCCTGCTTCCAGTCTCCGACCGGGTCAGGAATGGAATGAATGAAGCCCCTATCTAGCGGCGAGGATATGAACTGTGCCGGCTGCCGAGGCCTGACGCACTCCTCTGGGGCAATGATTAAATGAATGACAGATGAAATGAAATGATAGTGGAGAGTGTTGCTGGAATGAAATTTTGACAGGGAAAACCGGAGTACCCGGAGAAAAACCTGTCTGCCTCCGTTCTGTCCAGCACAGATCTCACATGGAGTGACCGGGATTTGAACCACGGACTCAGCGGTGAGAGGCCGGCGTGCTGCCGCCTAAGCCACGGAGGCCATTGTGATGTTGTCAAATCTAAATGATCTGCGGTTATCAGCCAACAAGTTTTTATACCTCGAAAAGCTGCGTTCAACATCAATTGATGTGATCGGAGCGTGCTTGAAGTGTGGAAGGTCGTTTGCTGCTAAATCCTCCTCAATCCCATCCATGCAGTAGTTTTCACCAGGAAGAATGTCTGAGATTTTGCATAATGTTTTATACCCGGTGTTTTTGTCCAGCACTTTTTTCAGTTTTGGTACAATGCCCGCAGCTATTTCACCACGATTGTTTTTAAGAGTATCTTCCACCCGGTTGATTAAGGAAATGGAATCAATATTTCAATATTTTAAATTATCTTGTAGCAGCTACTAGCGTCTGAGAGACGAAACTCCCTCATATAAAGCTGTGATATGACTAAATTGAAGAGAAAATGACCTCAAAAGGCCGATTTCTCTAAAATAAGACCAAAAGAATCTACCGAACTTAAGAAAATGCTCTTAAAATGGAAAAATAGCACAAAAAATGCAAAATGATGCAAAATAAAAATGTCATATTTGAAGACGGGATGGCCCGTCCGGAGTTTCTATGTACTTCAGCATTGTTTTAGACAGCTCAGTAAAAAGATGGCATGTCATCAACATCCGGGCCTTATAGATAACACACACTAACACAGTCATCACAATTATCACCGGTTATCAGACAGATTCTACACACACACACACAAAGTACACGGGTTTACAATTCGCACCCCTGCAAGAAGACTGCCACAAGTCAAATATTGTCGATTTTGAGTTATATAAGACTTGAAATAGTTTATTGTGTCCTTTTCCGGTTCCAAGGCTACCACAAGTCTAAATTTATTATTTGACTATTATTTGACATTGTAAGGCAGTATACACTCTGCTGTTTCTAAACTGCCACAATTTGTTTTGTGGCAGTATTTAGATGAGCAGTTGCATTGTTAGTTAGTCACATGTGTTATTGTTACATGAGAAATAGTGCCTCAAGTCAAAAAGTGGCTGTTAATGAAGAAATGGAAGAGTTTAGATCGACTTTCACACAACCAAACATGTCTTATGATGCTAGTTAAGGCCACGGCTACTTATGCTTCGTGAAAGATACGCCATGATCTGTTTTCTCTAGCCTCAAAGAGTGAATCCCTCCAAATTTAAACAAGGATAATCAACATTAGCATCACAATCAGAGTTCTTCTCTTCGCTATTTCTGAATTTAAGATAAGGAATCTCATGTCTCTCTGCCGGGTTCGATTCCCGACCCTGCAAGAAATTGTATACTTTCTCTCTTCAGGCATTATTTCCATCTAAGCCTATTGATCCTCAAGACAATAGCTTCTATCACAGTGATAATAATGGCTTGGCTTCAAAGTCAGGAAATATGGATGTCATAACTGTTAGAAATTAGTAAGTTAATGTCTGATTTGATCGTCTTATAGGGACAATGGCTGTGAATATTGTCGAGGCAGATTATGACAATCTTGTGGGTGATCCAATATTCCCAATGCTATTACGATGTTATCAATTAAATACATAAATTAACCAATGCCACCAAAATAAATATTATTAAGAAAGGCAACATAGTCATAGCATTTCGTGACTTTGAAGAAGAGGAAAGAGAACCAAATTAGTCTTTGAACATCGACTAGTTTGTTTCCTTCTCAGTACCATTCCTACTACCAAGGACTAAAAAGTTCTGTATTGGAGAAACAATAGAGTGCAACCTGTAGAAAATGTGAAAGAAGGTATACCGGTAGTAAATTAATTTAATTTGACCATGCTTTGAACGTAAAGATCTGGAAAATGGTACGCAAGTAATTAATGCAATGTTCCTTTCTTTCAAGTAGTAATTTCGTGAACACTCAATAGTGTAGGTTGAGATATACATCAGGAACCCACAAAATGAATTTGTAAGAATACAACTTCATATTTCTAAAAACAGTTAGTTGTAAACATGCTCTCACATCAAGAAATATATTCACAGATGACATTGTATTTGTAAGCCAATTCTTTCTGTAACTTGCATAATAATGGCTTGTAAAACATGCTGTATAGCCTAGTGAAAGAGTGCCACAACTACATTACATTACAGACCGTAAAACTTGCATTAGATCATGGCGAAAGAGTGCCGCAACTCAATAAATATGCATAATAGGCAACTTCTTTCTAATTTAGCTTTATATTGGTATGCTTAAAGTAAAATCCTATACATAAGGGCCAATTCTACAAAATATTGAAAAAATAGTAATTCATTTGAATTAATTACAGCAATTTAAAAACTTTGAACTCATTATCTCAGAACTGTGTTTTTTGACTTGTGTCAGTCTTCATGGCCGCGTTGTCGCAGCCCCTAAATTAAGGAACTAACCAACAAATCCTACCGCAACACATCATTACCTGTAAATTATTGACGTTGTTACGTGTCAATGAAGCTCATGTGCCAGAGGCTAAGCTTTCATATCGCCTTATTTACGGAACTGGTATTAGCGGTGATGGAGTGCCATATGTGGTCACGGTATCTCAAGACATGTTTTTAGTGATGCTCTCAAAGTGTGTCAATATGTCGGGAATTGCGAATTACAGACCAAACAAAATGTAATTAGTTTTACGTCACTAGAATATGACTCACAGAGCAAGGATCACCAACTTATGACTCACATGCGTATATCATTGGCTCACGTCACTCACCTGCTACAAAATACAAGCACGATTCACTTTCTAAGAACTAGTTTTGATACAATTGGTCAAGGGCGTATATAAGGGGGATGCCCGCCTCCCCCCCCCCCCCCTCCCGAAATTTTGTCACACATAATACAGGGTTAGCACAAATGATTTAAGCGATTCCATCTACATGTACAGTGGAACGTGGCCAATTCGAACTTCTATAATTCGAAAACTTCTTTAATTCGAATTTTTCTCTTGGTCCCTAGCAATTTATGTATAATCAATGCTAAAAAATCGTGGTTAATTCGAATTATATTTTGGATAATTCGAAGTTTTTACGTGTAAAAAGCCGATCGGAAGTCAAGCAGTTGGGTCCAAAAGACAATATCGCGACGACGCTTCTGGCGATGAACGCGTGGAGGAAGTTCCCGAAAAAACTGTTCCGAGTGCAGCCCAAGCAACAAACTACATCACAGAACTTGGTCATTTTTAGCCTACTTTCGATTTTTGCAAAAAATGAAAGTAGACTTATGAGATCAACACAGGGCGAAAAAAGTGTGTCTGTCTGTGTGTGTGTATATGTGTGTGTGAGTCTGTGTGTGTGTGTGTGTGTGTATGTGTGTGTGAGTCTCTGTGTGTGTGTGTGTCTGTGTGTGTGTGAGTGTGTGTACTCTGAATGTCTGTCCCCCCCTATCTATTCAAACACGGTGAATGCGAATTGAACGAAATTTGGTACAAAGGTAGCACTAGCAAAGGACACCTCAGTGTCATGTTTTTATATCGCCGCCATCTTTACTAAAACTGAATGGCGGCCACTCAAACGTTCAAAACGTAAAATCAAATAACGACTAACCAAATCATCCGATCTCTACCAAATTTGGTAACAACATACCTTCGTATAGGATGCGTCTTGTGACCAAACTACAAGGTCGTCCGCCATACCATTTCAGGATGGCGGCCGTGTGAATTATGCAAACTTTATAATCCATATCATGGGACCCACCAGTTCCGATTATCGAGCCGAGAATCGTTTTAACTGTTCTAAAGGAAGAGGAACGTTCGAAATTAAAAGTTTATTTTGTAATACTATAGTGCAGACGTGATTTTAAAAAGCTGAGCTGATTCAGTAATAAGACAAGATGGCAGCGGATATCTTGTGCCTGACTTATATTTCACTAATTTGAGTATTGCATGCAATATAGCGTACTGATACAAAATAAATAAACTTTGTATGAAATGCTTTATATATAAATAATATACTCCAGTGATGAAATCGTTTAGTATAAATCATTATTTGCTAACAAGTTATATGTAAGTCATTTTGTATAGAACGATATTCGTTGACACAATTAGCTCAGTGGTAGAGCGTTAGCCTATCGCTCAAATGCCTATGGTTCAAACCCGATCAGAGCTAGGTTTTTTGCTTGAAATGTTATATGTTTATTGTTTTGTAATGACTCAGATGTTTTAAAATTAAGCGTTGTTGTTGTTTGAGTCTTCAGTCTTTTGACTGGTTTGATGCAGCTCTCCATGCCTCCCTGTCCTGAGCTAATCGTTTCATCTCTACATAGCTCCGACACCCTACATCGGAGGCAATCTGTTTAACATATTCAAACCTTGGTCTACCCCTAAAGTTTTTGTCCTCGACCCTTCCTTCCATAACTAAGCTTGCTATTCCTGGGTGTCTTAGTATGTGTCCTACCAACCTATCTCTTCTCTTCATTAGCAGTCGCCAGAAATATCTCTCCTCTCCCACTCGTCTTAATACCTCTTTGTTTGTAACCCTATCTACCCATCTGATCTTCATCATTCTCCTGTAACACCACATTTCAAATGCTTCAATTCTCCTCTTTTCTGCTGCACCAATAGTCCAAGTTTCACTTCCATAGAGCGCCACGCTCCAGACAAAGGCTTTCAAAAATGACTTCCTAATACCTAAATCTATATTCGATGTCAGCAGATTCCTTTTTTGTAGAAATGCTTTCTTTGCCTGAGCCAACATACTTTTAATATCCTCTTTGCTTCGTCCATCACTGGTTATTCTGCTTCCTAAGTAACAGAAGTCTCCTACTTCCTTCAGCTTTTCACCTGCCAATTTGATCTCCATAGAGGTTTCTGATATATTTCGGCTGCATTCCAGTATTTTTGTTTTACATTTATTTATTTTCATCATGAATTCTTTACGTAAGACGGAGTCCATACCATTCAAAAACTCATTGAAATCCTCAGGCTTGTCGGCCAAGATGACGATGTCATCAGCAAATCTCAGAGTTGAAATTATTTCTCCTTGAATTTTCACTCCCACTTTAACATTTTCTCTAATTTCCTTCATTGCTTGTTCAATGTAAAGATTGAAAAGTATGGGTGATAAGTTGCAGCCTTGCCTTACACCTTTCTGAATACCAGCTTCTCTCTCATGTCCTTCAACTCGAATGACTGCTGTCTGGTATCTGTACAGATTGTATATCACCCTCCTATCCCTGTACTTTATTCCAATTGATTTCAAAATGTCAAACAATTTAGTCCAATCAACGGTATCAAAAGCCTTTTCTAAGTCTACAAAAGCCATGAACGTTCTCTTATCTTTCCTTATTCTACCTTCTAAAATCAGCCTAAGACTTTGTACAGTTTCCCTTGTTCCTACATTTCTCCTGAAACCAAACTGGTCTTCACCCAACTCCGTTTCTATCTGGCTTTCAATCCTCTTGTAAATTATTCTAGACAGGATATTTGAAGCATGAGTAATCAAGCTGATTGTACGGTAATCTTCACATCTGTCAGCTCCCACTTTCTTTGGTATAGGGATGATTACATTCTTCTTGAAATCAGGGGGTACCTCACCTGTCTCATAAATCCTACACACCAAGTGAAATAACCTGATCAGACCTTCTTCTCCTATGCAGCGTAGCAACTCAATCGGTATATCATCTATGCCTGGAGCTTTGTTCCTGTTTAAGTCTTCCAAAGCTCTATCAAATTCTGATCTCAATATTAAATCTCCTTTCGCATCCTCATCAATTTCCTCCTCCCTTTCCATTACATGATTCTCAATCTCCTTTCCCTTATACAAACTCTCTATGTAAGCTTTCCATCTGTCAACCTTTTCTTCCCTATCTGTTAGAGGCTTTCCATTTGTGTCCTTAATATTACAGCACTTCGTCTTCTTTTCCCCAAAAGTATTCTTAATCCTTCGATAAGCTGTGTCTACTTTTCCTAATTTCAGACAATTTTCTATACCTGCACATTTCTCTTTCAACCATTCTTCTTTCGCTTCCTTGCACTTCTTGTTAACCTCATTTCTCAGACGTCTGTATTCTGCTTTCCCCTTTTCATCTCTTAGATTCTTGTGTTTCCGCCTTTCATCCATCAATTCTAATATATCCTGAGTGATCCACGGTTTTCTACCTATTCTTTCTCTCCTACCAATGTTTTCTTCTGCGGATTTTGTTATTTCATTCTTCAAAAGTGCCCATTCGTCTGCAATTGAAGTTTGTTTAGGGTTTTTCATTAGTCCTTCCTTTATACTCTTCTTGAATCTTTCGTTATATTGTGCATATTATGTTGTAAAATATATAATTAATTAAAACATAATTCGCCAGCAGATTTACTCGAGACATCTAGCTGCCAAAAAGGTAACTGCCCACCGACCTACTTATTAACTTCCAGATTTTATTAAAAAGTTTCTTCTTCTGGCCGCTAGAATGCACTCGCTCTGTTAGGATTATATTGTTCGATATTTCACCACTAGATGTCACGACTAGTCTACGTGGGGCTCCATTGATTACTATACCATTGGCATTCTATGCGCATCGAATTTGAAGAATGACAAGATGTTACTACGATACATTTTTACTTTTTATTTTAAAGGGTTTGTAACAGCCTATTTTGCGTTACTTGAAAATGTTATTTGAAGTAAAGAACAAAACGATTTCATATAGTAACTGAATTCAAGCCGTTGGTGTTAGTTCAGGTTATTAATTACTACTTTTATTTCAGGCAAATAGCAATCGAAAATATCCACATAGTTTGTATTCACACGTCTCTGTAGGGTCATGGAAAGATTTGTTAATTCAATTAGGGTTGTGAAAGCCATGCACAACCAGACGTGTAAAGACATGCCTCAACTCAAAGTTGGATGTTGCCCACGGCAGGTCGTATATGTAATAATAATAATAATAATAATAATAATAATAATAATAATAATAATAATAATAATGTTATTGGTTTTACATCCCTTTTAACTACTGCTGCTTTTAGAAACACCAGGGTGCCGGAATTTTGGCCCGAAGGGGATCTTTAACGTGCCAGTAAATGTACTGACACGGCTCCCTCGCATTTGTGCACCCTCAAATGCCAGCTGACTGCGCCAGGATACGAACCTGCAACCTAGGGCCCAGCAAGCGAGAACGTTACCGCTGAGCCACGCAGCCAGTCCGGTCGATTATGTCTCCAGATCCATAACATTCTTGATATACTTCTTATCTTTCTTTCTTTCTTTCTTTCTTTCTTTCTTTCTTCAATGATGGTAGCAGTTTTTATCTAGGTTGTGGCGTTTGGTAGAGGTAAATCGTTTCTAAGGTCTTCAACAAAGAATATTTCTATTATACTCTTTGATAATAACAACGAGTTATAACTATACTCATACATTTAGGAGAAAGTAGGCTATATGTTCTTTACTGAACATCTTGTTTAAAAGTAGAATTGACGTAAGTGATTCAGTTTTCAGTTCCTTAAATTTGTTAGACTCTTTTGTGATGGCCGAGAGACTTAATTGTAGGAAACAGTTAAAAATCTGAAACTTCTTTGAAAAACAGTAGATTTCTCTAAGACTTAACTAGATTGCTGGATTGCTACTGTCATTATATAGGTGAATAGTACATTTTGGTTTTATTTTATCATTTGAAACTTTTGAGGATATTCACGATACAGTCATTATGCAGCTTAATAAAGGTTCTTGGATGAAAACTTAAAGGTTGAATATTTTCTCTACCCTTTTCAAAGAACTTGCTTAATTCGAATTTTTGGATAATTCGAATTTTTTATTGGTTCCTTGAGGTTCGAATTATCCCAGTTCCACTGTATTATTGAAAGTATATAGCTTACCGCATTGACTCATAAACCAATTAAAAGCGAAACTCATCACGTTTTTTGAGTCTGCTTGCTAAAAATTCTTCATGTGCCCTCCTCGCGTCACACGACAAATATCGATACAGTAGTTCAACTTCGACCACACACGCTGAAGCATATCCAGGTCAATTTTAGCTACAGCCTCATGGATCCGATTCCTCAGTTCAGTAGGTGCAAAACTGACAGCGTCGATTATTGTCGTCTTGTGACAGGTGCAGGTCGGTGTCTTATGCGCTGGCCTCCCTAGTCGCCTGATCTGATCCCGTGTGATGACTTTTAATGGAGGTTTATCAAACATGAAGTTTATGTACCATCCTTTCCGGTTAACATTGTTAACCTAGATGAAGAGATAGCGACGAAACTATAGAGGAAGGCAAAGATAACGACGAAGAAGGCAATGACCAACAGTTTGACACTAAATAAAGATCTATTGCAATAGTTTTCATGTCCTTTTTGTATATTTTGTAAATTAACATTTAATTAAGATCAAAAATTGTTTTTCATTTGATCACATTGCAAAAAAGAAAAAGCATAAAATAATTTCGACTGGTTTTTGAGTGCAAATACTCCCACGTGCGGCGTCATAAGTATCGCGTGCACCTGGCCTATGCCAAGTCTGGCAACACTGGTCCTTGTCTGAGGGACAATCATTTGTCACTACAGCAATATGAAATACAGATCACGTTTGATTTATAAAGTTGGCTGCTTTGAACAGCTTGTTATTCCAATGGACTGGGCGTGCTCACATCATGTCCACCAAGCTGGCACACCTATAGAATTATTTGCTTCGCACAACTGAGTTAACGTTATATCATACAGAACTGGAGGTTAACTTTCTCAATAAGTAACATCTCACCTTTCAAATGAATTATTCAGTAATTCTGTCCTACAGTAAATGCTTCACCATTAACATCACATTGAAATACGTGCCAACGATTCTGAGTACTTTTCTTTTCTTTCGTGTGTATTAGTCTACGTTTCTCGCTGCGTTGCATCGAAAGTAAACGTCAAATGGTTTATTTATTGCCTCTCGTGTCCTGTAAACTATCGCAGTTACTCTCAGTATCCTAATATGGCGTAACTTCTTTCTTTCATCTTTAATACTTTCAAGAATATCACGTTATGCAATTATCATATATATTATTTCAGTAGTGTATATCCCTCCTCGGGCACTCACAAACGACCGATTGTAACAAATGAGCATTCAAATGATAGAGAATATGCATTAGCAGTGACGAATTGCACTCTAATTTCATAAATATCCATAATTTCATTAAAAATTGACTCTTCAAAAAATGAACGAAGTGTGCGATTTGCAGATACTGTTGCTGTAGGAAAATACGCTCCATTATTGCTGTTCACATTTTGGCTGCTGTGACACCTGTTTCATGTCATTTTAACATTCTGAGGCATTTCCTTTATCATTTTTCATGGATTTCAGAAACAGTAAATCAAAGGAATGTGTACTCAAATCGTATAATTTCATAAATATCGAATAACCAGTGAATGTTATGATGATCCAATTCGCAGTGATTATCTTCTTAAGTTAGGGAACGTAAAACTGGAATTATAACTGAAATGTAAATAGTGTTCTATAATATTATGTTTTGGTTGAAATAAAAACATAACAACCTTTCACCTTAAGTCTCTCTTTATAATCCTATTGAGGAAAGTGTGGTTTATGAACAAGCGAGATATCTCGCATGGGTTTGCTACTATCCTTTATGTTCGACGATGTCGAAGTGTAAATATTTTATGTCAGAAAACTGTACTAGAATGAAGCTCATTATAGTAAAAGTGTTCATTATGGGACAGTTTCTCCCACCATTCAGAGCTCAAGAAACAGTTTTTGACCAATTAGGTAAGGATAGCATCGCACCTGCGCTGCATTCCAAGGCCTTCTAATTTAAATTTCGGTTGGTTTGTTGGTTCCTCAGTTTAGGGGCTGCGACAACGCGGTCATGTAGCCCCATATACTTTGGGTATGTATAGAATCTGTCTGATAACCGGTCTTAATTGTTATGGCTGTATTAGTGTGTGTATTGTACCCATGGTACTGGTGCTGACTGGCGTCGAATCTGATGCTCCAGAGAGGAAAAATCACGCATATGATTTTTCGGGGTGTCGAACCAGAGGTCTTCGAGGAAGAAAAACCTCATGTTAACCAGGAACCATATAATATAAGACTATTCATGAAATATCAGCTTAATTCGAGATGTCTTGTAGGAATTATTAGCAATATTGTACAAAATAGAAGGCATTCATAGTACTGTAAATGCTGTAATTGAGCAAAAGGCACAGACTGTGGGAATCACAGAAACATAAGAAAAAAGGTTGGAGTGGGGAGGACGCCACATGGAAATAATTGATTACATGAAAACGAGGCATCCCAGAGAGTTGAAATCAACACATAGATGAATAAAATCCGAAGAGGATAATTATGATTCCCAGAAGTATGCTTATCGGAGCATATTAAGCATTACACGGACTGCGAACACAGAAACGCGGATGTCAGACATCAGCGGAAGAAGATGAAGGGGAATCCCGGAGATAACGTACTCAAGCTATCACCAAGATAAATTAATATTAATTAATTGAACGATCAAATCACTGGCACGAGGATGGAATCGTAACCTCCGTGGAAAATTGGACCAGACGAAGGCAGTGTCAGCCCTGGAAACTGCAGGCTTAAAGGAAAGGTCGTTCCGCGGATTTGAGAGAACTATGTTTCGAGAGGGAAACTTTAAATAGGGCACGAGACCATGGAGAAGTCAGTCAACTTGGGCAGCTCACGCGAGGAGGGTGCTACTCCTTCGCTCGGAAATTTATAAACAAAGACCGCGCAACTACAAGTGCAAAGTGTTTATACAAGAGTGAAAAGTAAGCTAAAGACAATAGAAGTATTTCAGTCAGGAAGATGTTCTTTAGTACTGAAATGATAGGACGGAATTACGAGTGCGCAGACGCCGTAATAATAATAATAATAAGCCAAGTAAAGCTGATAGTTATCAAGCCGCGCAGTAACTGAAATAATGTGGTATGAACAGTAAATTACACCGTCACATGGGTAATTTGATAAAGCGCGCAGGTCATGATCTAGTAATCAACAATGGTCACACTATATCCATTATTATAGATCATGGGATGGGAAACCATATCACAGGCATTGTGATATTTTTCAAGTACAGACAAAGACACTGAGTAGAAGACGTGGAGGAACATTCACACTAGCAGCCGTTTGAACGGGGGTTAGCCAGGATCGCGTTTGATACAGACTTCCATTGGAGTTAGATGTCGGAAATCACGCCACCTGCAACTCTGTTATCACGCAAATATGAAGCCAAAGAGGCAAATCGTGTGAAAAAGTGTGTATGTAATATAAATGTTAATATATGTCAGTGTTAAAAATAATATGTGTATTACAAAAGTGAAAATGTGTATTATAAGAGCGAAAAGTGTATTGTGTTCACAAAGGATCATGATTCGTCAGTAAATGGCAAGATGGTGGGTTATATGGAGTATCATGAGATTCGACCACCAGAATACAAATGTGAGTACCAATTCAAATGATATAATGTAGAACGCTAGCGATACGATACGTTTAAGTCGAAACCATATCAAAATAGGTATTTTGAAGTAATATTTATATGAGATTGCCTTCCTCGTATTTGATATAGAAGCATTTGCAAATTGAGAAGGATTTGGCTTACAGCGAATTTGCGTAAGACCAAAATGAGTCTAATAGTAAAGTTAAACAGTAAATTTTTATATGAGAAAAGTCGAAATAATGAAATATTCAGCATGTTTGCATGAAGTGATAAAATTGCATCAAATCCCAGGTAAAGACAAGGTAAAGATTATATCACTGCCGGCTGGATCGCAACACTCCTGGTTGCTTTAAACTGCCTGCCCATTCGACACTCACAGGCGTACAAGATATATGCATTAATTCACCGCTAGGTGCAGCACTAAGGCACTGGAATTTTCGCGGCTTTTTAAAGAGGAAGATACCTGAAACGAAGAATTGCTATGTTTGGAGGATCAATATCGAAATTGACGGACGTGAAAACTTTACAATAAGTTAGTTCTTTTGTTATTCAATCATCTAAAAGTATTCAGACACATACTTACGGGCAAATTTTCAGTATTAAGAAAAGCAAAAATGCATGGTGGTGGTGGCGATTGTTTTTCAGGGGCGAAATGTCTAGCTCATTTGCCCGTAATTATACGGATGGTAATAAAATACAATTAGGCTACTTCCAACTGATTTAAATCTAACTTACATACTAGAGATTTATTTTTTGTCGTGTAGCCTCCTGAGAGGCCGAGTGCAGGTCTTTCTAGTCGACGCCCGTGGGCGACCTGCGCGTCGGGATGAGAGATGGAATGGATGAAGATGAATGAAACTGGGCAAGGATGTGGAAGGAAGCGGCCGTGGCCTGTCAGAGGGTACTGTCCCAGCATTTGCCTGGTGTTGAAAATGGGAAACCATGGAAAACCATTTCAAGGACAGCCGACGGTGGGGCTCGATCCCACGCGTCTACCGAGTCAGCAGAGAGCTTGGCCCCTTGACCTAACGCAGCGCTTTAGCCGCGTAGCCACTACTGTCGGTATACTAGAGATGAAAATAAAGAATAAGGGCAATAAAAGATCAAAAAAGGGCCGCCGAAAAATGGGATGTTCATTTATTCAGGGGCTTTGCGACATCGTGGTCATGTAGCACCATGTACTTAGATGTGTGTTGAATTTGTTTGATAACCCATCGTATTGTGATGACTGTATTAGTGTGTGTATTTTTAAGTCAAGTGAGGATTGGGAAGGAGACGACCGCGGCCTTAAATTAGGAATCATCTCGGCATTTGCCCAGAGTAGAAGTGGGGAAACCACGGAAAACCACTTCGAGGATGGCTGAGGTGGGATTCGAACCCACATCCACTCATTTTTGCCTCGCGATGACGAATGTACCCCGTTCCAGCACTCAAACCAGAATTAAATTTCTTGGCAGACAGGGAATTGAATTCTACCTCCGGGGCTAGCGCCAAGCATCCTAGCTGCTAAACCACGAGAGAAGGATTGAGGGACTCGAAAGGAAGTAAAGCTATGAAAGGCAGATAGAAAAGGGTGTGGGAGAGATGACCTCGTATTTCCGCCCCTTAAAACAATAACGGATAGAGGGGTTAGCCCCGTCACGGGAAAAGAAGAAAACCGAACCCAGCTCAGAAATTCTTCCGAGATGCCTATTACCAACCTCACTATCCATGAGCCCTTGAGGGTATATCCCCAACCCCAGGGATCACAACTAGTGGGACTTGGCTTCGAGACCACTGGACCCCAGCCTTGTCCGTTATTATTTCCACTTACTTGTGCCAGGCTCCTCTCTGTCATCTACCTGTCGACCTCCCCTAGCGAGCTCTTGTTCTCTTCCAACCCCGACTGTATTAGGGTATCCGAAATCTAGGGAGTTTTTCATTTTTCTGCCTTAACTGGCCCTAACATCATCTATCCTGATACCCTCCTTCTTCGAAGGGACAGCACATGGCTAAGTCTACACCGTCAGCTTTTGAGCTCGGGAGTCAGCGACTGTGAGGGGTTCCAGAGCTGTATCCATTTTCCCCTTTTTATTGACTTTGGGGTGGACCCTCTCCTCTTTCCCTTTTCTATCTGCCTTTTATGGCTCTAGTAGTTTCCAAATACTCAATACTCATTCTTCAAAGATTCTGATCCCACAAAAAATAGGAAAGAAAAAGACAAGAGCCAATTAAGGCAGGGAAATGAAAGACATCACAGGCCTCCAATACCCTAATAACGTTGGGGAACAAGAGTTGGCAGGAAAGATGAAAGAGAGGAGCCAACCCACATCCCACTAGTTGTAAGCCCCTGGTGGTGGGACATGAAAAGAAACATTAAACTATATAATAATTTATGTAACCTTCAAGTGTTATGGTAATAAAAACCCTTGGCACCACAGCCCGTGAAGGGCCTAGGACTACCAAGCGACCGCTGCCCAGCCATTTGGCCTGAATATTATAGTGACACGTGGTCATAGGGGCAGATGACCTCGTAGTTCCGCCCCTTAAAACAACAATAACTAACAAGTGGTCAGCGTGCCGGGTCCCCTCAACCGTTAATCTTGGTTTTCGTGACCGGGACAGCCTCCTTGTCAGATAGCTACTCAATTGTCCTCATAAGGCGGAGTGCACCCCGTTCCTGCAATTCTACAATTACTGACAGAGCTGGGAATCGTACCTTAGACCTCCGGGTGAGAGGCAGGTGCGCTACGGCCTTCAAGTGTTAATACACACGGGAAATGTCATTCTAAACCACACTAATTACTAGAAATCCTAGAACAATATTCAAATATGAGCAGTGTCGTTGCATTAAAATCTGTGAAACAGTTCGGTTGTGTAGCTTCAGTTGTGTTTCTTTAGTAAATATTGCTCCTCCTCCTCCTCTTCTGAAGCCTTCTCAGTCAAATCCTTCAAGAATGGCATTAGTAATTAATACACCATTACCAGAATTGAGGGAAAAATCTGGACATTTTATTATTCAATTAACAAATTTGGAGAATAATAGATTCTGACACATATTAATGCAACTTTCATAATGAGAAAACAAGACAATGAACATGGGTCAAATTTATCATACTAATTTTAAAACTTTCAAGTTAATAAAACATGGACTAAATCCTAAAATAATATTTTATGAAATTAATTAATGACATTGATGCTCTTCCTACTCTGAAGCCATCCCAGTCACATCATTAATTTACTTTTACATTCAAGCAGATTGTTTACCTTTGATAGTGGTGAGATGTTGGGATTTATTAACAAACCAGCCAATTGCCACAAAACAAATCGCACATTTTATCATACATCCACCACACAAATGATGAGAACTGGACAGATTTATATATAAAATACATCACAAGTTGAACTAAATAAACAATTTTTAAAAGTTTCATGAAATGTAATCTGACATTCAACCAAAAAAATTCATAAGTACATTCTAGGCTACATGAAATGTAATGCATTAACTCCCAGCATCCTCATGACACCTGTCACATGGCAATAAAAAAGTTTTTTTTTCCATATTCCAGGGCAATTATTAATGAAAGTATGCTAAGGTAACTTCTTTATTTTTTCAATCCAGTAATTATGAAGTTAACAATGAGATAGCTCAACAATTAAAAGTATTATACAATTCAAATTCTCTCATGACCTGTATTTTTGTGGTTTGCACGTTCCCATAACTTTACGCACTATTTTCATTACAAGTGCATGAGACGAGAACCTGCCTTTGACACTCACAGTTTCGTTAACATGGATAATAGATGATTTTCATTCCTTTTTTCTTAATTTGTCACCAAGGCATACACATTGATGACACATCACATTAGTATTGCCAACATGGAAGATACATAATACACCACCACATATGGTTGGTCATACGCGTGACAAAATCCAGGGGTGCATATATGATGTTACCTAGCAGTTATTGGTCTAGAGCAGAGGTGGCCAAACAGCACTCTGGGCGCGCTAGCACACCGACTGCACTCTGGAGTGCGTCTGGGGCGGACGGCCTTGCAATGATGGTGGGGGATGTCTATATGTCTGTCTCTCTCTCTCTCGCTTTCTCGTCTTACCCCTCATGTACTGTCTTTGCTGTGATGTGGTGCACCATATATTGCTCTCTGTAGTCTCACTTGACATTATTTGATCGCAGGGATTAGTAACGTTTGACTGTGGCTGGTTCTAAAAAGTAAGGACTTGTTTTGTTTGTGAAGCCCATTTTCAATCTCTGTAACTGAGGTTCTGCACGAGTTTCAAATGGAGCTTATAAATTTGCAATGTAGCACAAGACATAAGGATATTTTTAGCTCTGTGCAAAATTTGCCCGATTTCTACTCAAAATTACCGCAGCAAGAATATCCAAAATTGCACAGGCAGGCCGCACAAGTGTTATCAATGTTTGGAGCAACGTAAGTCTGTGAAACATTTTTCTCTGCATTGAAACTAACAAAATCAGTGTTCTTTGATAACATTTTTGCTAGCAGAGACCTCCTGATTCATCTCCAAACCCTAGATATAGAGCAACAGGCACTGTAATAAGGATAACTCGAACAAGTGACTGTCCACTAAAAGTCAGCAATGAAATGAAGAAAGATCGATGCGGTTCCTACGATTACCGTTGCGATAACAACGGTGAAGTACTAATGCCCTTGATATTTTGAATTACAGTCAGGCACTTGAAACTACTTGCTAGAAATCAAGCACCCAGGGGAAGGGGTAATTCTGTGGGAGTGATGAAACACGAGCCTCGCACTTAACTAATATAATATGTCATTTTCATACCTTAAGTACCGTATTTGATATTCTGGGAGTCATTGTGAATTGAAATTACTGTCCATTATCATTGCTGCACAGGAAATATTAAGTGACTTTAATCGTTATTTATTGTTATTCAACAGATGGCAATTGTCAAAGCTAGTCGTAGCTCAACTGCTACTGAAACAGGCGCCTTGGGTGTGTTTATCCGTTACCGAGATGCCATTTCACTGTTGCCAATGTATGGTAACCTCCATAAAATAAGACACAGGTCATGCGTAACGAGCTCAGCGAGATACTATTGGCTTCCGACTGGCCAAAAATTACTGCTTGTACTACAAGAAAGGGAGTCTGTTACGTTAGCCCCAGGTTAGGTTGGCTTTTGTATGTAAAGCTTTAATAAGATAGAATTTATACCCACTACTAGGTTAGGCACTGTGTGGACAACAAATTACTGCTTATATTACAAGCAAGGTAGTCTGGGGCGTTAGGCCCAGGTTAGTTTTTTTTTTTTGTATGTAAAACCTTCTTAACATAGAAACACAACGAATCGAGCGGAGCAAGTGCAGCATAAAACAAACACCACAAGATACCGTATTCGTGGGCTTAGCAACATCTTATTTATCCTATAAATCACGTACAAAATTGCTGACATCTAAAATTTCACTATACAAGCAATGTTATAAAAAGGGGATGGTGGGTGGGTTATAGACAGCGGAGGAGAAAACAACTATTAGGATATCACTTCCACAATTATTATTCAACATTACACAAGGTACCGCATGTCAGCTAATTTAAGTAGTTTTGTACTTGGTTCATCACTCCCAAAGTGTTACTGGGGAAGGCTACTGCTACCACATTCAAGCCGTTTCAGGACTGTGTCTGAAGTAAAATTTGATGGAATTTGTCATTTGGTTGCTCAAAGAGACAAGCAGAGATGTGCCCTAAAGGATGCCCTGCAAAACCCAGAATCTATTGTCAGAAATGCAACGTTTCGATGTGTACCTGCAATAAGTGACTGTTGTTACGTAAGCCTAAGGAGGTAGGTGAATGTAGAGCTATTTGAACGTGCAGCATCCTCAATGAGGATGGCTAATATCTGCTGATGGGTGTCACTTATTCAACAAATTTCTGAATACAGAATGTATTTTAGCACTCTTAAATTTCTTGAATATTTTACAGGAAAAATTTCATTATAAATTAGAGAAAAAAAGAAGGGAAAAAAGGTGTTAATGGGTTAAAAGAGGAGGAAGCTATGCCAACCAAAATATGTTCAAAAATAACCTGTCTTATAACTGTATGCAGTAACAATGTATCTCAACCTTAAATTACAATTTCAGTCCCTTCCTGGAAAGTGGCTTTGTATTCCATGCATACCGATAGACTTTATCTGTTTGTTTCTTCCCTATATTGGCAAGCAATGGTCTTACATATTTTGTTGCAACCAGCTCTGCCACAAGCTCTTGGTGACTGGGAACATCAGAACACATGAAAATAGTACATTTTCGTAAAGGTGGCATAATATGACCCAGCATAGCTTGGAGCAGGCATGCAGTTTTTTTTACAGTGGGGTACCGCTGATTCCACAAATTATTGTAACGATGTAATCAGACTTACAAACTGTGGTTTTGGATATCGAAGACCACCCCTGTCTAAATGGTGTATAAGTCCCAGTAATGGTGTGGATGAAGGTGGAAGTGAAACATTGTCTGAGCAGGAACTGCACATGGTTTTTTCTTCAATTACACGAACCAAGTAACTACACACTAATGCCTGACTAGCAGATTCTAAAGTCACATAAACTCTAGCAATGGGTTCACGAATACTTTCAAGTATAACAGTCACTTCTTGAGGGAGGACGACTGTCGCTCTTGAATCTTCATTTTCATTGGCCAATAATAATTTACTGGGAAGTTGGAAATCTTGGTTATGAGCAATATTCGCTCCTGCAGATGAAATCATAAGACCAGATTTCAATATCCTCTTGATGGCATTCTGAGCAGTCCGTGAGTCAGTCATGTCATTATTCCCTCCTCCCATTCGTACTGCACTGATCATGGCTTCAACAGGATCTCCTGAAAACTTCCGGGTTAGCACGTAAAAGAAACCATTCTGCAACAAGTGGACAATACATGAAGCCGTTGATTCTGCGGTGAACAGCATGGCTTCACAGGTCTCCTTTGTAAGTCCCTTGAGACTGACTTTTTTGGATTCCTGCTGCACTTCTCTTACATACTGACAAAAGTCATTTTTCAGCCACTGAAGGCGCTCATCAGCAGCAGAATAAAACATCATGCTGTCTGGCTTGTTGTGTCTTAAATGCTGTGAACTGTCACTGATGTCATGTATAGTAAAATATTTGTGCACATTCATCATGAAGCGCACAGTAGGTCCAGCCAGGGAAAAATCAACACGTGAAGCCAAACGCAACTGATTGTCTTTCATGAACTCTATCGTTGCAATCATTGGTGGTGAAAATACCTGAACAGCACACAGTACGTTCATCTTTTCAAATGAACTTGGTTCAACATGCTTTCGGGTAAGATACCTGACCGGTTTGACTGTTAAATTTCTCTGTAGTCTATACAGTTCCTTTATGTATCCTGAAGTTATGATACCTGTACTGTCTGCCATGTCATGATCTAAGAACTGAGACCTAATGTTTTTGATGATATGACAGTAATCAAAACTTAAAAATAGTGGCCTCGAAGGTTCACATGGATGTTTCACGCAAGATGTTAGCTCTTCGCCACCAAATTTCTTGAACATAGACACATTTGTTCGGTGATTGTCTGTCACAAGTCGAAGTACAAAAAACCCACATTCCTCAACTGCTCTTAAAACTTGTTGCACAAGAACAAAGAGTTCGTTTCCTTGCAGATTCTTTACCATAAAATATGCTGCAGGAATGGTATATTTCTTGGATAGTCCATGAATAACAAAACACAAAAGCTTGTTTGCCAACACAGGATTTGGTCCAATTTCTTCATTATATACACCTTCTGCTTCAACAAGCCCACAAAACCTATCTTCCTCTTTGTTGTACAACAATCTCTCCTTGATAGACATTTCATCACAGATGAGAGAAGCAACTTTCTCTATCTCTTCTAAATTTGCTGCTTCTGCTTTTAGTCTTTCCTTTACCAAAGGAGAAACACCAACACCACATTTAACTGTTCCTAAATACCTGTCTAATGTACTGCGTGAGGGTGCTTGAACAAGTTTGGATCTGCGAGCAAATTCATACCCTTTGGGAGATGCTATCCTCCAGCATATACAATGTCGAAGTGTTTGCTCAGACCACTGAGGGCGTTGCTTATGAAAATTATGGATTTGGTCCATGAGATAAATAGCCACGTGGTTACCTCCTTCTGCAGACTTCCTTACAATGCTGATGGACTTAATTTCACTACTGTTCTGGGTTTTTTCATTTATTTTCTGTGATTCCTCCTCAATTGCTTTTATCTTTCGTTCCAGTCTATAAATTTTCACTCGAAGCCTATTAATGACAGTTGTTAGATTTCGAATTTTGTCTTCCTTTTCACTTTCACTGTCATGTGTTTGAACACTAACATGACAAAATTTCACACTGTCAGCTGTTATCCCATCTTCTTTTATGTCAGTTCTATAAGGATCATCTTCTATGGCATCAGTGACTGATGGCGAGCTCGTTCTCCTTCTCTTCCTTGCAGGCTCCTTGACGAGATGTTTATACGACGGGTATTCTGGGAAAACACTTGGTACAGATCCTACCTTTAATTTCCCATATTTACAATTTTCTCTAAAGCTCTCAGGAAGAAAATGAAGACTACAAACAACAGAGCGATCAGATGGCACCCACTTGCTTCCTCTCGTGTCACCTTCTCTGGAAATTGCGTGTAACCACTTCTCACGCAGTGAATTGTCCGATGGTAATTCATGAAATGATATTCCCCGGTATTCTAGCTTGCCCCGTTCCGATTTACAAAAGGGCACGCAGCAGTACACCATTATAAAATCACACAAAAAGCATTCCAAAACACGAATTCGCCATTAACATCAATACAAAACTTATGTCTGCTACAGAGCCTTGGTGCTGCTTCCTAGCGCCTTTATTTGGAAACGAGGTTGTACGCTCAAAACAATGCTGTAATCGTCGAATGGGCAGGCAGTTTAAAGCAACCAGGAGTGTTGCGATCCAGCCGGCAGTGGATTATATGTAAGAATGATGTCATAATGTGTCAGAAAGTAATGTTATACATGATCAGATGTAATGAGTGAAATTGAATCACACAGTAATTGTTGAATGTTAAAGAGCCAGTAAAAATGCCAGTAACACATATACCAGTATGATAAGGGATGATATGAAAATCATTAACAACGCTAGATGGAAGGGAAACTAGAAGTGTCATATGATCTGTGATATACCGACAGACCTAATATTTATGCCGCTGATATGCGAGCAATTTAAGAGTAAAGTCAAGATGATTACTTAATTAATGCAAGGAACGTTTCTAGGACATTGTCAGGACCATACAGGCTATTCTACGAAGGTTTGTATTGATGTAAAGCCATGGGGCATACTGTTGTATTGACGATGGCGGATGGAGACAGACAGGCGTCTGAGCTACCATACCAGCCTCGCGAGGGCTTTTGAGGATTAACGTTTGCCAACTCAATTAGCTACTCCTTGAAATGATCCGCATTGTGATGCGAGAATCTATTCGTACGGAAGGGTCAAGGACGCCTTACCGATAATTCGTGCGTGACAGTGGCAAGCAGTAAGACCACTAGACCACGCCAGTAAAAGCCGTATGTCGTTCCCCAGGACTTTCGTGCCTAGTAAAACCCATTCCTTTGCTATATCTATGTTATTGAGCCACATTGAGCCAATTAATGTTACCCTGTTAATAGGACGTTAAATATTTGGATATCCAGTTCATAACATGACACAAGTTTCACCTTATACTAAATGCAAAGAGAGAGTACAACTGTAAAAATCCTCTTGGTGTGTGTGAATGAGTAATTAAGACAGCTGTGGGAACAGGAAGCTGGTCGGCCGAGGGCCAGGCTACGCGGCCGTCATGGGTTCCTAGCGACCCAACCGTAAGCTATTGTATTCATGACGGGTGGTAGCTTTATGACCAACCCTATTGTAAAGTGTACTGGAGACTGCGCTATCATTGTCTGGCATATTAATTAATAAGAAATTGTTTATTTTGACTTCAGAAATCAATTCTTAGCATTATAAGGATGTCATATCCATCTTTTAATTGTTGAAATCGAGTGATATTTAGCGAAGTTAGCTGTTCTTAAACACTAACTGTGCTAAAAGAGGAACTGACACATTATTTGAAGTTTAAAACCCAGTTTGAGATGCATATTTGCATACGGGTACCGTGAATGTGGATTTGATGCAAACATAACTATGAATCGACTTATATTTTGAACGACTTAAAGACGTATAGTATCGTCATAGCAGACTAGCATTTGTTTATGTAGATGAGAAGGTACTATTGTTAGCGTTTGTGGAGAGAGCGGAGGAAGGAAACAATACACAGAATTAAAGTACATTGTGGTACAAGTAACCTATCGCAACAATGGCTAACGCATTGTTAAACCATGAAGTAAAGTAAATATTCCATAAGCACTATGGATAGTCAAGTAATAAATACTGTAACGTCAATAATATTGAAGTGCTATTTATGTACAGTTGATATCATGTTTATTTGATTTGTTTTGATTATTATTATTATTGTTTAAGTAGTGTGCATAAGATATGAACATTGCCAGATGACAAAAAGAATGCATTACCATAAATGGAACTGTTTAGTGAAGTGTAGAATAGGGTGTATTGAGACACCAGAGCTAGGACTCATAGACTCGCAGGAAGAGTTGGGATGCATGCCTGGTGAGGTCGAATTGCGATCTCAGCTGCGGACCACAGATGATGTAGATCAGCATTCGGTGTCCCTTTTACCATTATCATCTGTGTGATCCAAAGGTTTATTTTGATTTGTGGGATTAAATTAAATGTAAATTAGATGTTTCATTGTTGTATAATAGCCATGATTTAAAATTAAATATTGTATTTTAGGAAGTTGTTTACCTTTTTCCTGTTGAGTAGTACCTGGTAGTGTTCGGATCCTGAACATGTGTTCGCATTGTGGGGAGACGCACCATGCCCCGAAAGGACGGAGCCAGTCGGGATGTGAATACATGTTCTTCACATGACGTCATATGGGTACAGTATCTGTTTTTTAATTCATGTACGGACTGCAACATTGAATTTGTCAAATAGTTCCTACTTTTGCCGCCAAACGCCACCGTCAACGACTACTAGGGCTAGTTCAGAACTTAGCTACTAGACGCCACCGCAGTCGGCTCTTGGCAACGAACGTAGGAACCTAATAGTGCGTTGTCTACTTTCTTAACCTATACAAGTTAGCTTTACACAGGTGTAATTAGTGGAAGGTTCTTTAACATGCCATAAATCTATAACATGGGACCGCCGTCTTTACTTCCCCTCCGAAGGAAAGTATACTGAGGGATTTTAATGCTCTTAGAAAATACAACGGCTTTGGCCGGGTTTGAACCCGCTATCTTGGGCATAGAAGCTCAGCATGCTACCAACTACGCCACCGAAGCCGCTAATTTAAATTTCACTGCGTGGCCTAGTGTCATAGTGGGGTAATCGAGGAGGCCATTGCCAAATACAAGGTATTCTCTGTTCACTACATAAAACTGGTGAAATCTCGACAGATATTTATGAATATTTATGTTCGAACATAAAATAGTAAGTTATAATAATTATCGTCGAACATAAACAGTCGTATACATCTCGCCTATAATGGTAATTAAGACACTCGTATGGAAATTATAAAACTCGCGTACGCTCGTTTTATAAACATACTCGTGTCGTAATTATTCCCATTATAGGCTCGTTGCATAATTTAGGCTACTATTATTGTCCTGGTTCAGTGCAGGCAGTGGTGAGAGGAGGACCTCGGGACCGGACCACAATCCACTCCAAACTGACCATTTATTAATAATCACATAATCACACTTAGCAAGCAAACTTGGCTGAAGGTCAATCACCACTATCAATATCTTAACAAACAAGTAGTTCCGTGACGAGCTAATGAGCCTACGTTTCTTAAAACTATAGAGACCATATGAGTCGTCCAGTTGCAAAACTCGTTTAATCCACTTGTGAATAAGAATCATTTTCATGAGAAACGTTTCTCTGGACTTTGCCTCACGTATCTTATGTGTTTGTTGTTTTCTACTTTTTGCTTTTTGGTTTTGGTTTTTGGTTTTGTGTTTGCTTTGTGCTTTTGCTTTTGAATTTTACTTTTTGCTTTTCTTTCCTGTTTTTTGCTTTGCGTTTGTTTTGTGCTTTTGCTTTTTTGAATTTTACTTTTTGCTTTTTGTTTCATGATTTTTGTTTTCAGCTTTTGCTTTTGTTTTTGAAATTTTGCTTTTTTGCTTCATGTTTCTCGCTTTTGGTTTTGTGTTTGTTTTCTGGAAAATCAAAATAATACATAACGAAATAAAATAGAACTAAACAAAATAAACAAAACAAAATCAAAATAAAGCAAAATAAAATACAATTAAACAAAACAATATAAAACAAAATAAATTAAAATAAAGTAAAATAAAATAAATAAATAAATCATTTTACCACATGATTCTTATTCACAAGTGGATTAAACGAGTTTTGCAACTGGACGACTCATATATCAACAGTTGGCAGACCTGGTGACTCTGACTATATTCTTAATTCCATCTCTTAAGGTACACAATGCATTTGAAAAAAAAATGGTTGAGGTCCATTAGATAGTAGGCACGTTACGTGTACTTTAACATTGAATTTATCACCATGCGTAAAATCAGGTTGGTAACACTGCCACATATGGGATGCTCAAACTTAAATTGAAATATTATGATCTATTATGTGCAAATTTTGGAAGAAATACATTACATGTGATTAAACATTAAACTTATCAGCACGCATAGAATCATGTTGGCAGCACTGTCGTATATCGGTTACTGATCATTAATCTACATTTGCAGGTACTAGGCCTACTGTATATGTATGCAATGTTTGGAACTGTTGGTCTGCATACTTTCTGATATATTGAGATTAGGATAAGAATTTATAGAGTGCATTTTCAACAGTTGGCAGCCCTGTTGACACTAAAGAAATCGAATATTCATATCTGATTTTCTGCGTAAGTTACATACCAAATATGGTTGAAATCCAATACATAGCATGGAAGTTACATGCATTTAAAGATTGGATTTATCAGCAGGCATAGAATAATGTTGGCAACTCTGTCATACATGTGCCCCTGTGAATTAATCTGTTGTAATATTATCCATATGTGTGTCAATTTTAGAGCAGTTCCCATGCATATCTTCCGAAATATTCAACATA